>JAOTBA010000009.1:6615375-6636862 GCA_025629845.1 Erythroxylum squamatum | reverse complement strand
AGAATCTCCCCTTCCTCCACATCGTCGTCATCCGCTCTCTTGCTATTAACAACAGGAACAACCGGCGGGGGAGGAGTGGCTTCTCGAAGAACAGCACTCTCGTCATCTCCGTGCTTCTTGCTCCGGTGACTATGATGCCTTTGGTGCCGTTGCTTATGGCGTTTAGCAGAAGAAACAGAACAGAAGCCCGCTAGTGGTGATTGATGAACAGAAGAAACAGAACAGAAGCCGGCTAGTGGTGATCGATGAGAAGAAACAGAACAGATGTTATTTGGAACTTTTCTTTACGTAAGTGACGGAGCTCCTTCGTAAGTGACGGAAATTAGTTTTTTGAAAAAGCTAAAATTTGAACTTTTCTCGAAATCTTCCGATTTTAGCTTTTGAAAAAGATGTATTTAAATTTTTTAAAAAAATATTTTTAATTTAAAAGTACTTTTTAATATTACAGCTAAATACTTACTTTTTTTTTAATAACTTTTAATGTAAAAAAAAGTGCTTTTAAACTTTTCAAAAATTAAACCAAACAAAAACTTAGATACATTTCAATTTTTCATGGCGCATTCACTTTAAAACCATCTGTTCAGGGCTGCTTGATTAAGGGATATAACAATAAAGTAATTAGAATAAAATGAATGGCAATAGTTGATTATTTATTATGATTGATTGAATAATTTTTTTAAACTCAAGTTTTAGGTAATAGTCTATACCCTCCATTTGTGGGAAGAATGGCTTTGATTCCTATTAATACTAATATTTTTAATTTTTAATTAAATATAATTAAAATGTAATTAATTAAAATGTGATTAATTAAAATATAAAATATAATTAATTAATTAAATTAATTAAGATAATATCTAATTAATTAATTAAAATATAATTAATTAATTATAATAATTAATCAAGTTAAAATCTAATTAAATAATTAAAATATAACTAATTAATTAAAATATAATTAAGATGTAATTAATTAAAATGTAACTAATTAATTAGTTAATTCCAATTTAATTAATTAAAATATTATTCATTAATTACTTAAAATATAACATTATTTGCATTATCAGAGAGAAATGTAAATTGTATTAAACTATATTATTTGATTTTACTATAGCAATGGAATTGTGGATATTATGATTGTGTCGATGAATTGCACAATATTTTGGATGATTAAATTATATTTTGAGGATATTATGTAACTAATGATATGTTGATGCAAGAAAATATTAGAGTATTTTTTTCTTCAAGAGCTATCGAAAAAGAAAAATCGCAATATACTTGATTTTAAATATTTTGTCATTATAATTAGGGTGCATAAATTAAAAATAATTGTTTCAATATATACTTAAAATTTGCTATAAAACAAAATTTTAACAAATTTTATATTTCTTAACATTTTTAACAAACCAACAACTATCAATAGTAATGGTAATCATTCTTTCATCTTAACCGACCATCATAATTATAATGATTATATCCATTACCATTTCTCGCTATATTCATTTCTATTCATATTTTCATTACCCTCTATAAACCAAACGCTCCCTTAAATCTCTAGATTTGCCGTAGGCAGCAAACTTATCATATACACCACTCACTGACAAATATGTGCTGTGACGAATTTAAATCGGAAGAAACTAAGAAAAAGACACTTGACTCCGACCCTTTAGCATTGCAATTGCATTAGCTCAGTCACTTCCCTACTCGTATATCTGATCTGTAAGATAATAAAAAAGCAGTTTGATCTTAATTATTTGTACTACCAACGGCTTTTGAAGTTAACAATTATTAGTGTAAAATGACAAGCAACACGGAAAACATGATGGAATGGTGGGGGTGGCCGTTCCAATTAATACAATTTGTTATTTAATATCAGTTTTATAAGTTAATTTTAAGTCTTAGTTCCTTTTTTTAATTTTAATATCAGTTTTTTTTTTTTAGGGGTAAGTGTTAGTTACTTTAAAACATAATTCTCAACGACTTATTTAGTTTGCACTTAAAAGATGACTGTTATCAACACAAGCAAAGCAAGGAAGAGGTGGTACGGATAGACTTGTGGGCAATCGCGATCTTATGAGGATACGGGAGAACTGGATAGTGGAACAGGACAATCCAGTAAAAAGATATTGTTGAATTAGGACAGAGATTCGGTCCGACACGAAACACCCACTCAACCTTTCTACCCGTTGGTTTCATGTGCTTTCTGCTGTCTCTCTCTCTTAATAATTGTTAACTTGGGACAGAAAGCAAGTTTTGAACACACCAAAACAAAAAAGAAAAAAAAAACCCGAGTTAGAAGCAATGACTCTTGCCACTGTCCGACTTGCTTGTCCGTGCTAAAACCCAAAGCATCTCTCTTTTTCATCCAACAACACACACAAGCAATGCCCCCTCCCCTCCCCCTTAACTAAACTAAAAAGGAAGTTTCCTCCATCGGGTTCAAGCATTAGCTAATTAAGCCCTTCCCCTTTCTTCTTCCTTGTGTCTCTGCTTTCTTATTCATACCATTAATGATGTCCATGGCCGAGTAAGCTTTGTTTATGTTTATGTTTTCATTTTATTTATTTCTTTCTTTCCCTATATGTAGCTCATGTCTCTTTTTGGTTTTCGTTACAAACAAATCCCAGATCTCCCAAGGAATCTTCATCTTCCTCCACAACCAGCGTTCATGTCACAGCTCTTGACGGTCTGGTGAACGTCAACTCACTTTTCACTATCGCCGTCTTTGTAGGCCTCTCTCTCACCACTCCAAACCAGCACAGCCTTGAGAACCGCTCCGCTTGTGACGCGGGTATAGACGTTGTAAAGAAGCTGCTTGTCTTCGAGGTTGTGTCCTTTAGCTTCTTCCTCTTCTCTTCTCTGGTGGCTCAGGGCCTCAAACTCGCCATCAATTTGCTCAACAGTAAAGACGTGAACGAGGCGTTTCGAGCGCACATCAATCTCAAGGTGTTGAGGCTGGGGATGCTGGGTTCTGCTATTGGGTCCGTTATGGGTTGCATTTTCTTGGTGTTGTCGATGGTCAATGTAATTGAAATTCGCTTGGGGTTGTTGTCTTGTGGGAGTAAGAGTGCTGTTCATTCCGTTTCAGCTTTGGTCCTCTTGGTTTCCTCTGCCCTCATTGTTTATATTACCACTGTTATTTATGCTTTTATGCACTGATCATGCGAGTTATAAAGAGAATTTCTTACAAATTACAAATGGACTATAACACTTCTAATCTTTGGTGGCTACATTGGGTTGAGATTTTTGGTTCTTTAGATTAATTCTACGTACTATTGCCGTCTGGATAAGATTGCTTAATTTTCCCTCTTGTTTTTACTTGACTAATGACAATTTCCCGACTCAGCACAAATTCACCTTGTTTGGATCAACTTAGTTTTTATTGGAGATTATACTTGAGGGGCATGCTAATGATTAGCCACATAACTTGATTAGTCTTAGTTGGGTTATTTCTCACATTTGGTGAAACGTGGAAAAGCATGCTGGTGCTGTTGATTCATTCCTTATTCCTTATTGGTTGAATTTAAGAACTACCGTCACTTCATCCGGATATTACTGAGGTAATATAACTGGCTAGCTCCTTTTAAATCTGGTCAGAGTTTCCATCAAGACATAGGAATTTCTATTGTAGCTTTAATGTATGGCATTTAGTTTTCCTAATGCATAGAACTTTGCAGCTACTTTAAGTGATTCTCAGATTAATTTTTTGCCAGTCAATGTCAATGTTAGACCATTGTTTTCTAACACAGAGTTGTTATTTTAGGGTGGGAGTCATGCCACATTGGGAAGCTGCCTTTGAATGGTGAATGAGAATTTGTATTAATATGTTATACCGACCAGTTTACAGTTTCCTGTCTATTGTTGGTTGTGTTGGTATCTCTACTTCGCTCCTTTGTGTTTGGCTTCTCTCACTTCATATATGTCCATCATGTCATTGTTGGGTGTAAGATAGTTTATATTGGTATTTCAGGTTCTCTTCAAACTGTTGGAAACTACATTATCTGACAGAGGATAGTTTTTTGGCCTCCTATAGGCTCTTTCTTGCCAATTTGGTACAATTTTTCATGTGTTACTACACTAGTTTGTCCTGCCTTGTTGCAGCATGCATTTGGAGCTCCAGGCTATTGCTGTATAAAGACATTGAATGCTTCTCTTGGTTGTTCACTAGCTTGAGAAAGTTGGTTTGCCTCTATAGTAGTGGATGGTTGCTTTTATCATCTCATTTGCTGCTTTACAAAATTATCAGGGTTGATGTTCTGGTTTATGTCATATTGGTGTTTTAGCTTGTGTCTGTTTCAAAAGATGATTTAAGAAGAGTATCTACATATGTTTTCTTCTTTGTATGTGACCTAAGAATTAATCTGAGATCTTTAACTCACAATCAAAAATTGTGCTGCTGGATGTTTCGTCATCATCAACATGGAAGATCCTTTGGTTTCTGGTTCTCAAATAGTGTGTCTCTGTTGATCACTCCTTGATTTTCATGCTTGACATCTGTGGTCGAGTCATGGGATTGTGTTGCTTGTTCTGGAATTGCTGTTTTTCCTTGTAGATCTCTGCCTGAGGTTAGATTTGGTTTATTCAATTTTGGTTATTGAGTAATCAAATGGTTGGGTGTTTTGTGTTATGATCATAGTTGGGTAATTTTACAAGGGCAAAGATAATGGTTACGGAATAGAATTTCTTATATGTTTTCTCTTCATTATGTGAAAACGATCAGGTGATACTTTGAAATGCTTTGTTGATTGTTTCTACTTGACAGGTCATTTTAAGTCTGTTGACGTTGTTATGTGAAAACGATCAGGTGATACTTTGAAATACCTTGTTGATTGTTTCAGCTTGACAGATCATTTAAGGTCTGTTGACGTTGAAATGGGAACACAATGGCTAGGAGACTCTTTAGTTTGACCTCTTAAAGTTTTGTTGCCTTCAGGTGCTTGAAAATTAAAAGTATTGAGCTTTAGTTACTTGTTTTGTATTGAGCTGTCATGTCTTTCTCAGTTGTAGGACTTCATTTTTCGTTTATGTTAAAGCTTTTAGAGTTGTTTGTTTAAAGAATGCTGGTTCTTTGAAATCTTTCTCATTCACCAACGCATGAGATTAGTTCAGAAGTGGATTTATGGACATTGTAGTCATTTATATGTAATGTATTAGTTAACGACATTGTTATTAATATGTGTTAGGAAAGATCTATTAAACGTTAGGAAATATCTATATTAAGAAAAGTACGATCTCCTCTTTATTATGGGGTTTTCTCTTTATTCTGAAGATCTTTTCCTTATGTAATTGGTTCTTTATAAATGCTACAAGGGTCTTTAAGTTTTTATCAAACCCTCAGTTAACTATTCTTTGATTTTCACATGATATTAGAGCAGAATTAATTTCCTAAACTCAAAATCTCCTTTACTGTAACACCCTAACATCTTCTATCCTGTCCAAAAATACTTATCTTAGGCTTACCAAAACTAAAACCAAAACGAAATACACATAAGCAACTAGGAGGTGTTGGTGACCACCATAGTACCGATAGTGTCGTCGTCGGTGCGTGGGCGGCACGCACCACCATCTAGTGACCATCGACAACGGTAGTTTGATGGATCAACTCACCCCTTCGACCTAAATGAAGTTTTAGTTTTAGTTCATGTCATGAAGATTATGTGCATGCTGATGTTTATGATATTGATATTGATGTTGATGTTGAAAGATACACACTTGAATGGTTGCGACTCTTTTGGTAGCTAACTTGGGTCCCACCTTTGATGAATTTGACTGTACGATTCTGTCAAAGTAGTTGGAAGGAGAATTGAGTTGTATGCGTGAACTTGGATAGGCAGCTTGAGAGGATAGTGAACTATGTGGATTGATTGAAGTAGTTGATTGCATAAACTTAGTCAATAATTGGCGCTGAGTGATGAAGCAATGTATAGAGTTTTGATAGATTTTCATTTAAGCACATGTGAGGTCTTGAGCTATATGACTGCATCTTATTGTCATTTATTTTCTTTATTGTATATGATGCTTTCCTATGTAGATTACCTTTGGAACCTGCTCTGAATCTGTTTGATACTGCTAGTTGCATGCTTTATGGACATGATAAAGGCCTTCTTTGTTTTTAACCTTAAGCTTAATTGATCCACCAAGTCATTTTTTCCTTACTACCCCCTTTGAGCCTATGACCTTGTTTGTTTTCGTATTAATCGCATTGCATTGAAACCTGAAAACTTTTTAGCCTGACCCTTTTACAAGTTGAATGAAGTACTAAGTATGTGACGTCCTTGACTTAGGGACTTTTGTTTTATATGTTGTTTTGAGATGTTTTAGAGATATATTTACTCAGTTGTTAATTTGTGCTACTACTATCTTCTTTTATGTTTAGTGTTATCAAAAAAATAAAAAGAAAAAATAAAAAAAGAAAAAAAAAGAAAAAAAATCAAACAGTAGCAAAATAGTAATGAATAGTTGTAGTCTCATATTTCTATTTGCACATCTCATAATTTCTTTTTGATTGTCTCGCGTTAGTTAGTGCTTTATGAATGCTTGTGAGTAGCCTTTGCCCTTTTTACTTTACCTTAACTTAAGCCTCATTGCAATCCTTAGTAAAAGCCCTTTTGATCTATGATGGCATGTACTCTATGTAGTGAAAAATAGGTAAATTTGTAAGCCTATGGTAATGTAATCTCTTAGAGGAAGTTGAGTGAAACACAACCTTTATACACTTGAGTGACATGAGTGAATATCATGAGGAAGGCCCATTTTAATTCTATGTTTGCTTTTGATGAAAGATATCTACTTTTGATTTTGTTTATGTGCGTTGATGAAAATATTATGATACATGTAATAGCTTGATACTCGAGTTTGCCAAAGTTTTAAGGGATTGAAAACACTTGAATTTTGTTGAAAATGAAATGACAGAATATGTTGGTTATAACTTAAGTAAGTTGCTTGAGGACAAGCAACAATTCTAGTATGGGGGTGTTGCTAATGGACATTTTATATTGATTTTAGATACATAAATTAAAAAACTCTTGTCCATTTAATGCTTAAATTGCACTAATTAAAAGTTATTTGTTTTAATTTTAGGCATATATTAAATTTGAGACCTTTAAAAGCCTAAAGTAAAAAAAGTTCTTAAAAGAATCAAAGACCAAAAACGTTAACGTTTTGGCAAGGCAAGAAAAGGGGGTTTGGAGAAGGGGGGGTGTTGGGGCTTCTGCGTGAATGAGATTAAAAAAGTGAAGAAGTGCGGGACCAAAAGAGTGTTGGACATTGAATACATAAAAAACAAAAGAAGTTAGTTGGCGGTGAGAGTAAAAAGGAGGGTTTTTGTGTGAAGGACACTTGGAGGAATGAAAAAAACACGTAGAAAAAGAATAGAAAGTGGCGGTACAACCTAGAAGAAAAAGACTACGTGAGTGTGCGTGGGACAAAAAAAAAGGACCTAGAGGGGCTGGATACATTTTTGAATACGGACAACTAGAAGAGAGAGGTGGCGGCACAAAAAGAGAGGGACGAAGAGCTTGGGTTATGTGACTAAGGGTGGACCAACACTCTTAGAAAATCATTCCATATAAAAGAAACAAAGGCAATTGGCAGCACAACATCATTGAGGCAGCTGGCGGCACATAAAGAAGGAGAGGAATGAAGCGTGAGTTGATGGGATTCAAAAGAGAAATAATGAAGCAGCTGCGGTAGAGAGAGTGGTGTGTGTGAATAAGGAAGACAGCTGGCAGACATTTCAACACGAAGAAGAGAAAAGAAAGTAGCTGTGTAGGAGTGAAAAAAGAATAGAAAGGGCTGTGGGTGAATGAGAGGTGTAGGACCAAAAGTTTAAGGGGACATTGAATACATAGAAACAAAAGTGAGGCTGGCGGCGGCAATCAACAGGGAGAGCAAAAGGGAAGGTTGGCGGCGAAGAGATAGGAACAAAGAAGAGTGTTGTGCATGAATAAGGTGGACTAAAACCTTTATTAAAATCTCAAGACATCAGATAGAAGGAGGAGAAGGTTGGCCACACCATGTGCGTGAATAGGAGACAGCGTGGTTGTTCGTGAACAGAAACATAGGAGGGAGTTGCAACTGAAGACAAAAGCGTGAAAAAATACATAGCAACGGGAGAGACTAAATATTGGGTGTTTTTAATTTGTTTTTATTCCTTAATTGTTTTAATTTTTGTGGATTGAATCAATGCAAATATTTATTATGATCATGATTTGTGTTACATTGATGAATATGCGTGAGTAAGGTTTTTTTCGGCTAAGGTTAGGAATTGATATTAGATTAGGATAATTTTTTGTTGTATTGGTTTTTCCTTGATTGAATGCATATTTAGTCATAATTTAGCTTGATCACCTAGATTAAGGCCTTAAATGATTGAATGTCATAACCAATGAGATTTAATTTGTCGGAAAATTAATTAAGCAACATACTTGAGACTAAAATGTAGACCAACTTTAGGATCTTGTGTGATGATACCTAGGATTAATGAACTTAATTTTAGATTTCTTGTCTTTAATGCCTTTTATTCTAAATTATCTATGAACCAAGTAGGTAACTCGGATTTAGAAGAGAAGGGAATTCCTATGAACATTAGGTTCGACTTGCTTAAAGGAAGTAAATCCTAAATCAATCCACCATTACAAGTTTTAATGTCTAATCCAATTGAAATCCGATACCTTAGCTAATTTCTATCATTTGATTAAGTCTAGTCGTTTTCTAATTCATACTTTGTAGCTTGCATATTTTCTTGATTCGCTTACTTTATTTTATTTTCAAATCAATCAATTCTTAATCGTTTAAGTAATTTTATATCGTTTAATTTAATTGTCTTGCGTGTTGGAATCCCTTGGGTACGATATCCGGTTCTTACTGTTTTATATTACTTGTCGACGGGGTACACTTCCCTCTAGTTGGTCTAGATAGAATTCAATTTATATTGCTTTGTTTAGATCGCAACAAGTTTTTGGCACCGTTGCCGAGGAGTTTCCTTATTATGAGTCATTAGGTTGGACAATATTAATTGTCTTAGATTTGATTCTTGCTTCGTTGTTTATTTGCGTATTTTAGTTGTTTGCTTAATTGCTTTATTTCGGTGTGTTTTATTTTCTTTCCATAGCTCTGATATTATTTGCTTTTTATTTGTTCCATTTTGTTTATGCTCACTCGTGATCAAAAGCCCGAAAATTTGCTACTAGATACTGAGATTGAAAAAACTGCTCGCAGGTTGCGCAAGAAAATTAGATTGGCTCGGAATAGTAACACAAGAGAAAGGATTAGAGAAGAGGAGTTTGTAGAGATGGAACAGCACGACGACGAGTTGATGCCACATCATGAAGAGAAAAGGGAGTTGACTATGATGGATTTGACTATGGGGCACAACAATAGACACATGCCTCCCATTATAAGGCTGACGATCACAGCTGCGAGTTTTGAGATTCCTCACAGCATTACATCCATGGTAAGTGCATCTCAGTTTGGAGGATTGCCTTTGGAGGATTTGAACACTTATTTGGAGACCTTTCTGGATATTTGTGATTTGTTTGAGTAGAATGGAGTGTCAGAAGATACGATAAGATTAAGGTTATTCCTATTTTCTTTAAGGGATAAGGCTAGAGCATGGTTGGCTAGTTTACACTCAGGATCGATTACTACATGAGACGAGATAATGAGATTATTTCTGGCTAAATTTTTCCCTCCTGCCAAGGTTGCAAAGATGATGAATGAGATCACTTTCTTCACTCAATATGAAAATGAAAGTCTATATGAAGCGTGGGAGCGATTTCGATATATGTTGACATAGTGTCCTAGTCACGAGTTCCCCACATGACAGCAGGTCAATATCTTTTATACAAGAATGACTCTATCGACCAAGAGTACCATAGATGCTATAGCAGGAGGTAGTTTAATGAGAAAGGCGTCAGATCAGGCCTACAGGTTGATTGATGAGATGGCCACTAGTAGCTTTCAGTATCATACAGAAAGGCATCCCAGACGACCTACAAGAGCTCGTGTAGTAGATAATACAATGGCTTTATCAGCTCGGATGGATGTTTTGACGAAGAAGCTGGATAATTTGATGCATAGTGTGAGAGGAGGAGCTAGTTCTTCATTGAGGGGTTGTGCTATCTGATTGTTCCGCCAAGAGAAGTTTGGATGATTCCTCCGCCCTGGGTTGTAAGTGTTAGACTATGGATCCCTTCTCTGCCTGTTATAATTGCCCACATAATGGGCCTCTTTTGTCTCTTGGGCAAAAGGATTGCCAACTTGACACTCATAAGATGCATGGAAATCTTTACCACAATGCTCGCATATAGCACAACTCCTTAATGAAGAACTAGCTCCTCTCATACTATGCATCAAGTTATCCAGCTTCTTTGTCAAAGCATCCATATAAGCTGATAAAGCCACTATATTGTCTACTACACGAGTTCCTGTAGGTCGTCTGGGATGCCTTTCTGTATGATACTGAAAGCTACTAGTGGCCATCTCATCAATCAACTTGTAAGCCTGATTTGGCGTCTTTCTCATTAAACTACCTCCGGCTGCAGCATCTATGGTACTCCTGGTCGATGAGGTCATTCTTGTATAAAAGGTATTGACCTACTGCCATGTGGAGAACCAGTGACTAGGACACTGTGTCAACATATCTTGAAATCGCTCCCACGCTTCATATGGACTTTCATTTTCATATTGGGTGAAGGAAGTGATCTCATTCTTCATCTTTGTAGCCTTGGCAGGAGGGAAAAATTTAGCGAAAAATAATCTCATCATCTCATCCCATGTAGTAATCGATCCTGGCTGCAAACTAGTCAACCATGCTCTAGCCTTATCCTTTAAAGAAAATGGGAATAACCTTAATCTCACCATATCTTTCAACACTTCATTCTGCTTAAACAAATCACAAATATCTAGAAAGGTCTCCAAATAGGTGCTCGGATCCTCCAAATGCAATCCTTCAAACTGACATGCTCTCCCCATAGATGTAATGCTGTGAGGAATCTCAAAACTCGCAGTTGTGATCGTCGACCTTATAATGGGAGGTATGGGTCTATTGTTGGGCCCCATGGTCAAATCCATCATAGTCAACTCCCTTCTTTCTTCAGGATCTGGCATCAACCCCTCGTCGTGCTTTTCCATCTCTACAAACTGCTCTTCTCTAATCCTTTTTTTTGTGTTACTATTCCGAGCCAATCTGGTTTCCTTCTGTAGCATGCGAATAATTTTTTCAATCTCAATATCTAGTAGCAAATTCTCGAGCTTTTGACCACGAGTGAGCATATACAAAATGGAACAAATAATAACAAAGCTATGAAAGGAAAATAAAACACACCGAAGTAAAGCAATTAAGCAAACAACTAAAATATGCAAATAAACAACGAAGCAAGAATAAAATCTGAGCCAATTAATATCGTCTAACCTAATGACTCATAATAAGGAAACTCCTCGGCAACGGCGTCAAAAACTTGTTGCGGTCTAAATAAAGTAATATAAATTGAATTCTATCTAGACCAACTAGAGGCGAGCGTACCCCGTTGACAAGTAATATAAAACGGTAAGAACTGAATATTGTACCTGAGGGATTCCAACACGCAAGACAATTAAATTAAACGGTGCAAAATTACTCAAACGATTAAGAATTGATTGATTTGAAAATAAATAAAGTAAGTGAATCAAGGAAATATGCAAGATGCAAAGTATGAATTAGAAAACGACTAGACTTAATCAAATGACATAAATTGGCTAAGGTATCAGATTTCAATTGGATTAGACACTAAAACTTGTAACGGTTGGTTGATTTAGGATTTACTTCCCTTAAGCAAGTCAAACCTAATGTTCATAGGAATTTCCTTCTCTTCTAAATCCGAGTTACCTACTTGGTTCATAAATAGTTTGGAATAAAAGGCATTCAAGACAAGAAGCCAAAAATTAAGTTCGTTAATCCTAGGTATTCTCACACAAGATTCTAAGGTTGGTCTACACTTTAGTCTCAAGTATGTTGCTTAATTAATTTTTCGACAAATTAAATCCCATTGGTTTTGACATTCAATCATTTAAGGCCTTAATCTAGGTGATCAAGCTAAATTATGACTAAATATGTATTCAATCAAACAAAAACCAATACTACAAAAAATTATCCTAATCCAATATCAATTCCTAACCTTAGCCGAAAAAGAACTTACTCACACATACTCATCAATGTAACACAAATTATGATCATAATAAATATTTGCATTGATTCAATTCACAAAAATTAAAACAATTAAGGAATAAAAACAAATTAAAAACACCCAATATTTAGTCTCTACCGTTGTTGTGTATTCTTTCACGCTTCTGTCTTCAGCTGCAACTCTCTCCTGCGTTCCTGTTCACGAAAACCACGCTGTCTCCTATTCACGCACATGGTGTGGCCAACCTTCTCCTCCTTCTATCTGATGTCTTGAGATTTTAATAAAGGTTTTGGTCCACTTTATTCACGCATAGCACTCTTCTTTGTTCCTATCTCTCTGCCGCTAGCCTTCCCTTTTGCTCTCCCTGTTGATTACCGCCGCCAGCCTCACTTTTGTTTCTATGTATTCAATGTCCACATAAACTTTCGGTCCCACACCTCTCATTCACGCACAGCTCTTTCTATTTTTTTTCACTCCTACGCAGCTACTTTCTTTTCTCTTCTTCGTGTTGAAATATCTCTCAGCTGTCCTCTTTATTCACGCACACCACTCTCTCCACCGCATCTGCTTCATTATTTCTCTCTTGAATCCCATCAGCTCACGCTTCATTCCTCTCCTTCTTTATGTGCCGCCAGCTGCCTCAAGGATGTTGTGCTGCCAGCTTCTTTTGTTTCTTTGTATGGAATGATTTTCTAAAAGTGTTGGTCCACCTTTAGTCACACAACTCAAGCTCTTCGTCCCTCTCTTTTTGTGCCACCACCTCTCTCTTTTAGTTCTCCGTATTAAAAAATGTATCCAGCCCCTCTAGGTCTTTTTTTTTGGTCCTACGCACACTCATGTAGTCTTTTCTTCTAGGTTGTGCCGCCACTTTCTATTCTTTTTCTGCGTGTTTTTTCATTTTTCCAGGTGTCCTCCTTCACGCAAAAACCCTCCTTTTTTTTACTCTCACTACCAACTAACTTCTTTTGTTTTTTTATGTATTCAATGTCCAACGTTCTTTTGTTTTGGTCCCACATTTCTTCATGTTTTAAATCTCATTCACGCAAAAACCCCTTCTTTTTCGTGCCTTGCCAAAACATTAATATCCAAAACGTTTAACATTTTTGGTCCTTGCTTCTTTTGAGAGCTTTTCTTACTTTAGGCTTTTAAAGGTCCCAAATTTAATAGGTGCCTAGAATTAAAACGAATAACTCTTAATTAGTGCATTTTAAACATTAAATAGATAAGAACATATAACTAACCAGAAGTCTGATCCCACTCACCCATGTTTACCATAGTGTTTTCACATGCCTCCCTCATGTGTGTAATCCAGCTAACCTTCCTCCTAAGGCGCATCGTGAAAGTCACTGAGAAGTGCTCCGAAGTTTAAGGGTCTAACAAACTACCCCCACTAGATGGATTCGACACCTTCGTTAAATTAGTCTCAAGGTAGGCGTTTACCTGGTCCTTGAATTGCCACAAGGTCGTATCTTTCTCCCACGTAACTTCCGCGACAGGTTTACCTTTCTACTGAATCACAAACTCGGTTCATCGATTTTTCTTGTGTTGACCCATTGTTTAGTGATCTAGGATCTTCTCCAGTTGATCCTCAAGCTGTTTCCTCACAATTGGTGGAGCTCGCTTCACCTGACTCCTATTTGGATCTAATGCATCCTCATAGTAAGGCTTGAGAAAACTAACATGAAAAGTATGGTGTACCTTTAACCGCTCGGGCAACTTCAATCTGTATGTCACGTTCCCCACTTTATGTAGTACTTCAAACGGTCCATTGTACTTCAGCACCAAACCCTTATAAACTTGCTTACTCGAGATCTTCTTCCAAATTTGTGGGTTAGTTTGAACAAAACTTTATCTCCCACGTCAAATTCTAACAATCGCCTCTGAAGATCCGCTTGCTTCTTCATTTGTCGAGAAGCTTTTCTTCGACTGTCCCTCACCTCATCTAATAAGTCTTGCTTCTTCATCGCAAACTTATGTGCTGCATGACATTTGTTGAGCAATCTCTAATGATGTGAGAGGTTGTTGTCCCAACACAATCTCAAATGGACTTTTCTCCGTAGCTGAAGATCTATGCAAGTTATAGCAAAACTGTGAGGTATCAAGTAAACTTAACCAATTACGTTAACTTGCACTTACATAATGTCGTAGTTACTCTTTCAACAAACCGTTGATTCTTTATATTTGGCCATCTATTTGTGGGTGATTTGCGTTGAAAACTTTAAATCGCAACCCATCATATTAAAAAGGAACGTCTAGAATCGACCTGTAAATCTGGCATCTCGGTCGCTCACAATATCTGTTAGAACTCTGAAATACTTGACCATAACATCCGAGAGACAAGTCACAGGAGTTAGCAAGAAGATCGCATACTTAGAGAATCTGTCAACCACCACCATGATTGATGCTATGTTGTCCACCTTTGGAAACTCCCTAATGAAATCCATTGAAACTATAGCACCCTACTCTCACAGAACACATACCCGACATCCTGAGTGATATCCGAGTACGTACCCCACAAGGGTGGCATGCTAGAGCACTCATATCACTAACTTAATCATGGCATCATCATTAAATACGTAAATGTCACAATATTTTAAAAATTGAATTCCTTATTTCGTTTCATAAAAACCAAATATATATTGTAGCTTTTCAACATCATCCAAATTTGTACATTATCAAAACTAATTATCGAACACACTACATACATGAGGAATTATACAAAAATTTCTAACTAGATCCTTCAGTCTCAGCTAACCGACCTTTGAGCTATTTCTTCTATCCAAAAGTACAAGAACTATACTTCTTGTAGAGTCTCTATATCACTAGTGTCCTCTCTCGGTCTTGAAATATCAACATTGCAATTTTGGTGAGTTTTGTGAACTCAGTGAGGTAATTGAATCTATAATTGAATTAATTCAATATGTAATTCCCAAAATTTTTGTCAATATTTTCTCTTTATCAGCACGAAAAAAATAACTAAGAAAAGACAAAATTGAAAAGCGTCCATTGTCTAATGGATAGGATAGTAGAGGTCTTCTAAACCTTTAGTATAGGTTCAAATCCTATTGGACACAATATTTTTCCAGATAGAATATTTTTTCCATATATCCATATAGAATATATATTTTTATTTCATTTAGAACCATCAATGATTGGTGAATCCATAGATCCATTTGCAACTCCTTTGGAAATATTCCCTGAATGGTGTTTCTTTCCTGTATTTCAAATACTTTGTACAGTATCCAATAAGTTATTGGGTGTTCTTTTAATTGTTTCAGTACCTGCGGTCAGGGTCGAGTTATTGATGTGAGATGGGTCCAGAAAAAGGGTGGTTCTAGTTATATATACACGAATTGTACAACACATCAAAACATATAACCACATAATTCACATCATTTCATTTATCATGTAGCATCATATATCACATTTAGAGCAGTCAAACCGATCACTTCAATAATTTAAAATACACATATCAATTAAGTATGCAATGCACATGAGACTCACTTTCATTTATTTCTTTGTTGTGATCGAGTACTTTTTTACTAGCCCATATCCCTTGTGGATACTGGGTTTGTTTCAGATAATGTCCTATATCCCTTAGTGGATACCGGGTACATTCACAACTGAGCCAGAGGCTCTTATCACATTTTGAGCTTTAAGCTTTTTTTATTGGCGACTCTGCTCATAACTGCCTTTATCTTTCATGCATTCATGTAATGAAATGCATCACATTTGCATGTTTTCAACAATCATCAGATTTTAGTTTCACATCCAGAACACATTTATCATCAGACCTTGGTCCGACATTCAACAAAAATGTTGAGTACATTTATTTCAGTCAGATTCACATACAAGGAGCACTTTTAATATATATGATACATGCATCAAACACCTCATACTTTCAAAGCCCGGAATCAACACAATCAATTTCGCAAAATAATTCAATACATAATTTAAAACAATAATTAATTAAGTGAGACCGTCTAGTTTACTCACAGTTTGCTCCAAACAGCTATTGCCTCGAAGTCCCAGCAATGTCTGGATGTTGTCGTTCAATATGCTCTTCTAAATCATGCAATACATACACATTTATACACATCATAACTTTGCACAATTATAAGTATTCATTTATGCACATATATGTATATGGATTATGTACAATGGATGTTCAATGACAATCCTGGGTACATTTCCTTAATATGCATCTCATAACCAATTAACATGATCTTTAAATCATTCCTTAAATACCTAATACACTTCCCTTACTTTAATCGCTCAATCCATCATCAATTAGGCTCATTCAAGATCACAATCAAGCCTAAATACCTCATAGGAAACATTAATAAGTCAATACTTTATATATATACATGATCTTGGGAAAAAAGGCATAACTTTTGTTGTGAATGTCAGATTAATATCATTCTAGGACGTTTTCGAAGAGGACTTTGAGTTCTACAACTTTTGTAAAGAACCCGAAGAGATATTTTGCCATCTAAAGGGTCAAATTCAAAATTTTATGTAAGTGTCCCGAGGATGTCCGCTCAACGGACATACGTCCCTCCAAACGGACATGAACGGGAATGGGAATTTTTTCAGACTCGAGAAGGTCCGTCTAGCAAACATAGGAGAAGCACATCTCCCTCAAGGGGATTTCCAATGGTTTCTACATATATTCTAACATCATTTTCACTCCAAATGTTCCCGAGTTCACCTCCTCTAATGCAACATCATTTAATATCAATTCAACCACTAAATTGATTTCAATAAACTCTCAATCTCAACTCATTTGATACATCATTTTCAATTAAAACTCATCATTCATGAAATACTATCATTTTTTCATAACGTATCTCGTTCATAAGTATCAAACAATTCATATTCAACATCAAGTTGATAACTTCTTCATGTATACCTCAATTTTAGTTCAATATCATCCACACACAAATCAAAATCCATGCTTGATCATAACCACCAAAATAGAACATATTCTTATACACTTTCATCATAAATTTTCTGCACATGTTATACTTCATTTTTTTCACCTTCATTTTATTCCTAAGTATCACCTTAATTCATCTCAATTCAAGACATCATAAAAATACCTACTGTTCTCAAACTACAACTGCATTAGTACTCCAATTCAAGTCAAAATTTGAAACTCTTAAAGATATAATTCGAATTTGACGTCTTCATGAAAAATGTAGCCATATGTGTCAACTTTAATACAAATTAAAAATCATCTCATTTAGATATCTACGAATCAAGTTATGGCTAAATTACAGATGCATATATAGTGGAATTGTTACAGCTAACATATTCCAGCACATTTTAAACACCGTTATCAATTTGTCTCTAAACTTTCATCCTAGTTCTTCTCTTTTCAAGAGACTATAATTTCCTTTTCTTTAACTTCAATACTTAATCCAATCCATTTCTAAAATGACCAATGATCCACATTTTTATTCATCAAAAATAAAACATGACAATATCCATTCATTCATCAATTTACTACACTCCTTCACGTTTTGCCTCTGTCACTCCATTTGAGCCCATAGTTGTAACCCAGATAGAAAATTGAAGAGCTTGTCCTCATCTGACATATTCTCAATATTCAACATTAGAGAACTAAATGATTTGACATAATCTCTTACCGATCCATCTTGCTTGAGCTTCTTCAAGGCATCCCTCGTGAGCCAAGAAGTATTTATAGGAAGGAATTGATCCTTGAGTTCCTTCTTCATCTATACCCACGTTTCCACGGGAGCTTTACCCGCACTGATCTCCACAGAGGTCCTCGTCCTCCACCAAAGCTTGGCATCCCCATCCAAGTATATGGCTGTCACATTAACCTTCTCAGTATCGGATACTCTAGCAGCTGCTAAGTACTGCTCCATATCTCACAAGAAATTCTCCAACACCTTGGCGTCCCGTATGACTTCGAACACCTTGGGTTCACGTACCTTCACAGAGGAAAGTTATGTAGCGAGGTGACGACACGCCTCAGCACCGTGATCTCGAACTAGACCTTCTCTTGTTCCTTCAACACCTCCACCATTTGTTGTCGCAACTGTTGGATTCACGCCTCCAACATCTCGAATCGAGTATTGTGAGATGTGACCTCTTCCTCCTCTTGAGGAATTGACCCAATTAGTGCCTCCACTTAGACACTCATTCTATCAAGTTGCCTACTACCATCTCGAAATTTGGCTCTAATACCAGTTGATACAGAGGTCCCCTTAGGACTCGGACTTTCACCGAAATTGATCGCTAACACCCTTTGCACGACAGTCTCACTTAGGTTCGCTTAAGCAAGACTTCATCCTTCAATGACCCTCAAAGTGTTTACCTCGCACAATCGAAAAAATAATGCTATGAAAGCAAGAAGAAAACAAAGGCAACAAGGAAATAAGAGAGATACGGTAAAACCAACCTTTATATACTTTCCCTCAAAAGAATGAGAAGAGAAAAGCTCGAATGAGCTATATATAGGCACTCTAACTTAAAAGCCAAGTTACATTCAGAATCCCACTCAAACTGAACTGTCTAAGATTGTGCTAAGATCACGTCTATCTTTATCAGATTGCATCATGTGGACCAATTAGATGACACCACCATCTAAATAGGACTCTAGCTGATAAGATAGAATCTACAAGATAATAGAAAGATAAAGTTTACATTCAAATAGGAAACTAACATCCTTATCCTCGAAGATCTCTACTATCCTCAGATGTTGAGTTCCACTGCAGCTCTAACACCTAGTTGTCACCACTTCATCCAAGATCTCCCCACGATCTCTATCCGTTGATGATGTAGTGTGATCTTGCCGAAGCCCACATAGCACACTAGCCTGATCCAATGCTTCCCACAATAAGTCTGCTGGTCCTGGTCCATTCATTCGAGCATGGGCCAAGTCCTTAGTCCATCAAGTCCTTAGCCTGGGTCGAGTCAATCTCCACAAGGTTCGAGACTCTACCAAAATTCGCACTAAATTCGATCCCACTCGCCTATGTTTGCCTTAGTGTTTTCACATGCCTCTTTCATACGTGTAATCTAGCTAACCTTCCTCCTAAGGCACATCGTGAAGGTCGATGAGAAGTAACAATAAGCTTCTTTATTCCAATAATATGCCGTGCATGTATGTTGCTTTTGTTGAGTTATTTCAGTTCAAACAAGAGGGAAGTTTGATTGAATACTTTGGGAAAGTCAAACGTGCATTTGAGGAGTTGAATTCTTTACTATTGATCATATATGATATTAAGGAGATGCAAATTCAAAGAGAACGCTTGGTGACTATGACATTTTTGGATGGATTGAAACCTAAGTTTGAGCATGTGTGAGCACAAATCTTGGGAGGAGTAGACTTTCCATCCTTAGATGACGTGTATTTTGGACTCTCTCACTCTATGACTAAGACAAATACACTAGAGATTAAGTCTGATTGATCAGCACTTGCAGCACAATTTGCTTCATAAGTTAAAGGAAGTCATGGGGGAAGTTGAGGAGGACATAGTAGAGGCTCACAATTCCATTGTACACATTGTGATAAAGGCGGACATGATCAAAAGTCTTGTTGGGATAAATATCCCCATTTGCGAGCAACTTATGTGTCATCTCTTAAAGAACATTCTTCGACTACAACTTCACAATCGTCTATTACTTTATCTTAGGATGACTATACTAAACTGTTACTTTATCTTAGGATGACTATACTAAGTATTCGCAGTATCAGTCAACTCAGCAGACATTATCTTTCTTATATGGAATCTATTACTCATAAAGTAACCCTATTGCCTGTTATTCATCTGTCCCTAGAAAACAGTCACGGGTAATAGATTCTGGTGCCATTGATCATATTTCAGGAAAAATAATCAACTTTAGCTATATCATTCCTTTACCTGCCTCTCATAATGATAAATTCACTATTACTGATGGATCTACTACCACCATTAAAGATGTCAGATCCTCTCATCCTTATTCTTTTCTCATATTACGCGCTACATTATTTGTACCAAACTTTTCTTTCAATCTTATGTCTGTGAGCAAATTGACTAAACAACTAAATTGTTCTGTATGTTTCTACCCTGATAATATCATTATCTAGGATTTGCAGTTCAAGATGACGATTGGAGAAGGGCGTGAATCAAATGAATGTACTATTTTGGCGAATTGCAATCATCCATCACATGCACAGTGCTAGTCTTGGCTATTGATATCCATAGTCAATTGGGCCATCCATCATTGGAAATCTCAAGAAAGTAGTGCTAGGGTTAGATTCTATTTCTAGTTTCAATTGTGAGTCATGTCATCTTGGAAAACATCATCATATTTTGTTTTTCCCTCAAGTCAATAAAAAATTTGAAGAACTTTTATGTTAATCTATACAAAGATTTGGGGTCGGGTCGTGTCAAGTCCAAGTTGAGATTTTAATATTTTGTAATTTTTTAGATTTTAATATTTTGTAAATTTTTAATGATTTCTCTCGAATAACTTGATTATATCTAATAAGAGATCGTTCAGAACTACTCTATATAATCATTCAGAACTACTTTATATTTTGTTCTTTTTGTATAAATTCAAAATCACTTTAATACCTGAATCAATTTCTTTTGTAGTGATAATGCTAAAAAATATTTCTCTAGCTTATTCTCCAGTTACTTGAAATAGCAAGGTATTTAATATCAATCCTCTTGCCCCCACACTCTTCAACAAAATGGGGTAGCTGAGCAAAAACTCCAACATATTGTTGAAACAACTCATACCCTTTAAATCCAAGTGAATTTACTAAAAATTTTATGGGGGAGATGTACTTACTGCAAGTTTTCTTATAAATTGAATGTCATCTTTTGTTAACTAGTAAAACTCCATTCTTAATTCTCTTTCCCTATCAAGACCCTTTTTCCATTAATCCTCGGGTATTTGGTTATGTTTGTTTTATTAGTAGTGTGCGCTAGGCCAATGTACATATGTGATTCTTGTATTAACATTATGACTTGTTAATGAAATATTATGAGGTATTTCTTTATATATGCATGTCTGTCGTTTATGTAATGTGATTTACATTCCATGAATGGTATTAGGCTTATGTCATCAAGTATATGACTTGATAGTAAAACCATAAGCATTATAACACTATTCTAAACTGTCCCTGGTCGATTGTTATTGGTGGAACAATAATGAATTAAGGCTAGTATGTGTTTTGATTGATGATCACGTTTTACTGGTCATGGATATGAGTTATCAAATCAGAAACATTCAAATCAGAAACATAGATATATGTTAGAGAACATATATTGGACCGACCCACAAAGAGAACACTACATGGTTTCATG
>JAOTBA010000009.1:6560328-6574762 GCA_025629845.1 Erythroxylum squamatum | reverse complement strand
GTCTGCTTTTCATTTTGTCTTCTTTATGTTTGTCATCAAAATCCTTCGATACGTAAAGTCTATTTTGACTTAACAAATTGTTCCTGTCTGTTGTGGTGCAAACAACTACTTCAATAGAGTGGTTGTACTGGTTTAAACTTTGGACCGTTGATAGATTCTTGGGCAGTTGCCATAAGTTTCTTCAACAAGCCAGGAAATGTTCTCTAGGTCACTGGCGATGTGATGGGAAGTAGCTAACTGTGGCATCATTAATTGATAACTAGGCGGCGATTAGCTAGGGTTTATAAAGAGAAAATCATTCCGTGTTTGGCTACAAGGTCAAAGTAACCTAAGGTTGGAATAAGGATTATACATGATTGGGTCAATGTAATCCAAAATCAAAATAAGGATTGTTGGGTTCTTGATTATGTATAATACTGAATATTCTAGAATTAGAAGGAGGGTTTGTCTCTTGAAGTAATGTATCTCAAAGTAGGATTTGGGCTTCTAATAATTAGTTAAAATCGTCTAATATAAGAAAATTATTTTCTTGGTTTAATTAGAAAATATTTTCTTAATTAAAGTTACTTATTTCAGTTGATTAAAATAAATTAAGTTTATTATTTTTCTAGAGATATATTATTCTATATTATTTACAAACTATTTCACTATTTTAATTTGAATAATAATTTTTATTCATTTGTTGAAAACATTTTTCTTCATTAAATCTGAATATATTTAAGTTTATTGATTAAGAAAATTGAGTTTTAATATTTAGAAATATTTTTATTATTTATTAATGAATAATTTTATAATTAATTTAAATAATAATTTCTAAATAACCAACACAAAGGAATTTCTTAATTAAATTTAAAATATTTTTCTTAATTTTTAAAGTATTTTCTTTGATAATATAAACAACTTTTATAATTGAAGAAAATTTATTTCCAATTAGATTAGAAAATAATTTTAATTACATTAAAATGTATCAATTATTGAATGTTTGAAAAAAGTGTTTTTCTAAATTATAATCAGCAAAGAATGCTAATTTATTAAAAATTATTTTTAATTAAATTTGTTAAAGCAATCATAAGAGTTAGAATTCATTTCTAATTGAATTTAGACATTATTTTTTAACTTTATTAAAATTATATTTAGAATAAGAATTTAATTTTCAAAAGAATCAATGGTTTAATTTAATTAATTTTCCAAAGAGGGAATATTATATTAGTAACTAAAATCAAATAATGCTTAATATTTTTTCGTATATAATTCAACCATATTAGCATAATAAATCATAGTTTATGGGTGTGTGTGTGTAACAAATTTTACATGCAATTTGTACTTGACGAGAATATTTAAAAATTAAGTCTCTCGTTAAAATATTAAGTGCATGTTTTGAAGATGATTATTTCCTTCCATTACTATAAGAATATGCTAAAGTTCAATTATTGTTATGGTTGTTTAGCAAACTTAAGGTCATTATAACCCAAATATGTTTAGTCTTATAGTAGTGAGTCATCCTTAACTAAATTTGTGTAATTTAGACGAGCAAACTTATGATCATGTGAATTTATAGGTAAGGTTAGGAATAATATATAAGATATGTTTTGGAAGAAGTTGAGCAAACTCAAAATTAACTAAATTTGGACGAGATCCTAGTCTATTAAAGAGATTAAAGAAATCGTTTTGAAATGGTAGTAAAATAGATTACTTTGAATAAAATAGTGAGAGTAACTAAATAAATGATTAAAGTTTTAATTTTATTTAGTTGTCATGGCATATAACAAATCAACCTTTAATGGAAAGGAAGATTATGGTAAAGAAGTATTAAATCTGATACAGTTGATGTATGAGATGTTATGAATTTTCATGAAAGGAGATTACTTGTACTTTAGTAAAGTTATATATATTACTTGTACTTTAGTAAAAGTATATATATATATATATATATATATATATATATATTTGTATGTATGTATGTATGTTTGTATGTATGTATACTTTTAATTATAAATTGTGTGAAAAATATGGAACTTGTGAGGTTAAAGGATGAACAAATCAACCTTTAATGGAAAGGAAGATTGTGGTAAAGAAGTATTAAATCCTATACATTGATGTATGTGATGTTATGAAAATTGATGAAAGGAGACTACTTGTGCTTTAGTAAAGTTATGATTAGTGCAAAGATGGTTATGTGTTCAATGATAGAGTCATATTTATTAAATAAAATATTTAAAATTTTGAAAAAAAAATTAAGAACTTAAATATAACTAGAAACTATGAATGAGAATGTCGAAACATGTCAATAAGATCTATATGGTAATTTTACATTAACAGGCTGTTGGAAACAGCTGAATTGAATTCAATTCAACTGTTTGGAAACACAAAATGAGATGAATTCAATTCATGCATGTAATTGAAATCTATTCTCTTTATAAATTGAATTCACTCCTTCAAGCATCGGAATTGAATTCATGCAAGTGATTGACTTACATGAATTCAACAAGGATATGGGAATTTCTCACCCATTTTTGCTTGATAAATAATATTTATATATGATTAATAACCAAATTAATTTTCCTTTATTTTTTATATTTGAAAATTGTAATTTTACATTAATTATGAAATTATTATTGTAAATTTAGAGAAATATAAGATTTTTTTAAAATAAAGAATAAATCATGAAATCCTTTGATCAAACTGTATCAATTTATGCACTACATCTTTTTTTTATTTTACAATAATAATAAAAAATTTTCATATTTTTTAGTCAAGGGTAAAAATGTTATATGAAATAATTGAATTCATTTTGATTGTGTTATAAACATTGTAATCGAATTCAACTCCAATATTACTAGATTTGTCCCAAACAGTGTAAATTGAATTGAATTCAATCTTATTAATGTAATTGAATCCAATTCGTTAACGAATTCAATTCAAAGGTTTCCAAAGAACCTGTAAAATCTCTTGGAGATATAAGGAATGGAATTCTTTAAAGAATATCTTAATAACTATATTTCATAATTTTTTGGATTTATGTAAGAAGAAATGTATAATATGAGATATTGTATGATGTAATGTTTGTTTCTTTTATAGCTACAACAATTTATTTTCGATAGTCCTATATAAGTAAATTAATAAGATTCCATGTAGGATATAAAATGGTAAGACTCTTAAAGAGTCAAAGTTATTGATTTAGAGATGCAGTACTTAGTTGAATCATATATTATCTAATAATTTTAGAACTAAATTTGATAATAAAAGATTATGAGATATCTAAAAGGTTATAAACAATCTTACAAACTCCTTTAAAAAATGTTTGCTTCAACAAATACTTATAGAAGAATAGTTCTCATGACAAGTAATGGGAGCAAGATAAAGTTTAAAAAAAATTAAAATAATATAACAAAACATCTAAATGAAAATGTCTTTGTTTGATATAATTAATGTATAATCAAAGGGTTAAGAGATGTTTAAAAAATTATCTTTTATGATGAATTCAAAGAGTTTGATATGAATATGAATATAGATATATCATGCCTACAAGAAGGATAATGGGAGTATTTGACTCTTTAGTAGGAGTAAGTAGATGACATATTATTCATAAGGAATAAGGTTCATGTTTTTAATTATTATAGATATAGTAGTCCAAGAAGAACTCTATATCAAATATGAAAAGGTAATAACTTAAATTTTGGGATAAAGATTTATAAAGATAGATATACAAAGTTGCCTACCTATTTTAATCTAAATACATAGATAATATGCTAAAGGTATTTAACATTTGAGATATTTGATACTTATAAACATATCTATTATTTTGGGCATAAGTTGTTATTTGAGTTGAACGTTACATGGATTTTAAAATTAGTTTGACAAGAACAAAAGTAAGCCTTACCTAAGGTTAAATTTTACTATAAATATTTTTTTAAAGTTAGAAAGGTTCTAATATAGCATTAGTTGCTAATTAAGATATAATAAAATTTTCATTTGGTGAAAATTTTAATTTGGATTGAGAAATTCTTTAATGAACTTAATATAGTTCCTTACATTGTTCAAATAGTAATATATTATGAAAAACTAGAGCTATTAGTTATGCTAAAGAAACTAAGGTCTCATCAAGGATCCAAGTATGTATTTCGTAATTCCTCTTAATTATGACGATAACTAAGATGAAATTTATGAGGTTTAAACAAGTTCTCTCTGAATAGATCTTGTTATTATCCCAAGTGTCGCATGATTATCTTATGGTATTATGGTATAAGATACTTACGTGATTGGTTTATATCCTACAACTAATCAATTGGTTGTATATTTGTGACATAATTAATTAAAAGCATTATTTATTTTGTACCTAGTTGTTTAATTAAAAAATTCTATGAGATAAATAAACTTTGCAATTGAAATTATAACGAGAATATAATTATGAGCTTTATATTACTTTTTAAGTATTATTTTTAAATTATTTCTAGTTATTGCATTATTAAGATTGGACATTAATAAAACACAAAGACTACCACACATTATTTTTATTCCTTCTAAAGAAAATGGTTGATTTTATAAACTAAACTATAGAGATAATTAAATAATCATATGGGTATTTATTAAAGGACAAGTTTAATAAATGTTGCGTCCAATTTCTATTGATTTTACTAACTTTTATGTGTTGATTTTAATTGCATATTGTTGTGTTTTGATCCAAATGGAGGATATATGTGGTATTTTGTGAATTTTTTTTAAAAAAATCTAAGGTTACATAAATGTTGCTTGAAAAAAAATGATTTTTGCATGAAAATGTAAACACGTAAATTACACGGTCACAAAACATGTAATTAACTCATTTATATGGTCACACCTATGAGCATGTTGGTCACGGGTGTGAATGTTACAATTGTCACACCCGTGATTGCGATACTCACCCCTGTGACAACATTTTATTTAATTGTCCAACTTACTACATGGCATCTACAGGTTGAAAGCACAAAACCATAGACCTAAAAGGAGATTAAAAATAGTAAGAAGAGGGGCTGGCGGCGGATGGATTCATTCTAGACACGAGAGACTCATTCGGGGACACAAAATAGATAAAGAGAAATAAGGGGAGAAGAGAGGAGTGAACGGACAGAGTCAAGTAAGGAAGAGAGAAGCACAACAGAGAGGTGGAAGCTTAGGAGCAGAGAGTGAGAGCTGGAGTTGAATCCCAGTGAATCTGAGCAACCATTCATTTGGATGAGAAGAGAGTAGAGGTGGAAGGCAAGAGCCAACACTAGAGAGCTTGACCTTGACAAGATATTCACCACCAACTCTTGCATCCAAGAGCCTTCATCTTGTTTGCTCATTTCTATCTCAACATTTGCTGCTATTGTTCTTCTGACTATAACCTTATTACATTATTACTTTGTTAGACCATCTTTAGTTATACATTTTGTTCATCACTTTTACATTTTTTGTTTACTGTTAATATGTTATTGAACTGCATGAAGATGATGAATCGTGTTTATGCTATGATGGGCTTGTCTCTTTTTCTTGAGGATTAATGTAGCGATTTTAGTCAAATGTGCATGATTGAGGGATTGTGTGGCTGTCTTATATGTTGCTATAGTTTCTAAACTAAATGGATGTAATAGCATGATCAAACTTTGCATCATTTTGGTATTAAACAAAGCATCGAGAAAAGAAGTTCAATATGGAACTAGAAACTATAGATGCTTAGGTTAAGAACTAGAAATATATTAACTTAAATGGTAATTAGTAGTCTAGTTAGATGAAAGTTAGATTAGTTCATTATTCAAGTTGATTTAGAACCCAACTGTTAATTTTAGTAAGATGACTACTTAATCATTTTCCCTTAGTCATGCATAGGAGATTAAATTAGTAAAATTAATTCTCAAGAGTGTCTCTCTTCGATTAATCTATTCATTTTTGCTCCTAATTAATTCTGTTTACTTTTCATTTTAATTTTGTGATTTCCTTCAAAGCCTTTACTCAACAAATCAGGACAGAGTGTTTAGGATTGCATATGTTTTTATTTTTGTTAAAGATTAATTTGAGTAGACTAATTTCACCTCCGTGGGAGACAACCCTAGGTAATCAACTACAACTATCTCGTATACTTACGAGTAGGATAACCTAGGTATTTTTAGAACTTATTTTGGTCACAACAATAAACTGACATAATATGAGAATTCTACATAAAATATACTTGTGTGTCTATTAAAATGCTCATTATGATGCTTGTATAAATGATTATTAGACTTAAGATCTCCCAAGTATTTCATATAGGGATTGTTATATTTTTTTAAATTACTTAGGGTTTGTTCTAATTAAAAGTGACTCATATGGTAGTCACTGGAGATGAATTGATTATACAAAGGTAGTTGAGAGATCAATATGATTTGTATGTTGGAAAATTGGGGCAAAATAAATAAAAATATTTTTGTAGGATTTCATGAAGTAAGGATCACTTAAATTTTATAATATGATTTTGATATAAAATACAATAAAGCATAGATCATAATTTGTAACTTATTTTAAAGTTTGTTTCCTTTTCTTGTTGTTTCCCTTGAACCATTTCTAAAATTGTCTCATCTCATCCACCATAGATGCATAATTATAAAACATGTTGCGAGAACTCTATAATTGATATAGAGAAGGTTAGGCAAGGAGTGCTAGCTCCCTTGGAGCCTAAGCATTATAATAAGTAATGGACCTTTTACTAATTTAATTGAAATATAATTCTCATTTTAATTAAAATTTAATTAAATTACTATTAAATCTAATTAAATACTAATTGGGACTAAATAAGATATAATATCTCATATTTATCTTTATTTATTAAATATCTCATATTTAAATATAAAGTTTTCAAACTTTACAATTAAGTATAACATGATTAAACAATTTTTATTTTCAGTGAATAGTATTTTTGGATGAATAATGATTTTTGGGGACCCAACCCCAAAGAAAAACTAAAAATATTTGGAATAAGTATTAGAGTGTAATGATATTGAAATAGACCAAAAATAAGTCCAATCAGATGGATTTCGGGAGTTCCAAAAGTTTAGGACTAAAATGCCCCTTTTTTAAAAAAATGATGGGTATTAATGATTTAAAACCCATTCGAATTTTTTTAAAGCATCCAATTAATAAATATTGACCTTAATTAGAGTATTTCACGGTCAATTTGGTAATAAGACAGTTGTGGAATATTTTCGAAATTTAATTTGGCTAGTTGGTGAATTAAATTCATTAAAGGGGAAATTTGGTCTTTTTGCATACAATGGTGTGAGTGGATTAGTGAGACACCCTTAATAACTAATTAGGGACTTTATTAAGGGTTAAGCATCATGAATTAAACAAATGATGAGTCATTAGAGGTAACCAATAGGAAAGTGGCATGTGTAAAGCATTAAAGAGTATAAAAAGCAAGACTTAAGACATAACTTGCTTCATTTTTGGTGTAACCATGAGAGTAAACATGAGAGACCAAAAACAAAAGAGAAAAGAAGAGAATAAAGGAGAACGTCAGCCAAGGAGAGAGGAAGAAGAGTGCAGTTGATTTTTCCATGGTTTTGAGTTGGATTTGGAGGAATCTTGATTAAGCCTAAGTATTCATCAAATACATAAAAGATTGAAGGAAAAAGTGGTAATTTTTCCTAGCCTAAATTTCAAATTTTTGTGGATTTTTGAGTGGGATAGATTCATTTGAAATCAATGGTGATTTTTGACTTGTCGTGGAGTAGATAATGAGCTTGGAAGCATTTAAGGGTTGAAAATAAGAAAGTAAACCAAGAAAATCAAGATTGAGAGAATCAACCATGGCTAGGGTTCATAGCATGGTTTTGATGCTAATGAAGTAAAGAAATGAAAATGAATTGATATGGAATAAAATTGCAAAAGTTGAATGTGAAAATGTTAAGCCTTAAGGGCGTTTTTGGTATAAAGTAGGGTTACAATTTAATGACCACGTGAAAGTGATTAAGGATGGTCATTAATTGTATTTGTGGTGTTGGAATTGCTAAATGAAGTGTTATGTTCTTATTTGGAAAAACTTAGTATATGGGGTGTATGTGGATAGTAATGAAGTTGAAATGGTTGATGATGTGTTTGGATGATGCTTGGCATAGATCTTAGGTGAATAATGTTGAAAAATTGGAAAGAAAATGAACTAACAATATAAATATGTGAGGTGAGGACAATTTGGCCTGAAGAGGAAATGTAGTTATTGAAGTTTGATTATAGTTATGGTGAATTAATTGCGTGAGATAATGTTTTGAGGAAATTGATAAGTTAGAATGGGTAAAAGATGGTATTTAAGTAATTTTCGATGTTAGATTTTGAAACGAAGAACAATAGATTAGCTTACGGAAGTAAGCAAAAATACAATTAGCGTACCTGTTATGCGATTAATTACTAATCTCGAATTCGGTTAAACCGAATATATATAGTTTTAATGCCTTATTTCCAAATTTGGAAATAAATGTATAAGAGAAATGCAATTTGTGTAGGTAAATGAAAGGCACTGAATGCGTGAGTGTGCTTAGCGATAGGTTTGCAAAATTGTGAGTGTATTTTAATTGTTTTATATGAATAAATTCTTTGCAAAAGAATTAACATCATGTGATTTTAAATTGTATGATTATGAGTTTTATGTGAATAATACACTACAAGTGAATATTGCTAGTATAAGTTTATGTTTTAGCAATATATGAATTGAAGTTTGAAAGTTGAATTTCATACGATTTGAAGTTATATTGGAATTATGTTATTGGTTAATAAAAAGGAAATGGTTTTTTTTAGCCTATGGTACACCGTTAGCTTTTATACATGTTATTATACTGGTGTATAGTGGTTAACCTAGTGCAGGTAAGCGATGTAAAACCAGCTCTGTAACTAATGGTTGACCAGTTGCAGGTAAGTGATGCATAACTAGCTCCATAACTACCAGTGTATAGTGGTTAACCTAGTGCAGGTAAGTGATGTAGAACCAACTTTGTATCTAGTGGTTAACTAGTTACAAGTAAGCGTTGCAGAATCAGCTTCGTAACTATGAATGTATAGTGCTTAACCTAGTGCGGGTAAGTGATGTAGAACTAGCTTCGTAATTAGTGGTTAACTAGTAATGTGTATGTGATGCAAAACCAGCTCTGCAACTTTATGCCTAAGGTTACCATATGGCAAATAAGCTAGTCGTGGGCTATGTCGTGCAAGAAAGTTCATGAAAATAATGACACAGCCACAATGTACTTAAAGTAACTTAATAAATTTGATTTCAGAAAGCATATATGTTTTATATTGGTAATGTATCATAAAAAATGAAATGAATTTGTTTTAGAGAGGTTTAAATTGTTAAATATGGTTTGCATAGAAAACTTAACACTCACTGAGCACGTTTAACTCATACTCTACTTTCTAGTTTCAAAGTAAAACCTCCCAGGTGCACGCTCAGGGGCTTTAGTAGCAAGGACTCCACTTTGCGAGCAGTCAGCTTCGTCATGTGTTACAGTGTATGCATTTTTGCCTTGTAAATATTTTTGGGTACTATTTCATATCTTTGAATATGTTTGGAATGTACATTTGTGTAAAGAATGCATGTTTATGAATGTTTTTAAATTAAATGCATAAACATGTTTTAACCTTTTAAAAATCATTTGATGTAATTGTCTGAGGTTTCTTATGAGTAGACTTGAAACCCAAAATTTGTAGTTGAGAAATTGATATGATTATACAAGTGTTTGAACATTTATAAGGATTTTGAAAATTCTTGGGATGTCAAAATGCAGTCGTTTTGCTGCTGAAATTTTTAATAAAATTATTTTAAATAATAAAAAATAAAAAACTCCACTATTTATATTTATAAATATTGAGTTAAAGCTTTTTGATAAAAAGGCAATATGGTTAGCTCCATGGGAACTTTTTAGTTTGACCAGATATTGACTGAAGGGCCACTGTGGGATGTCGAGCAGGCCACCTAGTCATTTTAGGAAAAGGTCCTGTCAGTGTTAGTAACAGAGCCCAACTTTTAAGAAAATAGATTGCCTTCTTTTTGTTTAATGTTTTTACATTATTTTAAAATTGAGGTGACTAATAAAATATTGTGATTTACATGCATATGGTTTCATAAACTGAAGGTTTTACATATTTGTATTTTGGTTGAATACACAACACAATGCATAGACGAGGCCGTGGATGTCTCAGGAAAACCATTCCAACTGCTCCTACACTTGAGATACTTCTAGTATGGGAGGATGACCATATGCCAGACTTAGTGATTGCCTCGATGAACTAGCCACATTCCAAATTGTCAGGGCCAGAAGAACTGGCCGGAGTGAACTTTAATGCGGAATAGATGGCTAAGATACTCGCCGTCGTGATGCAGTAGCCACGCAAGAATATGGAAGCTTTAGGATGTTCAATTTAGCACTTCTATAAACTAGGTGCGAAGACTTTTGACGGGAGTGGAGATCCCAAGAGTGCACTCACATGGTTAGATCAAGTTAGAAAGATATATAGAGTTGTGGGATGCATGAACGAGCAGAGAGTTATATTTTCCACCTTCTCCTCTAGGACAAGGTGAAGGATTGGTGGGAAGCCATTGAGAGACGATACCCGGATGAATCAACCTATAGAGTTATATAGGGCAGAATTTTAGAGAGAGTTCATAGAAAGACTCAACCTATAGAGTTATAAGGATGCTAGGGTAGAAGAATTGTTTTCTTCTAGAGCAGGGTTCGATATCAGTGAAAAATTGTGAGAAGAGATTTGCGAAACTTGTCAAAAGTATTCCATTTATGGCTGATAGCGAACAGAAGATGTGTAAGAGGTTTGCCATAGGCTTGAGTCCTAGATTATGGGTCCGTTGGTCTTTGGCTTCACAAACACACTATGGGAAATTAGTTAAGGTTGCAATAAAAGTGGAGAGAAATGTAGCAACAATCACTCAGAGTTCAAGATCATAACAGAAGCGCAGCGGAACAACTAGTGTCACAACCCGGTACCACATCGGGCCCATGACAATCGCCGCATACTCGGGCTAAGGATACTCGCAGTATCCTTAATCCGACTATGCAAGGCTTACTGAATATCTCTTTCTCTTTTCTTTTTTTTAACCTTAATTTTTTTAAAAATTTGGGCAGCACAACAACTGTATTTTAATAATCCCAAAAACCTGCAAATGATTTCAAACACACTTCTATATCCACATCTAGCCACAACTTCAGTACTCTCTAGTCCACTCAAGACAATCTCAACTCCGGGTAGTCTCAACTCAAAACAATCTCAACAACAGTATCAAAAGTTCATACATAAAATCTTTTACAAACACAAAGCAAACAAAACTTAACTTGCAAAATCATAAAGCATATTTACATAAACACAGTTCACGAGCCACTAGACAATAAAAGTACAAACAGGAGACTACACACGTGCGAAAATACCCCGAAAAGGTCAAAAAGCCGCACTATCCTCACAGAGCTTCGAGCTCACTAAATTAACCTGCATGGTTGGAAAGCGGAGGGGTTGAGTACACTAGGTACTCCGTGAGCAAGAGAAGCATATATCGCAAATAGCATTGATTCATTCCAAGACAGTGTGGATAAACCTATGAAGGAAATATATATCACATCGAAAACACATAGGCCCAGCCTGTGACTCAAAGTCTACTGGTTAGGGACCATAGGCCTAGCCTGTTAACTCACTCATCCGGTGAACATAGGTTCCAGCTCCAGTACACAAAGTAGAAAAACATCATGTGTATCAATCAAATCTCAATAGGAAACCAACATTCAGATAAGCCAAAAACAATCATGTGTGACACCATTAGTCGGCCAAACTAATGTGCACACCCACCGATACTCAGTGTTGGCTCGACTTTCATCCGTGGTGAGTCCAGTCTACAGTCGACAAGAACGTCATGACCCTAGGTGATGACCTCGTTGGTATCCAGACCCTAGGTGTGGAATCACCCGCGAGTCCCGTAGAAAGGTGTCGATACGGCGACTCGACTTTAATGTACTAGCGTTAAGGGTATGGGGGTCGCTTAATCATAATCATTCCTAGCACACGATTGGCCAATCATTTCCTCACCAATCACAAAAATCATATACAACACTTAAGTATCAAAAATCAAGTAAGGCATCATGCCTTTATTTATCGGTCCAACCGATAAAATGAAACCTTATCATGGCTCTAAGACAAAAGAGAACAAAAACATGCAGCATACATGACTCGATTATGCATATGTAAATTCCAAAACATTATCTCATGAAATAAAAGCCATCTTTTGTACTCCAAATGCAAAGTTGTTCAAAATGTAGTGTCAGAAAATAAAACGTTTTCCTTTACATTTTAAGTTCAGATTGGTGGAAAACAATATCATTTCTCAAAATACGAAATAAAAAACATCAGTTGCACTCCAATAGCAAAGAGTTATTCAAAACAATATTGTTTATTAAATACACAAATATACTAGCATCTATTGGAGATTAAATTCTACTATGCATTACCTAGGTCCAAAATTCACATTCAAGTCATCATACATGTCTTAGAGTGATCTAATCCCATATGAGAAATATGGTTCCCCAACTCACCTCAAAAGAAGATATACTCTCTCTTAACCTCAACAATCCTCGATACGAGTTCCCTAATTCACGACTCCCAAGCCTTTATACATAAAAAGACATACAATGAAATTACTACTTAAATATAAATTTCATATTTATACACCATTACATTAGCTTCTCTTTTTAGAGTGTGAGATCCCACATCAGTTGGAGAGGGGAACGAAGTACGCCTCATAAGGGTACGGATACCTCTCCCTTACAGATGCGTTTTTCATGACCTAATGCACCGGATCCCATCAGAACTCCAAGGTTAAATGTGCTTGGATGAGAGTAGTACTAGGATGGGTGACCTCCTAGGAAGGCCTCGGGAAAAGCAAAACCGTGAGGGCTTGGCTGGGCTAAGGCCCAACGCGGACAATATCTGTAAGCGGGTGATCTGGGCTGTTACAAGTGGTATCAGAGCCGATACCCGAGCCATTGTGCCAGCTAGGCTGGACCCCAAAGAGTGCTGGGCCCTAAGGGGTGGAGAGTGTGAGATCCCACATCGGTTGGGGAGGGGAACGAAGTACGCCTTATAAGGGTACAGATACCTCTCCCTTACAGACGCATTTTTCATGGCCTAATGTATCGGATCCCATCAGAACTCCGAGGTTAAATATGCTTGGATGAGATTAGTACTAGGATGAGTGACCTCCTGCGAAGGCCTAGGGAAAAGCAAAACCGTGAGGGCTTGGTTGGGCCAAGGCCCAAAGCGGATAATATCTATAAGTGGGTGATCTGGGCTGTTACATTATATGTATATATATATATATACATATATATATATATATATATAAGTATATATAATCAACGAAGATTTGAAAGCACCTATACAACTGAGTGATGTCAAATGGCAATAACTCCTTGTGCCATCTATACCTTCCTCTCGTAACTAAACTACATTTAAAAGCATACACATGAAAAACTATTCAATGATTATTCATAATTTAATTATTATGTTGTATATTATTTTTTGACTTATAATGTAAGGATTACTAGGTAATAATCCTATTTTATAATTTGAATTTAATTATATATTTGTAAGGTTATTGCCTAAATTAATTTGATTGTTCTAACTTAGGGTGGTTTATGTATGGTGGTAATTATCAGATAAATGGAAAAGGATAGTTGTTAAGATATAAATGTAATGTTATGATCCATCTTAATTAATATAATATTGTAAATATTATATATTGTAAATAATAAGTAATCCTTTATTCAATTGTTAATAATCCACAACTCTATATTCCAATTATTACAAGTTTGTAATAATATAATATCACTTTAAAAAAATCGATAAATTTTAAGAAAAATATCAATGCTATTTGTAGAAATACATCCAATTCAAATAAAAAATTACTTAACTCATCACAAATAGGCCCCACTAGTTTATATTGTAAATACCATAAACTTTTTCAAAAAATAACACCATCTTAAATAAGAAATATTACTACTCTTTAGATAAAATATTGGTAATTTATGAAAAAAATATCATCATTTATTAGAAAAAAAGCTTTCTTCAATACTCTAAATATCACCACTTCAATATGCAAATATCACTACCCTATATAAAAAACAATACCACCTTAAACAAGAAATACTACCACCGTCATGAAAAAACACTGCTACTATACACATAAATTATCATCACCTACATAAGGGTGGTATAAATGGTTAATAAAGTGGATTGGATAATATTTTCGTTATTGTTGGAGATATATGTAAGGAGTTAAGTTTGGAAAATTTTGTCTAAATTTCAGCTAAATAGCAGTGTAGCAAACACATTCATATCCCATAGCACTTCAATAATTCTCAATCATTAAAATCATCGGACCTCCTGTCCGGAATCCAAA
>JAOTBA010000009.1:6536948-6548095 GCA_025629845.1 Erythroxylum squamatum | reverse complement strand
AATCAAATATGAGATATTTGATTTTATTAAAATTAAATTAATTAGAATTAGAATTTGATTCTAATTATAATTAAAGAATTTTAATTTTAATAAAAGACTGCTATGATTTTACTATTTAAAGGGAATGGCTTTTTAGAAGCTAACACTTTTTGTCTTTTTCCTCTCAAAGCAGTTTGGGAATTGTTTTGTGGATTCCATTAGAGGCTGGACAAGTGGATAGCTCATGATTGATCGATCAGAGAAAAGATTCAAAGGTTTTTCTTCAAAAAGCGAACAAGGTACGATTTCTAAATTTTATTCAAGTTTAATCAATTATCGGGATTCGCTCGAAATTCGTAAAAAATTTTTGTTTTCCACTGCACCTGTGATTCGATCACGGTTTGGATTCCAACAATGACTAGATATGAAAGTGTTAAGCAAAAGCACCATTTTATTGTGATGGTTGGATGATTAATGGCTGAGCATCAATCTATTATGTTATTCCATTCCTTTGAAGTTTCTATTCTCAAAGTATCTATAACAAACTCACATTGAAAAATTAGATGGCTTGTGCTCTCTCTTGCCTTTTTACATAGTGTGCAGCAATTAATGAGATCTATAAACTTTCCTGGCCTATCAACTATTGGAAGTTTGTGTTTCATTACTAGCTATAATGTAGTGGAAGCCTGAGGTAGTTGGTGTTTGAACCAAACAATCTTGGTCTATGGAATTTTGTTCTGGTTACATTAAATTACTTTTATATAGCTAGGTAAGGCAAAGGATTTAAGATTTAAGTTCCATATGAACGTGAGGGGGTTCGTGGTAAGTAGGATACGTTTAACGAAAACGACATCATCTGGTAACGATGCCATTTTCGATTTTTAAAAAACGTTGAAGACGAAACTAATGATGCCGTTTAAATTTTAATTCTACTGACGGAATAACACTTCCATCCGTAAATAACTAACGGAATAACCCTCCCGTCGGTAAATAACCGACGGAATATACTTCTGTCGGTACACCCCGATTCATTTACGTTTTATTAAAAACGTTGTAGTTGAAGCAAATGGCGACGTTTAACTTTAAATTTACTTATTTTGCTGCCTACCGTTCGCCCCTCTTTTACCGACGGTGATTCCGATTCCGTCGCTATATTCCATCGCAAAAATCAGCAGGATAATTTCTCATCCAACTCTACCGACGAATATTTTGTCCGTCGCAAATTACCATATATTACAACAATTTTACCGACGGAATGTGATTTTTCATCGCTAATTTGCTACGGTATTGTTTCCATCGGTAATTTTCTGTCAGAAATAAGTAAATTTTTTTGTAGTGGTGTGTTTTGACTTCAACATGAGACTATCTTGAATTGCATGTTCGAACAAAAATCTCAATCAGGATATTCTAAAAGTTAATTATTGATATCAACTTCAATAATGCGGTAGCCGAGAGAAACGAGAAAATGGTTCTGATGTATAAAAGTGGATGCTTATTGCAATTCTGAAATTTCATGGTTTGCACGTTCAGTACGATACATTTAGTACACAAGAAACGAAAACCATTATAGTGGATAATTTATAACGCTTTTAATGGAGCAAAATCAGCAAAGTTCAGATGAAATCGTTCACGCAAAGATCGTCATTAGGGGGTTGCTTTCAAGTTTTAATTAGAACCCGTTTCATTGAAAGTTACAGCTCTGTTTAAGACTCAATTACGTGATTGCTCAACCAAAATTGTCACTCTAGACCTTAAATTCACCAACAGTGAACAATCAAGTGTTGGAACTTTACTTCAGCGTACATGTCGGTATATCAAATTATGTAGTTTTTGTGCTTGTCCCATTTAGGAGATCCCATTTATATCTCATGGCGTTACGCAAACCAAACATGTCACAATGTAAATATATTATATCTAACTCTACTGACTTGAGTATGCAGTTTCCTAGTAGACTCAACTTTCGCATAGCGAAGTAACTTGAAAACAATTCTTATTTAACACTTTGATAACATGTTGTGTTTTCCAATAATACATGTAACATAATATATACACACATGCAACATACAAACGGTTCCCTCTTCCACAACATCCACTTGCATGTGGCATGATAAAGAGGATGTCAACTACTTCTGTAAGCCCCTCTTCCTGACTCTCTCTATCTTTTCATGTGAGAGACGCTTTCTGTGTTTGTACATGTAATGCAATTATCCTGCAAATTAACGCTGTTAGGTTCTTACTTGTTATCGGATGCCTTTTTCTTTACTTTTGATATATAGTCTTATCCCATTTGCTGAATAGATGGAACTCTACGAGATGCATTTGATTGTTTGTTCACTTTCTTCTTTCTTCATCGTTTCTTTTGGTAGCCAAAACATGTTCAGGCTCCCGACTATGGCATCTTACTTGACGTGAAGTTCTTTGTTTTACTTCTCCATTAATGTCGTCCGAGGATTACTCGAAAGCTGCAATTAGACATCAAGCAGCGCTAAGAGTTGAGATCCATATATAGAAATTGCAAACATCAATTTTGAACATTAAGGTTTCCTTTCGAGTTGTTACAATCAGAAGAGAATAAAAGAAAACTAACAAGTCTGCTGTTGTAGCAAGCTGAAGGACCTCAACATATAATTGATGGCTCCCTGTCTCTTTGCTTTTGAAATGACTCTTATTCTGCATGTGGCTTGCACGTTTTCCACATCTCAGGTCTCAATTTGCGAATTAAATGAAAAAGCTGAAAATCATAATTATCCAAAGTTTCTTGCCTGTCCATGCCATTAAAGTTGGTAAAAGACACCATCGTAGAGTTAAGTATTTCCATTTATACTTGTCAAATCTTAATGATTGACAATTTAAGGCATTTAACATTTCCATTCACAGCTTCAGGTGCTCCCAGTCCTTGGATTTATGACAAAATTCAATAGTTGAAAACATGAGCAACAACGAGGCTTGGGATAGGCCTTCCAGTTTCGTGTTCAATTCAATAATTTATTAATCTGATTATGACCCCTGCTCGTGTGAGATTATAAGACACTGATGTATTTGATAAATCCAAGAGCAAGTAAAGAAAGAGGAAATTTGCTCCTTTTCCGGTTCTTTGATCTGGGAAAGATGGAAGAAAAGGTGAACGATATGAACAATTTCTGATTATTGCATCTAATTTCGTTCACTGAAATGAAATATTGGTGTTTTCTGGCCTGATTCATGACAAACTGACAATGTAGCAAAAACATCTCAGATTCAATCTACTTGATTATGTGCTGCTTAGTTTCTAAACGAAGAGTTTTTCTGCCAACATCTGAAATTTCTCTGTTTCCTGTTGCTGTCAGAGATATAAGGAGTCCGAAAGAATCCTGCATTCTCTTTGGCGTATCCTTGCTGGTCTGGCTTGGGTTTTTGCTGCATTATTTATTGCGAATGCTCTTCTGGTCACTGACTATAAAGATATACATAGACAAATTCACCTACAATCTGACCATATGGTTAGTCAGGTTTTCTGATATAGTCTATCTTTTTAGTTTGTCCAATCTATTCGGCGAGGTTCCTTTCTATTCTGCACATTACATTGTAATGGTGAATCGTATTGCGTGCAGAGCATTTTAGAAGCAGTAGAAGTTGTACCAACAGATGATGCTGTGCAGGCCGCAAAATCCGATTTTTGTCAGGTTGGTTGATACAATAAAGTTGCAATAATGTCTTCATTGTTGCTTCCAATTGTTGTTCACAAAAATCTTTTATCTAGAATCAAGACAGGCCACTCGGAAGCGGGACGCTACCAAAAGGCATCGTTACGGCCACGTCCGACTTGGAAATGCGAGCGTTATGGGGCAACCGAAAAATGGTGCGATGCTTTTAAACTGTCACTGCTAGTGAAAGCCATTAGGATCGCATGAATTTTAAGGTGTTGGTTTGTTTTACTTTTGTTTTCTGGCTAAGTTGGAAAAGAGCACACGAGGCAAGCCATAAACATATAAATGTCACTCCGAGTATGCTTCTTTTCAAGTGTATTTCCATCTCGATGGTTTGTCTTCTCAAAGTTTATTACCTAACCTTTATCCTTAGGCCCAGAACTATTGTAGGGCAGCACTTCAGCCTTCCACAAGTATTGTTTCAATCTTATAAAACAATAATCAACTTATTCTAGCTCCTCCAATAATTTCTATACTGGTTTTGTGATGCGGTCTTGGTGTAGAATCCAGAGAACCAAACCAATTTACTGGGCATGGCCGTCGGAATAAAGCAAAAGGAGAGTGTCGACAAAATTGTCAGGAAGGTGGTCAGCTGTGAACAGTCCCTGGAGTTTTTTTTTCCATCTTTCATAGACATGTATCCTAAATTCTGCTTTGATTTCTGCGTCACAGTTCCTGTCAGGTGGATTTGTTATAATGCTTTTCCATTATGACGGTAATGTGGATGCGTGGAAAGATTTTGAATGGAGTGATCGTTGCATACATGTATCGGCAGTCACTCAAACTAAATGGTAATTATCTGTACATTGTATATGGAGAATTCTTAAGTCCGTTATATGACATCTAATAAATACAATATGATGGATATCCTCCATGATTTAATTAGGTGGTTTGCAAAGCGGTTCTTGCACCCAGATATTGTTTCGGAGTATGAATACATCTTCTTGTGGGATGAGGACCTTGGAGTTGAGCATTTCAATGCTAGAAGGTTCTTCCATATTACTCTTTCTTTTCTGTTCAAAATTACTGCTCAATTTACAATGAATTCACTTCTCTCTGTTAGTGAATATATACAATTAGTTATGTTGGCTTCATACAATAGCTTAAGCTATTGTGATGAAACGGTCATTTAATATAGTATCAATGCTTTTGTGATTAAGTGTTCGTGAATTCAAATTCTACCATCTACCTATTATTCAGCACAAGGTAAAGCGAACTTTGCAAGTTTCAAGCCCAAAGGACTTTTACTTGAGGGTGTGTTAGTGAATATATAAAATTAATTAAATTGACCTCACATAACAGCTTAAGCTATTGTGGTGAACGGTCATTTAATACTCTCAAGTTGCTTAAAGGCAGTACTTGCCTGCATAATTTGCCTTGCCTCAGTAATCGGTTGTAAGGTTTGAAATGCACAAAGCCACGATAATTCAACCCTGCTGCTGAAAATTATTTTGATGATGATGTAGCAAAGGAGGGCATATCTTCTACTCTAGCCTTTTCATTCCATTAAAATGCTGCTAGCAGGATAACAAATGCCTGCTAAAATATATAGCTGTAGAGAAATATGAAAGTCCACTTAGATTGGCCTATCATAAACCATATTCCCAATAAATCCGCTTTTGGGGAATGTCGTTATTGATGATTAAAAAAGAAATTGCAGATATCTTTCAATTATCAAAGAAGAAGGGCTTCATATATCACAGCCAGCACTTGGTCCCAATAGTACAGACGTGCATCACGCTCTTACCAGGAGAAGACCCAGAGATCGAGTCCACAGGTTCTCTTCTGATTTATCTGCATTTTCCATTAAACAAGAAGGCATATATATATATATATATATGTAATGCAATTGAATTCTGATTAAGTAGGAGGGTGTATCAAAAATTTGGTGGAACAAAGTGTACGGAAGACAGCACGGGTCCTCCTTGCGCAGGGTTGGTAGAAAATACTCACACTCGCTTCTTATCAAGAAAGTTGACGGGAGCATGATTTGGAAAGTTGTTTATTTGTACAGATACGTGGAAATGATGGCTCCTGTTTTCTCAAAAGCATCTTGGCGTTGTGCATGGCATATGATTCAGGTAAGGCCTCTTTCATGTAGCTCCGTCATTGCTTACCGGAAGGCAAATTGTATAAGCAAGCAAAAGTGAAAGTGATCATCATAATGAATTCCCATTTCAGAATGACTTGGTGCATGGATGGGGTGTAGATTTTCGTCTCGGTTACTGTGCACAGGTAACTGAAACCCAACGTGATTGTCTTTTTCTTTTCTTTTTTATTAATACAAATTCATTGATAGGGTAAGCCAACCGAAAACGTCGGGGTTGTCGATTCGGAGTACGTAGTTCATAATAGTGTGCCCAGCCTTGGAGGAGGTTTTACATCAGACCAGGTCAGTACAAGTTCCTATTTCATATTGCATAAACAGTTTATTATGCTCAAATTCCTCTTTTACTATCATCTGATACGCACAAGAGAGGAAAATAGTTACGAGTGATGTTAAAGTCTCCAATAAAAACATTTTCCCTTACGTATATACTATCGCATTCATTAACTGATGCAACTGTTTGATCTGCAGACACAACCATATCGAAATTCTGCCAGAGCAAAAGTAAGTTTTCTTGATAACTACTGATCCCAAAAAACAAAAAGAATGCCAATTTCTTTTGTTCTTTTCTTGCTTATATGCAAAAAAAAAGGTTAACTTGAAAAGACCCCATGAGCCCAACAACCTTGTTACATTGTCAAGTTGTGGCGATCTAGAGTAAGTACCAGCGCATAAAGGCTACAGGATGTACTTAAAATTGTGATGTGTCCCACAAATCATAACCAGGCCTCAGTGTTCATCTCGGCGCTTCAGCAAATTGCATTTTGCAGGTGAGAAGGTGGTCATCCCTGGAGCTTGGAATTTTCAAAGACAGGTGGAACAATGCAGTTAAAAATGACAAGTGTTGGACCGATCCATATAACTAACTAATAAGAAAGAGGCAGAAGGGAAGTGCTTACTCGGGTGAGACTAGACAACAACGGATTAGTGTTCTCTTCTGTAATTTAAATAGACTACAGATGCCATTGAGTTACATTCTTTCTACTGTAATTAGCAATTCAATTGGAAAATAAAAGATGGGACATAATCTTGCAATTCAAATATCAACCCTCTCTGATCAACGTTATCATTGTCTATGCCACAAAGGCGTGCGGATGCCTTTTTCTTTACTTTTGATATATAGTCTTGTCCCATTTGCTGAATAGATGGAGCACTACGAGGTGCATTTGATTGTTTGTTCACTTTCTTCTTTCTTCATCGTTTCTTTTGGTAGCCAAAACATATTGTAGAAGTGATGTCTCAGAAGTTCAGAAGATCAGTTTAGTTGGTTTCTTAGCGTACAAGCAATGTATAGAATTTGTCTTAAAGAATTCAAGAAAGTTACTTGTGTTTTTTTTTTGTAAAATAATAGTTAGGAGGTTTGAGAAGTTATAAATATTTGTATTCTTAGAAGTTGTAAAGATTCATACTCAATAAACTCAACATACCACTAAGTTTTTCTCATCTATTCTTCTTCCCTGTTTTTCTCTATTTTCTTGAAGTAAATTTGCTCCTATTGCATTTTCTTTCTTTCTGTTCTTTATTCTTTTAGCCACATTCATTAGCATAGTTTTCAATTCTTTAATGATAGATAGATAACAACAACAAAGTGGTATTAGAGCTAAATTCTTAAGGGATCTGTAAAGGTATAAGCAAGGTTCTTGGCTTGAGAAGAACAACTCTTTCTGAATTTGGCTATGACTGTGTGAGAGATTTACTCAGAGATGACTGAGAGTTCATCCCAGATTCTGCAGCCTACAATCTTTAATGGAGAAGGCTATCAAATCTGGGCAATCAAGATGGAGGCATACCTAAAAGGGCAGGATCTTTGAGAGCCTATTAATGAAAACTATATGGTCGAGGTTCCAACTGAAGATGCTCCGATTGCTCAGCTGAGATGGCTAGGGGAAAGGGTGACTAAGAAGGCTCGAGTTATGTCTTGCTTGTATCAATCAGTTGCACCTTTAATTTTTACTCGAATCATGGGTCTTAGCTCTGGAAAAGAGATATGGGATTTCTTGAAAAATGAGTATGAAGGTGACGAGAATGTAACATAAATCATGGTCATAATATATGTTTGCATTGATTAAATCCACACAATTAAAATAAATAAGGAATTAAAAAAACAAATTAAAAACACCCCTTTCTCTTTCAACGTGGTTGCTCCACCTCTTGCTTTCTCTTTCATTTCGTTACTTGCCACCAGCAGCTCATGTAGTCTCCACCCGCTTTTCCAGCTGCCAACGTTATCTTTTCTCTACCCAACCAGCTGCTTGTTTTGCTTCAATGTGTGTGAGTTGAGTGTCTCCTCTTGAATGGTGTAACATTGTTCTTCTTCAACTCACCAGCTCAATGTTTTTGGTTGTAATGTGAGTGATAACGTGTATTTCTCTTTGTGGTGTAACGTAAGTGGAGAGTACATTGAGTTGCTCTCCTTCTCTTGTCTCTAACAGTTGCTAACTTGTGAATAGAGAGTGTATGATTTATGGAGCTATGTTCTGTAACGTAAGTCAGGAGGAGCTATTTCGTTCTTTTTATTCCATCTTCCAGCTCACTAACTTCACGCATTTTTTCTTCACTTTTTGCGCAAGCCTCTTCAACATTTTCCAGCTATCCTTTTTTGTCAAATAAACACACTCACGTTGCTCTCTTATCTCTATGCCGCCACTACTTTGGTTTCTCTCTATGTAATCAATTTTCTGGTCCCACGCAAAACTCATTCTTCGTCCCTCTCTGTGCACACCTCCAGCACTTTTTTTGTTCACGCCACTAGCTGCTTGCATTTTCTCTCCTTTTGCTGCCAACTTTCCACGTGATTTTAGGGGAGTTTTGTCCGTATTTCACACATAGATGCTGTTTTCTTGTTCTTCTATCTACGCCGCCAGCCAATGTCTTTTTGTTTATTGTGTATTGAATGATTTTCTGAGAATTTTTTTGGTCCACCTTTCACGTACCTTCACGCCCTCTAGCTGATTTCTTATGTTCTTCTGACGTGACAAATAAAGCCATTTATTTCTTGGTCCACTAGTGCTATTCATTCTTCTTAAAAACTCACATACATTCTCTACGTCCTGGCTAAATATTCTTGCATGCAAACACGTTAAAGTGTTCTACAACTTTTCTTGGTTTATTCTTTTGAACATTCCAAATTCAATATGTGCCTAATTAAAGCAAATAACTCTTAATTAGTGCAATTCAAACATTAAATGGACAAGAGTTTAGCAAATTATGTATCAAAAATTAATACAAAATGCTCATTAACAACACCCCCACACTTGAATTGTTGCTTGTCCTCAAGCAACTTACTTGGATCACAACTAACATATTCTGTCATTTCATTTTCAACGAAAATCAAGTGATTGCAATCCCCTAGACTTCGACAAACTCAAGTATCAAGCTCCTACTAGATCATAATCTTTTCATCAATGCACATAAACAAAATCAAAGGTAGATATCCTTGATCAAAAGCAAGCATAAAATTAAAACGGACTTTTCTCACGATATTCACTCATGTCACTCAAATGTATAAGGGTTGTGATTCACTCAAAGCTTCCTCTAAGATATTACACTATCATAGGCTTGCAAATTCACCCATTTTTCACTACATAGAGTACATGCCATCATGGATTAAAAGGGCTTTTACTAAAGGTTGTAATGGGGCTTAGGTTAAGGTAAGGTAAAAAGGACAAAGGCTACTCACAAGCATTCACAAAATACTAAGTAACGTGGGACAATCAAAAAGCAATTCTGAGATGTGCAAATAGAAACACGAAACTACAACTACTCATCACTATCCAATGCTACTGTTTGATCTTTTTCTTTCTTTTTTGTTTTGTCTTTTTTTTATAACACTAAACATAAAAGAAAATAGTAGTAGCACAAATCAAACAAAAGTCCCTAAGTCAAGGACATCAAATACTTAGTACTTCATTCAACTTGTGAAATGGTCAGGCTAAAATATTTTCAGGTTTCAATGTAATGTGATTAATACGATAACAACAAGGTTAAAGGCTCAAAGGCGGTAACAAGGGAAAAATGACTTGGTGGGTCATTTAAGCTAAAGGTTTAAAACAAAGAAGGCCTTTATCGTGTCCATAAAGCATGTAACTAGCAGTATCAAATAGATTCAAAGCAAGTTCTGAATGTAATCCACATAGGGAAGCATCATATACAACAAGAAAATAAATGACTATGAGATGCAATCATATAGCTCAAGACCTCGCGTGTGTTTAAATAAAAATCCATCAAAACTCCATATATTGCCTCATCACTCAGCATCAGTTGTTGACTAAGTTTATGCAATCATCTACTTTAATCAATCCACATGGTTCACTATCCTCTCAAGCTGCCTAATCCAAATTCACGCATAGAACTCAATTCTCCATCCAACTACTTTGACAAAATCGTATGGTCAAATTCATCAAAAATGAGACCCAAGTTAGCTACCAAAAGAGTCTCAACCATTCAAGTGTGTATCTCTCAACATCAACATCAATATCATAAACATCAGCATGTACATAATCTCAATCCCCCCCACACTTAATATGAACATTGTCCCTAATGTTCAAGTAATCAACAATCAAGCATAAAGAGGGGAAAAAGGAAGAAGAAACTTTCCTGAAAAAGAATCAGCCAAGAACTCTTTGTCACCAACCACGCAAACCCTAAATAAAACTGAAAACAACTTAAAGAAATGCATTAAACTAGAAAGAAACGCAAAGGAAACAACGAGAAAAGAAAAGAAAGAAAACTACAGTCCTACTGAAAGGCGTGCACTGCGATCAAGGAGGTGAAGTGTCATAAAGAAACAATCCCTTCTCAGAATTATCCACAAACTTGGGCATATACATTTTAGCTCGCTATCCATTTACCTTGAAAGGGTTTTCATTTTCTCGTTTTACCTCAATGACCCCAAAAGGAAGGACTTGGATCATCGTGAATGGACCATACCACCTCGACTTAAGCTTCCTTAGAAAAAGACAAAGACAGGAGTTATATATCAATACCTGGTCGCCTACCTTAAAGTCTCGGTGGAGGATCTTCTTGTCATGCCACTTCTTCACTTGCTCCTTATACAACTTTGAATTGTTATAAGCATCCAAACGGAACTCTTCAAGGTTGTAAAGCTGCATAAGTCTCTTAGCACCTGCAAAAGAAAAATCAAAGTTAAGAAATTTGGTAGCTCAGTATGCACAATGCTCTAACTCAACTAGAAGATGACAAGACTTCCTATACACCATCTTGAATGGTGACATGCCTATGGGTGTCTTAAATACAGTCCTATATGACCAAAGTGCATCATATAGCTTTAAAGACCAGTCCCGCCTAGAAGCATTAACAGTTTTCTCTAGTATTTTCTTTAATTCCCTGTTTGAGACTTCAACTTGTCCACTAGT
>JAOTBA010000009.1:6503125-6520688 GCA_025629845.1 Erythroxylum squamatum | reverse complement strand
TGCATATCTCCCAATATACAGATCTAAAAATTGCAAAATCAGTGGGAATGGAAAGCTCATTTAATAGGCTTCAACTTTCATTTAGACCATTTTCTCTAATTCCTTCTCAATTAATTTCGAAAAATCATCAAAACTCTTAGGTCAACAATCCGGATACTGTTCACAAAATTCCCAGCAGTAACTTTCCAAGCCAAATTTCAACCCCTTAAGGCTAAAATTAGACAACACCTATTTCACACAAAAATGTAGCCAACAACCCAAAGTTTAATTTGGCACAAACCTCACCTCATTTTCATACCTACACAATGAGTTATGCTCAAAACAGTATAATAGGTCAAACATCAATTTTTCAGCTTTAGTACCCAACTTCACTTCCTATCATGCCAATGCAATTTCTACTACTATAAGCATCTCAATTGGACACCAAAATCAATCCCTACATCATTCATACATTCACTTAGACCAATAGGCAAAATTTTGCAGCACTCAATTCTTCATTTCTAAGTAAGATTCATCATCAATAGGCAATCAAAATCAAGCTAAAAACACTCATTCATACTACTTCATCAATTCTTACTTAAACCTAACCTTATACCCACTAATTCAAGCAATAATTTTCATCAATTAAAGCATCAAAAGCATAATAAAGGCACCATAATACCTATTAAATGCATCTAACAACCATGATTCATGAAATACAAAATTCAACCTTAACATAAACCTTACCAATTCAAGTTCTCTTCAATTCTTTCTAATCTTCAATCACTTCACTTCCTTACTTCACTTCTCAATCCCATACATGGCTACTTCCATGGACAAAGACTTAAGTTTATATGCAAGGAAAAGAAGGCTCTTAAGGTTGGATAGAAGAGTAAAAGAAAATGAAGACTACGATGGAGAGGGAAAGGAGAAAGTGATTTTCGGATGAAATGAAGAATGAAGCTAAAATTCATCTTTTCCTTACCTTATCAAGGCATAACCGAGAGTGAGACTTAAACAAAAGACAAAAATCATTAATGCAATTTGGGACAAGTGGCATGTAAAGAGAAGAAGACAAAATAGAAATAAAACAAAACTTGTAATAGGATTTAGGAACCCTAATGAAATTTGACCCATTCTAGTCCAATGGCCCTAATTTCAATCTCAAAATAATATACTCAATATTACAGTGCCATTGGATAGAAATTTTCGCTACCGAAAACCAACCAGTTCGCCGCTTGGCGAATTTTTTCCGGTCCGGGAATTTTCTCTGAAAAATTCCAGAAAAATTCTTGAAAATTCCTTAAAATATAAAACACTCAATGGCGCACTCAAAATAATTTTTCAAACCCAATAACCACGTTAATCACAATAAAATTGTATTAGGCACGAAAACCGGGAATGTCATGTATGCATGTACAGTAATTTCATGTGCACAAATGTTACTGTGTACCAATCCTATAATGCATGAACAGTCCTAATTCCTTCCAATCTATCCAATCCTATGACAAATTACCATTCTACCCTTCCCGTAAGGGGTGGGATGTTACAGATTGTGTTGATTTCGGACATTGAATGTCTGAGGTGTTTGATACATGAATAATATATTAGAAGTGCTCCTTGTTTGTGAATTTGATGAAATAAGTGATACTCAACATTATTGTTGAATGCTGGATTAAGGCCTGATGATAAATCTAAATGTGAATGTGAAATTGAAATCAAGTGACTGATTGAATATATGTCAATGTGATGCATTTCATTACATGAATGCATGACAACATAAAGGTTGTTGTAACCAGAGTAGCCACCGAAAGCTTAAAGCTTAGAATGCGATAAGAGCCTCTGGATCAGTTGTTAAATGATCGAAATGAACTGTCTGACTGCTCTGAATGTGAAATGTGGAATAAGTGAACAAAGTGTTATGTGATGCTATATGACTATTAGTGAAATGATGTGATAATTGTTTGTAACACTTGCGGCTAAAATTTGTTTTTTTAAATAAAATAGGCTGAAAAAGGTTTATTGTTACTTCTAAATATGCGTGCCACCCTCGTAGAGTATATTCTCGAATAGCGTTGGTATGTTCGGAGATATGCGCTGTGAGAGTGGGGTGCTACATTGGGAACATCCTAAACTCCATCATTCAAGCCAAAGTAGGAAATCTTAGCAACTACAAGTGTATTATATTGGAGACCATCCATAACAACATCCTTTTTTTCTAAAATTTCCATAAATTCACTAAATTATTGAATAATCTTAATAAGTTTTCCTTGGATGATGATCTTGAAGGTCTCTTAGTCTACTCCCACTCTTTCTTCCTCACTTACTTCCTTGTCTTTGGAAATGGTTCTATATTGGATTTAAGTTATGATGTACCAACATAAAAAGTTATTAGTAAAAGCACTCCCTCACACTTTTCTCTCAAAGTTTCACTCAATCCTCAACATAAAATTCTGACTAAAGGTTGTTTGTAAAATAGAAAATCTAAATAAAAAACACTAGTTTAAATCTTTCTCTTTGTCAAATAAGGACGTTAATTTTGGCCCAACCTAGCCTAATTTTGGCTCGAGTTGACCAAGCCAAGGGCCAAAAGTACTTGACCCGATCAAGCTAACTGTAACTTCAAAAATGATGTCATTTTTTGATGTTTTAAAAAATAATAGAAGTTGGGCCGAATTGGCCCGGCCCGCCTGTGGCCTATCTAGCCACGGCCCACAGGGTACCTAGCCTATGGTCGAGCCAGGCCCGAGCTGCTTATCCCTATTGTCAAATACTCATAAAGAAGTAAATTTGGTCAAAAAGAAAAAAAACAAACAAAAATAGAGGCCAATGAATAAGAAAACTCAAAATAGGAAATTTAGTTCAAAGGAACCAAATTAGACTAATGAAAAGAAGGGGAATTTGACAAGAATGAAATAATGGCAATAAGAGCAAGAACAACTTGATAAATATAATACCTTTTGTAGTAGATTCCTTGTCCTTATTTAGAAATAAACTTTTCTTGCAAAGATTGATGCAATTATTAACCTTTTATATTTGTTTAAGACAAAATTTTAAAAGCTTTTCTTCACAAAAATTTGTTTAACTTTTCTCTTACTCTTATAAGCTTAAGAAATAAGGAATAAAACTTAAGAAAAAACGTGTTCAATGAAACCTTAGAATATTGAATACATAAACAAAGATATCAAGAATGAACTTAAGAATAGAACTGAGTTCTAATATTATATTCTGATATGACCCTCAGCAATAGGACTAATGAGATTCGATATCATTATGACATAACCTAGAGTCATTATATCAAAAAATAGGTTAATGCATTAAATTAAACACAAAAGAAGGATATCCGTTGCTACACTGCAAAACAAGAAATGATTAAGAGCGATGAGATTCTAAGGTTTGAATTACCACTAGCATGTTTGATAAGATCAAAGTTTTTAAAAAACCTCAAATAAGAACCCTCTAAAAGATGGAAGAAAACTCTCTAATTATTTTTCATTAATCAATAACAATTTTATGTGTCAATTACAAAAATCAATAAACCTCTTATTAGGATGAAACCCTTAAAACTAAAGTTTTTTTTAAATAAACACTTAAAAAAGCAAAAACCTAATTGATTATAAAATGAGTTTGGAGTTTATCCTAGATAACAATTGATGATGATTTTGTTTTGAATAAATAAAACATAACTCAAAGATGAGTCTAGCACTAGTTACATATTGGACTTTCATAAACAACCTGGTTTGCTTTTGTAAATTTCAATCATAAACCTGTATAAGTCTAGCACCAATCATAAGAATAATTTTTGACACTAGTTACAATCTTTTTCTTAACACCTATAAATCAGCATAAGAGTGACATCAGTTATCCTTTAAGTTTGGCATCATTTATCTTCTATAGACAAAATTCTTCAACTACTCCTTCACTTGGATCATTATGACAAGTCTAACTTCTAAAGGTTGAAGTTGTGAAGCCTCGCTACTTTTATAGGAATCCACCACTAATTCATTGTTGGCTTCTTTGACCTTCCTTATCCTACTTCATATCATTGATCATCCAATGTCCTTTAATAGATCCCTAATAACTCTTATGTTTGCTTTTAATAATTTTAGAACTAATCTTGTTGGTTCCAAAATGATAGTCTACACTGAACATTTGGTATTGAAATATACACTATTCTAAAATGATGCCAAATTAAGTATAATTCATAAGATTATTCTTTTTTAGGAATTTGAATTAGAGGTTATAGATAAGAGTATGCCAAAGAATTTAGTAGTAGATCACTTGCCTAGACTAAATAAAGGAGACCATGTGGATAAGGAACCCATTGATGATCAATTACTTAATGAGAAGCTTTGGGTTGTTCATCACAATAAAGCTCTTTAGTTTGCTAATTATATGAATTTCCTTGCTTTCCGGAATTATTGAACTTCCTAGTATATTTTCCCTACCACAATAAAAGGAAATATCTTTTCTATGATAAATTTTATTATTGGGAAAATTCCATTATATTATGGTTATTTTCCAATAGGATTATATAATGATGATTACTTAAAGAGAAGATGAGACAAATTTTATATTAGTTTCACTCATCTCCTTATGTAGAATATTATTGTGTTGACCAGGTCGTTGCTAAATTTTTTCAATATGGTTTTTATTAGCCCAATATTGTTTAAGGATTCTAAGAGTTTTGTGTTGATAAATGATTAATGCTAGAAGATAGGAAATTTTATTACACAACATGAGTTTCCTCAAAATATGAATCTAGAAGTAGAGTTATTTGACATATGGGACATAGATTTTGTAGAACCATATCCATCTTTGTATGGAAACATATACATCCTAGTGGCAGTTAATTATGTTTCCGAGTGGGAAGAGTAGCAGCTTTACCTAACCACACTAGTGCCATAACAGTCAAATTCATGAAAAGGAACATCTTCTCTCAATTCTAGAGTGCCTCAAGTTATTATTAGTGACAATCATATCATATTCCATAATTATAGGTTCAAGTCACTTTTTTAAGGATAATGGGTATATTTTTAAAACCTCAACCATATGTCCACTTATAGATTGGTGCTCGGCAATTCTTATCACCTTCTGATTGAGATTGAGCACAAGGCCTTGCAGATGATAAAGAATCTCGATTATGACTTTAATAATAGTTGATAAGAAGATCTACTTTAATTTAATAAGTTAGATGAGTTTCAAAAAGATTCTGTTAAGAATGCCTAAATCTACAATTAGTGATCCAAAGCATTTCGAGAAAAATATAATTAGGAGAGAATTTAAAGTGGAATTAAAAGATTTGCTTTTTATTTTTCATCTTAAATTATTTCCAGTGAAATTGAAGTTTAGATGGTCAGGTCATTAATTCTAATAAAGGTGCAACCTTATAGTGACATTGATGTTAAAGGTACAGATATGAGTTTATTAATGGTCACTGGACAAAAATTGAAGCATTACTTCGAGAGTGATAGTGCGGATGACATTCACACAATTTTTTTTATTTACTGACTTTACTTGGTGATTCAATCCAACTAAACAACTTATAAAGAAGCACTTATTGGGAGCTGAACCATACTTTATAACCTTAATTTCTTTTATTTTTATCTTTTCTTGTTACTAATATCAAGTTAAATTTTTTTACGAAGTTATGTGATGGATTTTTTGGAGTTTCACCTCTCTAAAGAAATTAGAGGATAATTCTAGACCTTAATTACTTTATATGATTGAGTTTAATATCTTATTGATTTTTCATTATGGATGTAATTTGTAAAGATTTATTTAATTATTTGAATTTTTATATTAATGTTAGACTTGTGCTTAGCTATTGTGATAAAAATGGAACAAAACAAAAAACAATATTAGAGAAATTGCTTGGGCAACTGCATTATTCTTTCTTATAACATACCTCATTGAGTCGAACGTCGATCTCATGAGAACTAAAATTACTATTACTAAGTATCTCCATATTATCTAATCTAAATAAGTAAATTATTAAGTCAAAGAAATAATTAAAAAAATGAAATAACAATTTAGAATCAAGAATAAATAACTAGTTGATAAATAAGACCTCGATAAAAATCCTCCTAGGACTTTACTATACTTGAATTAATCTTGATACAATAATTAGCTCTGGTTTCTTAAAGCAATAAGAATCCTAAAGTTATAACTGCACTTTTATAGTCAAGACAAAAGTTCCTTTTTTAAAAATTTTTATCCTAAAGTTCTCTTAAATCAAAACTCCTTAAAAATGCACTAGTTCAATCTTTGAATTCCCATAATAAATATCGCTTTAACTCAGAAGGATCATATAGTCCTATCTCAAGCAATCTATTTAACTTTCATTATTTTTATTATGACCTAATGATATATAAGATCTTCCATTTTTGCTACTTTAATCCTATATATGAGTTTGAAAATGAACCTTTTGCATTCATTAGTTCATATCATTATAATATAAAAGCATAAACAAGGCTTAGGAAACTACATTCTTTTACATTTTGAGTACTGAACTATTGAGTACTGAGCTAAACTCTTTCAAATTTGCTCCAACCTGACTAAAATCTTTCTAACTTTACTCCTTAGTTAAGGGAACAAAGTAGAACTTAAAATAAAATATGTTATTTTAAATACTAAATCTTATGAAAAACATCAAAGCATAATCATAATACTCTAAAAATTGTGAAAAAAACATAGTGTAACTAGCACTTATCATTGTCATCATAGATTCAATCTTAGGAATTATATCAAGAAATAATAACTATATAGGTATTTTGACTTTAATGTTAACTATATAGGATGACTATGTTTCGTGAGTTTGATTAGGTTAAATTACATATCGATTGGTGATAGTTACCTAATTACATATATCTATGTGATTTGACGGTGGGCATAAATACCTTAAATTAATTGTTACTTTAACTTAGATAATCAATTGTGTGTGATAATTGGAATTTCATGTAAGTAAACTATGAATCCCTAATATTTAAGTTATTAATCTTTCTTTATTATTTTGTTTGCTTTGTTTTTTTAGTTTAGTAATTACAATCCCTTAAATATGTCCTTTATTTTGTTTTGATTGTTTGTTTAACTAAATTTAATAGATTTAGTGCCAAATTTTCTATGAAAATGATACTCTAAAATCACTCTAATTTTAGTAAGCTATCTTTATTCAAAAAATTATTAAAAAATTTTAGTAAACTAACTATAATTGACTATGTGCACTTTTAGATAGAAAGTTAGGCCAATATATTTAAGACCAAATATTGAGATTGCACCTTAACACTTTTAAAAGATTTAAGTAAGCCCCCTACTATTATTTATAATATCATGTTACATTTTAACATTTGTAAATTAGTACTAATAATGCTCTAGATTCTAAAAAAGATTGATTTTTGTCAATTTTTAATAATTAAGTTGATAACTTAGCCTATATGTGGCCACAGGTAGATTATTTTGACCCACTTAACATTGACGTAGTTTTAAAAATAATTTTTAGATAATGGACAAAGGTGCAATTTGCACTTTAATATTTTATAAAAGATTTTAAGTAAACTTTTACTGGTATTTTGACTACTATTTTACTTTTATTGTTATCTTTGGTACTATTTTTACACCATATTCGCGATATAATGAATATTAATTTAATAACATTAGGACAAAAGTAATATTAAAGATAATAGTAAAACTTGCGCTTAAATATTTTGTAAAATGTTGATATGTAAATTACTTCTTTCAATAATATTTAATCCTCCTAGAAAATTTACAACTTGTCAGAACTCCACTTGAAATCAAGACTTCGTGACCATCAAAGACTATTTATTAACCTTGAAGCAATGTTATAAATACTGTATCGGTGTCCGTATTGGATTTAGTTTTATTACAGCGCTATACTAATATCATTTAATACTAAGTACTATTTTGAGTAATTTTTTTTAAATTAAAAAATAATCCCTAATTTTTTTAAATTACAAAAGGGTCCCTCAATATATTGTACTATATAATTTATAATTTTACATCAACCATATCTCCAAATATCATAACATTATAAATTTTGAATAAAAATAATCAATTTATTTCTATTAATATTACTTTTCCCATATTTCACAGATAAAGAATAATCAAACATAATATAGAAAATGATCATTTAATCATCATACAAAATACTTAAAATGTTACAATTTCAAATAGAAAGAATAATAAAGATCCATGACTCTCTAAGTATTACAACAAGAGTTTGTACCAAGAAAATAACCAACTAGAGGTAAAACCTGAAATAAAAATGTTTACAGCTATATTTATATTTCATATATAGAATTTAACATATGTATTAAATATAAGTGAGATTAAAAGAAGAGAAGAAATGAAAACCTAGAACTTCATTTAATTGAATATCCGCTTAAATCACATTAGTCTCAATTCTTATTTCGTACAAAATCTTCATCATTTAGAGGAGCCTCATTATCATCATTTAAATTTATTGCACTAAATAACAAGTCAATACTTTTTCATCCAAGATTATCTTACAAGTTACTATATCTATCAAACTCGGTTACTCAGAAACCTAATTCGCTAAAAGATCGATATAGTTAAGACAAATTGGATCTATAGAACTACATGTTCTATTAAGATTCCAAGAAAAAAAGTTAAATTATTAAAAAAATAAAAGAAATTATATTCAACGTAATAATGATAATCACATACATTTCCTAAAGCTTTAAATTGTATCAAATAAAGACCAAGTCTATCAATATTTTGTGTTTCAATCTATTCCCTTTTTTTTAGAGTGGATGAATTCAATTGTTATCCAATTCCTTTCACACCTTATTGTACTCACACATTGATTTAGAATTCAAATATCAAACATTTAAATTCTGGAACACCACTTCTGAATTGGTCCCTCCAAGCAACTATAAAACAACAAAAGTAACATTATAAATAAAATAAAGTAATAATTAATTTTTAACAATTAACAAAAGTGAAAAAAATACATTCTTGGACTAAGTATGTCTCTTTGCCAAATAGCAATGGGCTTCCTAAAATCACCAAAAGCATCCTTGTAAATCTCCATTTGTGAGTTTAAGAGATCTTGCATTTTCTCGTGGGCAATAATTATTGTAATGATTAATAGCATGCACTCATCTTTCTTTGTAAAATTTGTTATAAAATATACACTACGATTCAAGAATGCTCTAACTGTAAATAACAGAGAATAAAGTTGTTTTTTCTCATATGTCATTGATGATTGCAAGATAAGTTGTGTACTAAGAAGGCTTATTTTTCATAGTAGCCTTAATTGCTTCATTTTTCCTCTCCATAGCATCATAAAAATAACTTATTATTGTCTTCTCATCACTATTAACCAAACGAAATACCTTCACCAAAGGCTCATAAACTCAAATGATCAATTGATATTAGGACCAAAATTTATTATTTTTAAGTATAATTCTAAAAACATCTAATCCAGCATTAGACCTAGCATGCTAAGATAAAACTCACTTACCAATTGTAAACATTTGCCTCCACTCCTTATTCATCAAAATAAGAAAAAAAATGGTAAGAAATTAGTTACAAATCTTGTAATAGTAGAATGAAACAAATTCTTACCATTGGTGAAATCATTTCTCCTTAAATTCAGGACTCATGCATGATTGTAAATGAACTTGGTCACCATTTTTGCTTTCTGCACAGTCTCATGAATAATAGGAAAATGTCTAACATCTCCCATATATTCCAACATCAAGTCAATGTAATGTTAAGTATAAGGAGTCTAATAAAAAGAATTGTACTTGCTTTTACAATCTTCTTCCAGTTGTTTTATAAGCAGAATCATTTTCAGTAATAAACTGAATAATATTTTCTGGCCCTCTTTCATTAGCAACTTCATCAAATATTTGAAAAAATGATCAGCATTCCTAACAATGTCAGATGCGTTAATAAACTTCAAAAACTTTGTCTCCTTTGTAAAATAAAACAAAAAATTAATAATAGACTCCTGTTTTCTATTTTTTCAACCATCAAATGTCATTGAACACCTATAAATAGCCCAAGTCATTCCTCTTTTATCCAAATAACTTTTTATTTCATAAATATAGATGCTCAAAAATTTACCATTGTATTCATCAGTTTAAGGAGCTTTGTATCATGGACCATAAGAGGTAATAGTATCCACTATAGGTTGATAATAATATGACTGGACAACATTAAATGTTATACTTGAATCATACCACTATCAAGTCATTATCTTGTCAACATTATGAGCCACTTCTTTAGATTATAAGGCACTACAGATTGAAGGCTAAGCTCTAGGAGTTATTCGTGGTGCAAAAAAAATAGATACCTTTCTTTTTCTTTTCCTAACATTAAGTGCAAAATTTCCTTCTTGTTGGATAGAAATACTACCACCTTCAACATCTCCACTATCATCCTTACTACTAAATAAATAACTTCTATTACAAATTTCGTAGTTCAATCTTTGTCTTCTATCTTTCTCATACTAATACTCTTCAAGTAAAGTCTTTATTTGTCATTTCACATCATAACTTACTTTCTTACAAGGCTCCACATCATCTCTAACCCTAGCTAAATGCTTCTTTAATTGGTTGAATTCTCTACCTTTCAAATGCTTGTTACAATACAAATAAATAGTATGATTCTTCATTTTAGAACCTGATCTAGCATGAGCCCAAATTGGATCATCAAATCTTTCTAAACATGAAGCGATTGAATTATTAGGAGTACTTGAACTTCCCTTCATTTATCTTCCCTTCATTTATCTATAAAATAAATAAATACATAGGTCAAAATTAAATTAATGTTATCAACTATTATCAAAACAATGTGTATCACTCAACTCAAAATAAATACAAATGCACATCTTAGATTCTAAAAGCATACACACAACTTGAAATTTAAAAATACACATGCATTTTATATTCAAAGTTAGTAGTTCAAGAATCATTATTACCAACTACTGATGGCATAAAAATGTGGAATAAGTTACGTAAAATAACCTAAAGAAATAGAACAACTTCTCAACATTTATATGATATAGAAATACATGTGAACTTTACTAACTTATATAAATGATTGATACTCTCTGATAACTTTTAACTCATTTTATATGATTATATAATTCAGCCATAAACTCACAAGTATAAACTATTTTGTGTAATTAAATAATTCAACAATAACTTACAAGTATAACCTATTTTGTGTAATTATATAACTCAACCATAACTATTAAAATTGTTATGGTTATGGTTGAATTATGTAATCACACTATATTAGTTATACATAGTGTGATTACATAATTTAACCATGACCATAACAATTTTTGTGAGATTACGCGTATACATAATTCAACATTTCAACCATAAATTTACAAGTATAACTCATTATATTATTACATAATTCAATGATTACATAATTCAACCATAAATTTACAACTTTTTAAATTTACAACTTTCTAAGTTTTTAATCAATATTAAAATTTTAATCCTTCAATTTTTAAATATTTATGAAATTATTTCGATATTTACTAATATTAGTGGTACCGATCTGTATCCGAAGAAATCGTTAGTATTGAGTGGTACCTATATTTGGTACAATACAAAACTTAGTTTTGTAACACTGGCTAGTGCGGCCGGTATGGTATGAAATCACTGCCCTGGCTAACACTGAACTGGGGTGAGATTGTTATGTAACTGTGCCTCAAATTTTGAGAGAGAGTAGGCTCGGCAAGATGCTTGGTCGAGTGAATCACATATCAACGTGTTAATCGGGCATTGCAAAGTAAGGATAAGCTGTGGATAAGGTTCCAACCCAATAAGAACGTTACATGTTTGACACCTCATCACGTACAGCCGCAAGTTTGTGAATAATGGATACTCCTCCGTAATATGGATAGCCCGTGGATAAGGTTCCAAGCCAATGAAATCTTCACAAGTCATCAACTAGAGCCACAAGTTTTTGAATAATAGATACTCATTCAAGTTAGTCCGAAAATCTTTACATTTTTTCCTTTCTTACATATTTGTAACCTACAACCTCTAGAGATCCTGTTAACAAAAGCATTTGCAATGGCCACTACCACTGCACCAATGGCCAGTCAACTTAAAAGTAGCTTTGCTTCTTCTATGACCAGAGGGCTTGTTGTCCCCAGTGGTATCTCTGGAGCTCCCTTTAGAGTGTTACCTTGCAGGAGACCCTCTTCCTTCACTGTCAAAGCCATTCAGTCAGAGAAGGTATGAATGCTTTGATTTTCATGCTACAAGGTATGAAATGCTTTGATTTTCATGCTGCCCGTGCCTCGTGGTATTATATGGAAAGTAGCACTGAACTGTAACTAAGCCATTGAATTTGTAATGAATTCGAATCCAATAATCAGCCAACAATTACTGCTTGTTTTAGATTTTCACTATAAGATAGATAGAAGGCATGACTACCATGATAGCTTTGTTGCGTTAATCGTAGGCTCTTTCGTATCTGAACTGCATTGTTAATTGTTTTGAATGTAAAAACCATTTTAATTACTTCCGTGACTTGATTGGCATACAAACACTTGTCTGAACATTCCAATGAAACATCTTTATATGTATCAAATAAAACTGAAGCATGATACGGATCTTTAAATAGAGTTCAAAGAAATCAACTTACAGTACGAATAATTCTTGGCTCCTAGGGGAACTCCAAGCATTTGTAGCACTAAGTATATCAGCGTTAGGCACTAATGGTACAACCACGATAAATGCTGAAATGTGTTATGGTTATTATTACGGTCTACAATTCGTTTTTTGTTGCACAGCCAACCTACCAAGTGATTCAACCAATCAATGGTGACCCCTTCATTGGAAGCCTTGAGACTCCAATAACATCCAGCCCATTGATCGCATGGTACCTCTCCAACCTACCTGCATACAGGACAGCAGTGAGTCCACTTGTCCGAGGAATTGAGGTCGGGCTAGCCCATGGCTTCCTCCTTGTTGGGCCATTTGTGAAGACAGGTCCTCTGAGGAACACAGAATATGCAGGAGCAGCAGGGTCATTAGCAGCTGGTGGCCTTGTTGTGATACTCAGCATTTGCTTAACCATGTATGGAATTGCATCCTTCAATGAAGGAGAGCCCTCTATAGCCCCTAATCTAACATTGACTGGTAGGAAGAAGGAGCCTGACCAGTTGCAAACCGCTGATGGATGGGCCAAGTTCTCTGGTGGGTTTTTCTTTGGTGGAATTTCTGGCGTCATTTGGGCATACTTCCTTCTATATGTCGTCAACCTTCCTTACTACTTTAAATAGAGGAAGTCACTTTTTATATTTTCAATGTACATCTTCTCATTTGGCTACTCATCTGCAAATGGACATCCTTCAATATCTATCAGTATTGATGAACTTAAACTGATATCTGTCAGTAGTTATTAGTCTTCATGTTGAATACCCATAAACTTACTTCCACCGCTCGTAGGTGATAAACTTACTCGCAATTTTACTTTGCTTGAACCTTCTGCACCCGTTGAAGCCTTGGTGCCGATGTCTGCCGAGTCCATTTCTTAGCACCATTATATAGAATTGATAGGAATCCTGGTCGTGAAGTAATGGGAAAGCATACATAAATGAGATTTAGTAAAGAGTGCTGAATGGGTCAACATGAATGAGATTTAGAAGAGATGGAGGTTAATTTTCTTCTCGAGTACGTCGGATTCAACATACATATGGATCGAATATATACATTTATTACCATAACTTCCTTGTACATGAGTATGGATGTATATAACATTGATGTAAGCTTACGATGTCACAGATATTGTGGCCTTTTCTATTTAAGGGGCTTAGGCTCTATTCGTCTTCAATTTGAAGGAAACAGAGACAGATCATTGATACCATTAAGGGTAATTCAGGAGAAGTACTTCCAATTGTTTTGTGTTAACAAACGAGTAGTTACAATTATTTGATTCATTTTTCAGACATTTATAATAGTCTTGGAAAATATGTCAATAGAGAAATGTTTAAGATATTTCTTTAAAGGAAATCATCCTTGATAATTAGTACTTATTGGTGAATTTCTTTTGCAGTCACGTCGATTATATAGTATGTGCGTTTGCCTGTATAGTATTTTGAATACCGGTCGGTACCGACCAGTACGACCCGGTATCAACCAGTATTTAAACCCAATATAACTGACCCCTGTACCAATCAGTACCGACCAATACGTACCGGTATTCAAAACACTTCCAAACACACAACTCCAAACACACAACTACTCAAAAGGGACGACTAACATCATTTGGTAATTTTTAAGAGTTATTGTAGTTATATAAATATGTAATTTAACAATATTTTTAAGCACAAGGCTTCATGATGTTAAGCAAGTTTGATCTAATGTAGAACCCCCAATATTTTGCAAGTATACAGGTCGTACTCGTAGTAATTGAGGTGTTGATCCCACAAGGAATTAGCTAAAACTAATTGAATCCTAACTTTGTATGAGGTTATAAAAACGTGATTTAAATGAAAATAAAAATAACCATAAAATTAAGCAAACAAGTATGAGTTGAATGAAATTAAAATTCTGAAATTAACACAATTAAATCAAATAGAGCACTGACCACTTAACAAATGAGAAATCGCAATAAAACAAGATCAATCAATTATGAGAACATAAGATTCAATCTATCGTCATTTTGCTACCTTAACCACTTTTGATTTAATCGTTATCGATCCTAGATTTTCTGAATAGTTGATTCTTCTCTCTCAAGATCTAATCATTTTACCCTAACTAATAATCCCCAATTGAGTTTGAAATTCTGATTTTGCAATCTCTCAATTAACAAAAATAGCTTACGTTTTTAATTAGTTCTTAAGCGATCTATTAGATAATCGGGTCCTCACACAAGATCTCTCTTCACATGATTATTGATATGTGCAAATCATCTAATCAGCACCTAAAAACACACTAAAACAACTACTAAACATAATGTACATTACAACTATCAACATCTCCACACTTAAACTTTTGCTTGTCCTCAAGAAAAAACAAAACAAATGCAAACTCAAACCCAAACCCAAACTCAAATTCAAACATAAACTAGAACACATACATTCGTGCACATGCAATAATGATATAATGGCATCTACCTTCACGAAACTAATTTAACTTCAAACAACAATCTATCAAGTTGTTCCAACATATTAAATATATGGCTAAGCACATTGGGGTGAATATACATAATAATCAAGACCTTAATATCATATTCATTCACCTTAGGCACTTGTACACACACAATGATAATTAACAACCAATCAAAATTGAAACTATCACTGACTAGCTTTTCATTAAAATTCTTTCCATTTTCAAATATTAGTAGTTTTTATTCATTTTCTTTAACGTTGACCTAGTCTTTTGACTCAAAAGCAAACATTTTTGATGAGTGTCCCCGGTTACTCAACTAGGTCACATTTTATTAATAGGTTTGGTTGGAATATCATTCTAGTCTTTTTATGCAAAGGCAAACATTTGTGAAGAATTTCCCCCGATTACTCAGCTATATCACATTCTAAACTAGCTACTAACTCTATTCATAACCTAAAGGCTGGCGGAATAGTTATTTATTGAAGATACACACACATTTTTTTCTTTTTTCACAATTCACGTAGCCTACTTCATTTCTTTTAGCTAATCGTCCTCATGAAAGGTTACTAATGACCCAACGTATTTAATTGACTTATAATTAAAAATATAACAAATTCCTAAGGTGAATGAACTAACGTCATATTTGAACAAGGCAAGTTTTAATCTTATAAACTCTCAATATTTTGTAAGTGCACGGTTCATAGCGTAGTATTAAAGGTGTCGATCCTACGAGGAAAGAGAGTAATCTAATCCAAAAATTTAAGGTCAGAAAAACTATAAAACTGAAAATAAAAGATACAACAAAAATTAATCACGAGAATTGAGTTCAACCAATCAAATCAGAAATTAAACACAAAAGTATTAACAAGTGAGCAATATGCAATCACAATAGAAATCAACCTAAGGAATTTACCAATTTATAAGAAAGGAGATTTTACTTATCATTAATGCTAACCTAGTCGATTATATGACAATGGAGTGTCGATTCTAGACTATCCTAGGGTTGATTACTCTCTCTCGAGATATAGCCATCAAACCCTAAATTATAAACCCTAATTCTATGTATTATATAGTATGTAGTAAGAGTGTGCAAACGGAAGTGCTGAAAGGGGTCAACATGAATGAGATTTAGAAATTTTCTTCTCGAGACGTGGGATTCAACATATTGACATATGGATCGAATATATATATTTATTACTAAAACTTCCATGTATATCATTGTTTAAGGATAGTACGAATGTATATAACATTCATGTAAGCTTATGATGTCACAGATATTGATACCTTTTCTATTTAAGGGGCTTAGGCTCTATACGTCTTCAATTTAAAGGAAACAAAGACAAATAATTGATACCATTAAGGGTAATTCAGGAGAAGAGCTTGCAGTACTTAAAGTGATGATGAATTTTTATCCGTAATTTATTTAATAATTAACCATGTCTTAATATTTAACTCGTCGATCCTTAGGAAACCAATCTATATTTTTACTTTCAGTTTTTTTGAATGTTAACAAAGAGTAGTTACAATTATTTGATTCATTTTTCAGACAATTATAATAGTCTTGGAAAATATGTCATAATAGAGATATGTTTCAACCATTTATAAGGCAAACATTTGTGATGAATGTCCCCTGGTTACTCAACTAGGTCACGTTTTATTAATAGGTTTAGTTGTAGTCTTTTGATGCGAAAGCAAACATTTGTGATAGATATCCCCCGATTACTGAGTTATTTCACATTCTCAACTGGCTATTAGCTCTATTTATAACTCGAAGGCCGGCGGAATAATTATTTATTGAAGATACACACATTTTTTCTTTCTTTCACAATTCACGTAGCCTAATTTCTTTTAACTAATCGCCCTTATGAAAGGTTACTAATGATCCTACTTATTTAATTGACTTATAATTAGAAATGTATATAACAAATTTCCTAAGGTGAACTAACTAATGCCATATCCTAATTAATATGCTTATTCAATCAAAGATACTTATAACACAAATTTCACAAGCTAATATGTCTTTACAGCTTAAAAAACTATGTTCAAAGCTAAACTAATTCCATCAAGTTAAAGCCCATTGACGCATTCACACAATTCACACCTATGCTACACACCATGTCAACCTAAACAAAACTAACAACATGACTGTTAAATCATCAATTTGCACTTATTTTATACATTAATTATCTTTAATGTGATGAAACTATTATCCAAAATTAATGGAATTATCTTATAATTGTTTACAGATGATTTTCATCACCTTAAAGGCGAAATTGAATCAAAAAGATGCAAAAGAATGAAGAAAATCCAAAATTCCAAGTTTGACAGCAATTCAGTGACTAAACATGGGCACGTCTAAGGATGAAATAAATATGTAGATCACTTTTCAAGATTCAAAATCGAGATTTTCACAATCTTTAAAGATTATATTGCCATCTATCAAGGGGATTGACCAC
>JAOTBA010000009.1:6476106-6486353 GCA_025629845.1 Erythroxylum squamatum | reverse complement strand
TTTTTTCCTTCTCTTAAATAAACCACGAAGCTACGTGATACCTAATTTTCTGCCATTACTCTGCTGATTGTTGCTGGGAAAAGGACAATCCCTGAATAGGGTTACTCATCTGGTTAGTAGAGGTAAGATCTCTTGGTGTTCCAACGTCCGATATATATTATCAATACTGTAAGAACTGAAATTAGAATCAACGAATATAACTTGGTGTATTTTTAGTGCATGGTATTGTGTGGTGATGAGGTCTTTATATGTAGGAATGTAATGATGCATTTAACTTATTGACCCTTTCTTTCACCAAATTAAAGTAAGCAAGACGAGTTTTGTCATTAGTTAGAAGTTTCTCTTTCGAATGGCAATAATTTAGTCGACATAAGTAATTAATCTTCTATAAACAGAACAACAAGACTAGTACATTGTAGATAATGCGTCTGTTGAATGGTGCGATAAAGGAAACTCGGGTCATTTATGAGAAAGAACAAAGGTGAAATGAGAAAAAAGTGACTTGTCAAGAAAATTCTGATGCCGACTGTACCTTATAAATGGAAGTGCACAAGACATGGAATAAAAGAAAGTGATTTGATGAGAAAAGGCAAAAGATTTGAAGACAGAATTGCTAGCAAGGATCATAATGATTTTGCAGTGGGCATATACCATGTGGATGCCCTTAAAGTAGTGAAGCATATAAATGTCGAATAGAGCTGGAACTTTCTTCAATTGTCTAAGACAAGAAATCTAATCGCCACTTCTTGTCCTCGCTGATGTTGGGTGTTTGATTAGGTGCAAAGACTACCAATTACAATTAATGCTTCACCCAAATACATATATTTGATAATATGATAATTTGACCTTTGAACTCCGTTAACTCTGTGTTCAAACTGAATAATTTAACAACTTGTGACTGAAAATTAAAATAATATAATTAATTTAAGTGATTAAAATAAATTTTAATCTAAAGCCAAGTTTATGAGTGTTAAAAACATTCGAATCGTCGAATGGATATGAAACCAAAGGGCCATCAGCCTGTCAAAGAAGCCCATTATGAGCTTAGTCTGTTAAGCGACAACTGTGGGTTGACGAAGATCAAAAGATGTTAACTTTGTGATTGTGTTCCAGTGTTCGCCTCAACCTTAAAGCAAGCCCAACTCGACATCCTTGGAGATTGGACCAAGAGGTGATGGTTACATTTGAAGCCCTATTTACTTCTGAGGCAGTCTTTAAGGTTTGCCACCTTGGAGTCCTTAGGTCTATAAAAGGCCTCAAACTTTGATTCCCCTTGTAGGCTCTCGCTCTTTAATGTTTTCTAATCTACTAGTTTCGTTGATCAGTCCAGGGGGGAGGAGAAATCACATCCTTTATATGAAACGCCTACAAGGAGCTTAAACTGACTAACTTCGAAAAAGAGGACAAAGATGAATAAGTAGCTGGAGATTAGATCATTCTGTCCAGATGTGCAGCTGTTAGTACTCAATCCCAGCCCATAGTACATCAGCCCAAACCCATCCAATCCTACATTTGTAGGGGTAAGATGGGGAAAGGTAGCATGGCCACTTAGGCAGGCCGTTGTGTAGTCTGTTGGGAGTTTGTTATGATGAGAGAGATTGTGTAGAGGCAGCGATATATGACTGAACTTAGGAAACAGGGGAGGGTATCGGTTTTAGCATTGTCTAGTTGTATTGGCCTGGGAATATTTTCCAGGAGGGGGAGCTTGGCTCCAGTAGTATTATATCAAATTGTATCGATATATCATCAATACAAGCAATCTCTATCGAGTTTCCTATCAAAGTCCTTCAACTAATAACTTTTCATATATTCAAAGATTTTGAATTCTTAATTAATTAATAAAAGCAACCAATATCTACCACTTAAGTTTAGAATATCTATAGTTTGCTTTTCAGATTATTTGAGGCTTTCAACTCTCTTTATTCTTTTTGAGTTTTAAGAAAAAGTACCAAGGCCATCAAAAAACAGCCACAAAATAGAAACACAACCATTTAGGTCATCAAAATTAACTAGAAAACTGAAAAGAATACTAATTAATGACTTAATAAATAGGCGGTAATATTGTATATCAAAGATGCAAATAGCATACAGAAACAAAATCATAAACAAAACGGGTGATCCCAAGTGTGAGAAAACATATTAAAACATTGGCATAATGACACAAGATAGATCTCGATAATGAAACAGATTAACTGTCAAAAACAGAATCGCTAGAGGCATAAACTGATTATTTATGTCAAAAGGAAAAATCAAGCAATAAAAACATGGCCAATAGATTAAGAGTCCAGAAATTACAAGAAAGTCATGGTAGACTCAAACCCGACCCTCTCCAAAGAAACAAGCAAGCATAGGCTGATACTTGTCATCTCAAGAAAAATGAAAGATGTCCACAAGTTCACCAAAGATAACATGGACATAATTGGTACTCAAATAAACAAACACAACAAGAACATGATTACCAGTGACAAGATAAATAACCGAATCAAAGCCTAGAGCATAACTTGGAAAACACCAGAAAAACCGCAGTGATACAAATAGAGGTAACAAGCCTGAACATACTACCACATCTAGAATCTAAAGAAACCAAAAAGAAAGGGTTTACAATTTTACCCAAGGTTGTAACAGATCTACGACACACAGGTGGTGCGTGTTACAGATCCTAGAGGCCCATGCTCGTCATATTGACCTGTGAATGTTCTGTATTCTCCTTTGTTCTATCTATAAGCTGGAAATATACAGTTACAATGGTTAGAAACAAGAATAACAAACGATCAAGGTGCGAACGAAAACAAGTGTCGCAATAAACAGGTAAGAAAGTAAGAAACGAAGGATTTGGAAAAACTTCGATTACCTGTTTTGGTCGCTCCTCTTCTGACGAAAAGTCGGTGAATCGGGAATTAGAGGAGAAATGATTTCAGTGAAGGCTCGAGTGAGAAACAAGGACAAAGGCTTCAAATGGGGCTAATATTATTTAAATTAACCAATATTTATGAAAATATTATATCGTTTGAATTTTATATTTATCCTTTTATTTATTCCGACCTTATTATTAAATTTATCTTTTATATAAATATATTTTTATTAAAACTTTTATAAATTGAATAAATAACTCAGTAATTGTTTATGAGTTTTTTATCAAATAAACTTCCTTAAATTTAAAAACCATTTCATATGTATTATAATTTTTAATATGAGCATAGTGTAAGGTTCATTAACAAGAATTGGACTTAAGTCAATTATTGCTAAAATAGAACTGATTATTTGGATAATTAACCCTTACCACTTATAAACCCTTTAATATGTTTAGTCAATATGAAATACTCTAACATTTCCCCCTCAAGTGTAACTGGAACTGGACATTTAATTATCACTTGAAATAAATATAATGGTAACTAAACCGGGTTATTAAAACTGGACATCCAAACGGACAGCCGAAAATTTAAAAATCCGAACCAAACCTTTTCTGATACTATATTAAAAATTTTAATAGGGATAAAGTAGAACCCATTAACAAAAATTAGGCTTGAATAACCGTTGCCAAAATAACTAGAATTAATTATTTAAATAGCTAACCTTTACTATTTATAAACCCTTTAATATTTTAATGTTTAGCCAATATACATACGATACTTTAATAATATGCATGAGATTAACGCAATTCACGTAGTGGTCTAGCTATAATACGTTAACACAAGGGATTATCTAACTGAATCTGAAGATTAGGCGGAGAAGTGTGCGTTTTGGTGTTCTGCTGGAAGGAGGAAGGGAGAATTATTTCCATCCCTTTCTCGTGGCTACCGTACCGTTTCCATCAAGGAGAACGAAAGAGACATTACCTCTGTGATTGTAATCACCATTATCCAAGTACGGTTGTAAGATTACAAGATGGCAACCAACTAAGTTTGGTTCTGCCTTTAGGATCAAACATTACTAAAACAAAGCGCAAGTTAAACTGCTCCATTACTTGAAAGCAAAGTTGCAGAATTCTCTCGTGGAAATTGTATGTGAACACTCCATGCACCAAAACTTATCCACCACGCCAAGAATGCTCAAAAACTAGCATTCTTCATTTTGTCCATGCAACCTTAAGAATGCAGAACAAAATCTGCGCCTGGAAAAACTGCAAGATGTATAAATACAACAAGAATAATAAGTCTGACGCAGGAAGGGAACCATAGCAGTCGTGAGACCTCTGACAGAAAAGGATGAACTACTTTACATTAGAATTACAGCATCAGTTTCGTGGCTTTGATGGGGTTGGAGAGGACGGAGGTTTCAAATCTGGGTACTGCATCCAAAAAGACGTCAAATAGTTTAAGTTGTCAGGCATGTACACAAGTTGGTCCCAACGCAATTAAACATTAAGATGATACTAACTATTGCAAAACTGATGTAAGGAAATTCCCATTACAAAAACATGGGTAATCATGGCCATCATGCACATAAGATAATAAAAAAGATAGAAAAAGAGTAGATATCGTACGTTAGGGTAGGGACATCTGTAGTCACTTGTCAAATGTGATTTGGAATTCATAATCTTGTTTACAGATCCATTGTCTGGAACGTGGCTTTCTCCAGCAAGCAGGGCAATAGAGGAAGCACCATCCTTGACTTCGGCTAACTGAGTACGTGCTCCATCATCTCCAAGTTTTCTAAGTTTAGACTTCTTCTTCTTCTTCTTTGGGTAGACATGGACACAAGGAGGCAAGAGGTTTTCCTGTATTTCCTGCAATATAACAAACAGCAAGCCCAACAGATATTACCAAGAATCAACAGATTTATGTGCTAAAAAGCTATTGAATAAACTATATCACATCAAAAAATGCACCACAATCAGAATGGGACAAGATGCAGGAGAACCTTCCTCTGTACATAATAAGTAAGTTGGGTACCAGTTCAAGTAACAGTGTCTATATGCCTCAGCTATTCAAGTTCAAGATCAAGCTCAGACAGGCTAAGTGAAATATAATGATCATAATTACTGGTTTCAACAGCCAAAAAAAAATGAAAACAGAACCAAAATGGAGCTTAATAACGTAAACCAAAATATGTGAAACCCATAGTTTACATTGGTGATAATTCAGCACCGAACAGAGGAAAGAAGCATACCAACCACCCCTTTTTCCCTCTGACTCCACCTCTGATTGCATAAGCCTCTTTTAATCCATTTTTGACTAGCAATTCAGCTGCTTTGATTGAATTGCCATCAAAACTACCTTGCAGACAAAATGAGGAAGCAAAATCAAATTTAGACCCATTTGAAACCAGCTAATTTAGTAATTCTCAAGAGCTTGAACGCATGCTGCAATGCTGCTAGAAATTAGAAGTAGCACAAAGGTGTGTTTACAAAAATGTGCTATAGAAAACTATATCAACTAAACAATCTTTGAAAAAGTCATGGAAGATACAGAAGAAGCTAAAAGATGGGACATTCATGTGCAAAGATGAGAACTTGACATATTAAAACATCAATGGATGTCGTTCACCATATACATAAACCTCCAGAAGCTGGCCTGTCCAATCTAGAAAACATTATGCTAAAGGCCTACTTCAATAGAGCACCAAAATTTTATTGCGAAAGGAACAATTATTCACTCTTTATAACTAAAATCTAGAGTGTTCAATCTACAGATTCTTATTTTTGACTTTACTCATCGACTAGACTGCCACCCATTATATCTAGTCCAGTAAAAGATCTGAATAGCTTTGCTGAAATTACTTTGCTTGATTGTTCAACTATATTGTTAGACAGAATGATTGCAAGGTTTACGTTACATCTTCCTTTGTCATCTGTTACTTTACCACTTTCTCAAGGACTTTTAGTTCTCAGCCAAACACAAAACAGCCACCCCTCATCGAAAATAAGCCAAAATGTCCCATTTCCTAAGTTCCTCATTTTAAACTCCATGTTGTAAACTCTTAATATTACATGCTGTTTATAGAAAATTTCAAAATTAAGGTGTCAAGAAGCCAAAAGAGAGAAAGAGGGAGAAATCCAAGAAGTCAACAACTGACTCTAGCGCTTACTTGTCCAGAATACACAAGATGGTATTTGCTGGGTCCTGAAAAATATCCAATACGTTTTTCACAAACAACATTTCGTCCCCCTCCTCAGGGAACTCAACCTGAACCGCACTCTTATTGAAAATCTTCAAATTGGGGGACCCCAAAGATATCAAAGTCTTCGCCTTTCTGATATCCAAAAGCTGCGCATCTGGGTTGTCCCGGAGCTTTCGAAATGCATCAATAGCAGAGATAAACTTGTACTTGCTAAAGTACTCTTGGGTCAGAGGTATAACAAGCAGCCAAATGAAAGTACACCCAGCAACAAAAAATGGGTTTCTGTTAAAGAAGTCATCAATTGAGACTAACACTGGTTCCAAGTTTATTCTTTCGAAGACTTGCTGGGGATGGGAGCTTACAGCTTCGGAAGCTAAGCAAGGGAGAGAAGCGAAGAACTCGAGAGCAGCGAAGGAGAGCGAGGTTTTACCAGCAACAGAGTTTCTGAGCAACGAGATAGAGCTCAGAAGAGAGGGCTTTGAAGGTGTGAAGTTGAGGGCTTTCGGGTGGTTTTGGATGGTTAGAGCAGAGGCTAGCACCACGGAAAGAGACTCCATCAAGAAGATGCAGAGAGAGGCGTCTTTCTTACCTCAAGTTCATTCTACTTTTACAAGGCTTTGAGTTTTAGGTACTTTCAACACGTCGGGGAAAAAATAATCCTATTTCACTTTAATTCTTTTTTTTTCCAGTTATTTCAATATTTTCATACCAAAAAAGAGTTAAAAATTCTAATTTTTTAAACACAAAAATTAACCAATATTAGTCCATCGTAAAATTGGCTAAAGATTAAATAAAAAAATTTAAAAATATAATTAAAAGAAATTGCTTTTATCAATAAAAAATTTTAAGTTTAATTAAAAATCTTAAATAAAAATTTATTTATTTATTTTAGTTTATAAGAATTTATTAATTTACAAAAATTCAGTTTTTAACGATAAGAGTTATCAAAATAACTCGAACTAGAAAGTTAAAAATCGAATCAGAAAGTTGTGATTAACATTGAAGAAGAGTTTGGGAACCTTTGGTCTTATACTAAAATCATTAGGCAGACCAACTTAGGTAGCACAGTTAAAATGACAGTGTCTCGCCAATTCTAACATCTCCACCTATTTTTGAGAGAATATACATATGTTTAGAATCTCTTAAACATGGGTTTAGGCATGAGTGCAAGCATTATCTTGTTTGCTTTCTATTAGAGTACTTTGTTTACGTAGAGCTGCCATAAGTATTATTAGTGACCAAGATATGATGTTCTTAGGTTACATTTTCAAAGATGCTATCAAGTAAGTTACGTATTAATATATCCACACACTAATGAACAAACTAAGATAATGAATATGACTTCATATACTTTACTCTAAGGTATTATAAAAGTAACTTAAAAGAATTATAAATATTGTTTATCTTTTGTTGAATTTGCATATAGTATTAGTAATCATTCTTTCGTTGGTTATAAACCACTTGAGGTTGTTTATGTTTTGAATCCTCTAACCCCTTTAAATTTGTTACCTTCAAATATTAATGAGTGTGTTAGCTTAGAAGGGAAAAGAAAATTAGAGATGGTGACGAAGTTTCATGAGTGTGTGAAAAGTCATATAGAGAGTAGGAATGGCAAGGTTTGCCCAACTTAGCTTAGCCCAAGTTGACTGGGCTTCTGGATCAAGCTTGGGCTATGGTTCAAGCTACTCGACCTAGCCCAAAGCCCAAATTTTTTAATAAAAATGGTCATTTTTTATTTTAAAAATTAAAAACTTCTATTTAATTGAGCTATATCTGAGCTCAATCATAAAATGTTGGGGTGGAGGGGGGGGGAGGTCACGCCTGATCCAACTCTTTATCACTCTTAGCAGAGAGTAAGAATGAAGAATATGCTACAAAGGATAACAAAGAAATTAGGCTTGTAGTGTTCGAACATTTTAGATTTTGGTGTATATGCAAAAAGGAGAGGTTTCTCACTAAAAAGAGAGATGGCCCATTCCAAATTGTGAAAAGTACTAATAGGCAATGCCTATGAGATTGATCTTCAAAATGGGCTTGACATAACTAACATATCAATAATTTATATATTTTATTTAGGTTTAATTTACTTGGTATCTAGCACTTGGATGATATGATGTATATGGATTTTATTATGTTTTCTATGTTTATTTCATTCTTATGGATGACGATTTTAAGGAGTAAACATGAGATTTAGTGCAACTTTATCCACAGCTATCAAATTGAGGTGATTTTGAAATCATTAGAAAGCTAATTTGATGCACAAAAACTTTGTAGAATATATAAGGAGTCAATTCTAACTTATAAATTTCAAGAAGTGGAAAAGTTTAAGGAGTAAAGTATAATAAGCACACCCATTTTTCGTACAGCATAAGACCCATACCAAATTAATTTATGACTGAGACTGTAAGCTTTCGATCATGTATCTCATACATAATATATATCAAACATATGCAACGAAAAATAAAACGGAACCTCAAAACCAAATCTACTCATGCATATAGATATAGAAAACAAAAACATGAAATGTAAGATGTTTACATATCTTTCCAACAATCTCCTTCATTCTTTAATCTTCTCTACGTTGGGTTGTCGTAAACTACAACGATCAATGTAGACCATCTCTAATAAAAGTCCACACGAAGATAGAAGGATGAAACCTGACTAGGAGATGACTAGAACTCTTTCTTTGTGCTAGCAAAGACAAGAACTCTTGTGAGAGTTAGAGAGAAAAAAAGTGTGTGTATGACAAAGAACCTTTATTTTTCTTGTATCTTACACAAGATGTACGAAAATGATGATTATTTTCTGCCCTTTTTGGCCTCCCATAACCCCCATTAATGATGAGAGGTAGAGAGGAAAAGAGTGTGTGTATGGCAAAGAATCTTTATTTTTCTTGTGTTTCACACAAGATGCACGAAAATGATGATTATTTTATGTCCTTTTTGACCTCCCATAACCCCCATCATTAATGGGAAGTTAATGGTCATGAATAGTATGCATTAATGGAAGTTATGAGAAGTTAATGACCATGAATAACATGCATTAATGGAAGTTATAGGAAGTTAATGAGCATCAATAACATGCATTAATGGAAGCCAACAACACCTGTTTCTAATCCATTCCACGCAATGTTTTCTACTATGATCACATCGCGGTACAATCCTAAAACACTCTCTCACATCTTGAATCACCATTCAAGACCATTTTACTCATCCTTCATATCTCCTATGTGTGTGACCCATTAGGTTATCGATTATACTGGCCACTTGAATTAACACTTGAGACTAGTAAGTCAAGAGCAGTATCTAGCAATACGTCATGACCCACAATTAACCGAAAAGTCAATAGTTTGACTACGAACCCTTTCATACGCAATGTTGCCATGCAATTTATCCTTTCACCATCTATACCCCACTTGGTTCAGAGTATAGTCAAAGTATCAAATCCCACTAGACTGACTATGTCACATCTAATCCAAGTGTGATTAGATTTTGTCTTAAGGATCTCAATACTCTATGTATCATTGAAGACTCTCTTCATGACACGTATCTGCTCTGGCCAGAGACTCCCCAGTAATGACCCCGACAAGAGGTCGTGGGTATCATCTCCTTCTATCAGGAGTGGTGAATCCTTTATTAGCTATTCAATTACCTCCGAATACCTTAAGTTATACCCAATCACCACCCTATGAGTAACCCTTAAAAGGCACTGATAAATGGAGTCAAAGCACAAGATCAGCATCTGAGATATTCTTGAGCACCTCAAGTCAAAGGATACTTACGTCATTGCTATGAAGAGACTATCATTGACACTGGAATAAAATATCCATATGATTATCTCATAGTAGGTTAATCCAATGTACTTACTACCTTTAGTAAGCATCCGCATATTAATTCTAAACAACTCATTTCTACAGCTTATGAGATCTATTATTTGATCTAATCAAGGAGTATAACATATGCTAGTCTATCTAGATTAATGATATCCCATCTCATTAATTCTATCACTAGGGAAAATTTAGATACTAACATAATTATACATGATAGGAATCTCGTTATCATGATCTCATCATAATTTCCTCCATGCTATGTTTTGTATCAAGGACTTCATTCAATTTAAGATCAACATCAAATCCATAAACGTATGAACATCGAAATAATGAAAAATGCCTTTATTAATCATAAAAT
>JAOTBA010000009.1:6437620-6451535 GCA_025629845.1 Erythroxylum squamatum | reverse complement strand
TGTGTAATTTTTTAATAATATTTGATTTGCATATATTTAATTTTAGCTATAATGATAATTAATTAATTTAAAAATATGCTGTATTATATTATAATTATTACACATAAGAATATAATTACAATAGAAACATGATAATAAAACCAAATATGTTTTTGTTTTCAGTTTTTTATTAGAAATCTCAATCAAACAGGTTTTTGTTTTCAGTTTTTATATTACAAATTTCAACCAAACAGGGTTTCGTTTTTTAGAAAAAACTGAAACTAAAAACAGGAAACAAAAAACCAAAAACAACAACAGAAAAATAGAAGTGGAATCAAATAACCCATGTTTTTTTCCTCAAACTCTGTTGGAGCAAACTGGTTGTCCCCTTGGGCTCGAGCCCGGTGCAAATTTTATTTTTTTAAAAAATAAAATAACGTCGTTTTTACGGACCGGACAACCGAGTCCCCTGTTCTTTTGCCCTGTGTTTGGTTACTGTCCCCGTGAGTGGGGACAGTAGACAGGGTCTAATAAATCCTGCCCCTGGTGCTGTTTGGTTTATGTTCCCCCCTTTGTGTGCCTGTCTCCAGAGGACAGGGACACGATTTTCTGTCTCTCCCAAAAAGGGAGGACAGAGACACGTTGTCCCTGTCCCCTGAAACACATTTACGCCTTTTACACAACTAACCTCCTTTCTTCCTCGACACCTTCGGTCTCCTCGTCGCCGACTGCTGATCCTCTGTCCGAAACACCAGCGTACCACTGCTCTTCCTCGACTCCTTCGGTCTCCTCGTTCCTTTGTCCCCGACTGCTATTCCTCCGGCGTTCGCTCTTCTCGGATTTATTCGGATCTCTTCTTCCCCAAGACGTTCGTCTCTGCAGGGTCGGGTAAGTATTTGATTCCATGGTTGAAAAATTTTGGTCTTCGTTGCTTCCCCGACATTGTCGTCTTCTACATTTCGGTCTTGTACATTGTCGTCTTCTTCTACTCTTAGTCCCTCTTAATCATATATAAACGCTCCCTTGCCACCTCTGTTTTCACTCTACCTAGCTCAGCTCTCTCTCTTTCCTCATTCATCGCCCATTCTTCTCTTGTTTTAGCGTACTGAAATAGATCCTTCCCAGGCAGAATTTCCAGTATTATCAAAGATTTTGAATGATTTTATCTTCTGGGTATTGCAAACAGGTTCTATTTTTGGAAGTTTTAAGTAGTCCTTGTAAGTTGTAGCAGACATTGCTTCTAGGTAGTGGGTTGAAGTCAAATTTCCTGTTCATTTCCCCATTAAAGTTTTCATTACATTTTGAGTGGGGTAAGGGGGGGTTGTAGTCCTCTGAATCATAAAAGAGTTCACGTTCCGAAGAAGATGATTGTGTTGTTCAATGGGTGCATTCTGTGGAAGTTGTACTTAATCCTTGGAAGAACTTCTATTTTTGGATTTTCCAGATCTTTAATAGGTATAGTCTAAACAGAAATGGTGTTTGAGCAATATATCAGTCATTCAAGAAGGTGTTTCTTACATATGGCATTTTGATAATTAAAAATTTAAGTGCATTGGTCACTTATCTGAAACTGTTGTTTTGGTTGATGATTGCACATGTATGATGAATATATTGACTTTGGATCCTTTCCATGTATTTAACCAGTTTCCTTTGTTTCTGTTTAGGAATCATTGGTTGTTGTTGATCAGTGAGAGGTTGCAAGTATCTCCAACTTTGATCTTCGGATTCTGTTGACAGGTATTTCATATTTTATGAAATTAATCAACTGCTTGCATTGTAAATGAAATAAACTCTTGTACTGTTGGGTGGAAGATGTTGATGTTTGTATTATTCATGGTTGGAAGATGTTGATAAGACGCAGGATACTTATAAAGGTGAACTTGGGATAGTTACCAATATAAGCCATGAGAAATTATGTCAATGGCTTGTTTAATTTGTTTTTCAATGTTTAAAAAGCTTGTGCTGATGATTTCCTTCAATTTTCCTTGCAACAAAATGACAACACAACATTTCTCATTCCATACAAATAAGGTTCATTATTATTACTTCCATGCACATATCCATTTGACACTTGAGTCTTTGAAAAGAATTTCACAGCAACTCCACTTAATTGTGCTGTTTTTGTGTTCTCATTCAACAACCTCTAATACCAACTTCATTTTAGTGTTATCATGTTTAAGGTTTTTCCATAACGAATAGAGGTTTGTTTGATTGATATTTTTTATACAGATATATTTGAATTACATTGTTGTTTCCAGAAAATTTCCCACTCAAGTATTAAATGCACATTAAGGTCTGCGTGGTCTAGGATTGTAATTAGATGGGGTATGAAGATCTTGTTTCCATTTTGGTTATGAAGAATGGGATAGACAAATGGATGATAACTTCATTTCATTTATTGTTTCTTTATAAGTCTTCTGCCCTCAGCCACTAACACATGTGAAGTGAATCACACGTTAATATAACGATATACTAACACACAAGAAGGGGGGGGGGGTTGAATTGTGTTAATTTTTCTTTAACCCCTTTTCGAAAAACTTCTTGTTAGTAAACGTTTTTCTAAGACCTTATTTATCAGAATTATCAAAAATCACAGTAATGAAATAGAGAAAGTTGAAAGATTTTGACACAGCAATTTTTATACTGGTTCACCCCAAACCGTGGGCTACGTCCAGTCCTCAGATAACCTTCTGAGATTTCACTAATTCTCGAACTTTTACAAGTATTCTTTGCGCTGAGCCTCTTCAGGTCTCTTTACAATCAGTATTCTTTTACACTTAGCCTCTTCAGGCTATCTGTAGCACTTTCAAACTTGAATAGTGTATACGACTTGTTACAGAAAAAATATTGCTCTAGCAATGATCGCACAATAATCTCTGTGTTTCTGTATATCTGTGTGTCTGTATGTATGTGTATCACTCTCTAGTCTTCGACTTCGACTTCTTATTTATAGCCTCCGTCTTCAACTGCTTCTTGATAACTGCTTCTTGAATCTTGGAAGAAACGGTTATCCAGTTGAGTTCTGTAACTAACTCAGACAGATACTTCCGTCTATTTTTCGCTTTCGTCTGCTTTTAGCTAAGCTTCCGTCTGATTTTTGTTCCGTCTGATTTTTACTAAGCTTTCGTCTGTTTTTCTTCTAAGCTTCCGTCTGCTTTTTGTTCCGTCTGATTTTTACTAAGCTTCCGTCTGCTTTTCTTCTAAGCTTCCGTCTGCTTTTCTGCGTCTGTATTTTACTAAGCTTTCGTCTGTTTTTCTTCTAAGCTTCCATCAGCTTTTCTGCGTCTGTATTTTTGTTTGTCATCAAAATTATTAAACACGTAAAGTCATTTTGACTTAACACACCTTTCCTTAATGACAATGATTACCTTTATTGGAAAACTAGGACGAGATTCTTCTTAATATTCGAAAGTGTGGACTTTTCAAAAATAATGTCAAATGGTATTTATCTATACTAAAATTATAGATTGCAAAAAAGTACCCAAATTAAAGAAAGAATTGTAACCTCAAGATAAGAGAAAAGTTTCCTTGAATAAAAGCCATATATTATATTTTATGCATTAGGAAGAATAAATTTAATAGAATCTCTATGTGTGAAATGACTCTCGACGTTTGACATACTTTAGATGGTACACATGAAGGAGCCCATCAAGTAAAAGAGAGCAAAGTAAGCATGCTAACAAATTAATATGAATTGTTTCAAATGAAGCATTATGAAAGCATTCCTAGCATGTATACTAGATTTATTAATAATATTAATACTCTTAAAGGTCTTGGAAAGACCTATACTAATGTTGAAATGGTAAGAAAGCTGCTTATGTACTTCCAAAGATGTAAGAAGCTAATGTGATGTTCATATAAGAAGCCAAGGATCTAAACATGCTACGATTGGAGGAAATTATTGGATTTCTCCTCACGTACGAAATGATGCTCTAAAAGACACAAGAGGAGATAACGCTTCCTAAGAAAAAGCATTTAGCATTTAAAACCTTAAAAGAAGATTCGTTAAAGAGGAAGATACATTAACTAGTGAAAGTGAAGAAGAAGAAATTGGCTTACTTACTAGAAAATTCAAGAAATTCTTAAAGAAAAAATTCTCTAAAAGATAGGATTTTAATGGAGGTAAAAGTGATTTAAAACATAGATACTCTAACATTATTTGCTTTGAATGTATAAAATTGGGCCATATAAAGTCACATTGTCCTCAACTTAAAGATAATAAAAAATATTAGAGAAAATTTAAGAAGAAGAAGAAAGACAAGAAGAAAGCACTTAAAGCATCAACTTGGGATGACATAAGTGAATCTAAAAGAGAGCATTTGGAAGAAGAGATATCTCATATATGCTTTACCACTATGGACAATGATGATTTAACATCCAACCCTAATTCTTGTAACATTGTTGATGATATGATATATGATGAATTATTTGAAATTCTATAAATTATGAGTAAGAAAAAGAAGAAATTGTCTTTAAAACGGAAGATAAAAAAAACAACTGGATGCATGCAGAAGTGAGAGTGAAAAAAAAGTAAATTGCATAGCATGAAAGCATCAAAAAATGTAATTATTGATGAAAATCATGACTTAAAAGCATTAAGGCATAAGAACGAAACATTGAAAAAGGAAATTGATGCTCCCAAGGATTCTTTATCTAAATTCACTAAAGGGAGTAAAAACCTAGAAAACATGTTAGGAGCTCAAAGGACTTCCAGTGATACGCATAGAATTGGATATAAATATAAAGTGTTTCCAACACTAAAACTACTTTTGTTAAAGGAAAACATTTACATTGTGAAGAACCATTGCCTAGAATGACAAATGACTATGGACCATCCACATCCAAACAAACATATGCAGATGACACATTCACTAGGGCTTAATTAAAGAGAAAACATCATGCTTTCATATATGGCTCACAACTTAGGTATAAAGTTCAATACTCTCCAGGAAAGAATAGGCATAATTTTATGATAAAATGTAAGCCCACTCTTACCCTTATAGAAGCATGCATTAAACATTCATTCATAGTAGGCATTATACATATAATTATGGTAGGAATTTTCACCATCTTAGGAAACCATTCAACACATTTAATGTCCAAAGAATACTTCCTTATTATGCATACACACATAGAATTCTAAGCAATGAATTTATACATCATGATTACTCATATAATATGGTATGTCATTTTTATGGTAAATCTGGACACATTGATAGGTTTTTCTTTATTAAACAAAGGATGGCAAGCAAACCCTTAAAAGTGTGGGTTGAAAAGAAGAAGGAACCCCATAATTAAGGAACAAATTTTATTTGGGTTCCTAAAACACATTGATTAATTTAATTTGTAAGGCTATTAGAAAAAAAAGCAAATGGTATGTAGTAGAGATAGTAATTATTAAATTGAATATTATGGATGAGTTTATGCATTTTATCTTAATGAATCTGACCTTGTTGCTTTCAAGAAACTCTTGAAGATGTTATTGTAGGATATGGAGAATTTAGCCACTAAAAAGTTTTCAAAAGAGACAATTGTTGAACTTAGTGTGAGAAATGAGAATGATGAGAAGCCTCTAATAGATTGCCAACCCGAGAAGATTTTTCATTCAAATTTATCATAAGCAATATTCAACATGAGGTAATTATTAACTCATAATTTAGAAAAATGTGATAACTTGTATTTATATGTGAATTTGAGTATAAACCCTTGATGATGATTGTTTGTGTTTGAATTATGAATAGAGTGTTTAAGAATTATTTTAAAGTGTGAACCGTAGTACCTAAACTTAGGGTTCATTGTACAAAATGAGGACATTAAGTTAGAATTTGCATTAATTAGTTAATTATTTCATTAAAATATTGAATAAGGATAGTTGTTAATTAGCAGTGAATTAGGTAAGTTTGATGTAAACTTCATAAGATAAAGACCCCTCTTCATTTTCTTAATTGACTTTGTATGTTTGAAGTCTCTTTTAATGTTTGTGATAATTATTGATCAATGACCTTTTAAGTGCTTTGATGTTTGAATTTGGGTTTTAAAGTTATTTTTTAGCTTTTCAAAACCCATTAGTTGAATGATGTCCTAATATGGTAAACCGGTGTAATTAGAATTCTTATTTTTTGCCTTTCTAATAAGTTTGTTCTTTGTTTAGTTAAAGGTTTGTTAGTCAAATTAACCACATTGGTTGACCAATGTCTTAGAGTAGTCGTCCAATTTTCCCTTTTCTAAGAATTTTCATAGTTTTAGTGAGTTTGTATGATATTCTGGTCAAAATTTTGGTCATTCAATTACTAATACTAGTCAACCAATGTGTTAGGGTGGATGACCAATATGCCCTTATTTAGTTAGTTTGTAAATAGAATGGATTCATATACTAGTCAACCACATCAGTCATTGATCGACCAGTATAGTTTTATGGTCAACTAATATCGTGAGTTGAAGGCAAAATTTTACCTTTCTCCTCTTCTATTCAAACTACTCCATATATCCTATTCAAGACAAACTATGGTTGACTGGTATAGCCTTGTGGTTAAACAATCATTATCTAAGGTCTATCCCCTTATCTGTTCTTTTATTTTTCATCTTGTATGTTTATATTTTCAAAATCCTAAACAATTCACTCTTTTCCTTAAAAAAAATACATAATCTCCTATTTCATAAAAATCTCATTAATTGCATTGAAATTTTGTTATTTTTGGGTCTCAAATTTGGGTTTTCAATATTTTCTTAATTAAAATTCATATTTTCAAATTGATGCTTTTATATTTAAATTGCAAAAGGAGTGAAGGTTGTTTCCCTTACAATTATATCGATACATCTTTAATTTTGTTCAATATTCGTATTTTGGGCACTTTTCATGTTTCTATTTTAAAAAATTTTGGGCATTCAAAATTATAAATTCTTTTATAAAATTGCAATTAGGGACATCTCTATCAAAATTGACTTTTTATTTTGACTCCTTAAATATTCAATAAAATTCTTTAATGAGAAAGTTTATCATTCTTAATAAAATACATTTTGATTATTTTTGCCAAGTTAGTTTGAAGCAAGAAACTTTACATTTTGTATTTTTAGATAATGATTTCTCTTTGATGATTCCAAAAAGAGGGAGCAAGATCGATGATATTAGATTTAGGGGAAGTAATAAAATTAATGGGGAGGGATAAAATTTAGTAGGAGTAAATGTTTTGTCATTATTGTATTTTGCACTTTACATCATATGTTTGAGCAAATTTATGATACCTAAATGAATCTATATCTCTTCGAAGTTGAATATCTCTGATATTTTTAATATTGAATTATGCTCTTCATATTGAATTATGTTTAATGCATGAATTAAGGGGGAGCTAATCACTATCTTGATATTTATTTATGTGCTTAATTTTATTATTATTTTTCTTTAATATCCAAACATTTTTTTAGTCATCAAAAAGGGGGAAATTGTCAAACCAATAGAAGCTTTAATAGATTTTTTGAAGATTAAAAAAATACTACTAACATGTTTTATTATTTTGATAAAAAATTAGAACAAAATGAAGCCATAAACTAAAAAAGATAGAGTATGAACTTGACAAAAAAAAGTTGAAATTTGCAATTGATGAAATGAAGATCAAAATCTAATAAAAGAAGATCAAAGCTTATCAAAGTCATTTCTTATTTTGTATTATTTTATGTAAGTTCACTTTATTAATTTGAAGATCTAAAAGTCTCACTAATCATAATCATTTCACAAAACACTATAAATAGGTTTTTTTCATAGGATTTAACATCAAGAAGTTTTAGGTGTTGAATATACACATTTTAAAAAGTTTTTTAATCATTCATTACTCTCTCGTATTTGTATGAGTGAGTCATTTTGGAGTTATCAAGTAATAAAGTATATTACTTCAAGTTATAATATTTGATTAGGGGAAAGAACAAATATAAAAACGTGTGAATTAGGTGAACTAACCGTAATTGGAATTTATATGGCTGGAGATTGACTTTGATCATGAACATATTATAACAGAGAATTAATTTCTATCAAACATAGCTAATTTTAAAAGAGTAACTTTAAGTTTTTTGTATCACATACATAAACATGCAAATAGAGTAATATTTAATATTTTCAATTTAAATACATATTGATTTGCCCTTCACCCTCAAGATTCCACTAAGTCCCACCTGCACATATATGTACCATGATAAATTTTCAAACGTGATTATTGGGGCCTCCAGAAAAGATTCTTAAACAGTAAAATCACCTAACTCAATCCTGATTAGTCCATGCATATTTTATTACAAGGGTAATTTTGAAAAAAAATATTACAAGTCATTCCATTCCATTCATTTTTAGTATCACTTCCAAACAATGGTCAAAGGAGTCCTCCTCTTATTTTATTTAAACTTCCAAACAATGGAATGACCCATTTCATTCCATTCCATTCCACTCCATTCCATTCCGTTCCATTAATAGCCATTTCATTCCGTTCCACCCTAAACTCCCAAACATACCCTTAGAGTTGGATAAAACATACATTGGTTCTGAAAATCCATTTTTAAAGTACTAGTAGAAACTTTACAGTCGAGAATCTGAAACCATTAACCATACACAAAACACTCGAGAGAACTATACATTGATCATTTGAGTCAACATTCTTTACAAACTATAGGAACTACAATCAAAAAATAGAAACTGAATGTTGGTCTTCTAGAATATCTCATTTTCTTGGAACAGAAGCATTTAGTTCAGTGGTTGTTTGAAGAAAAACCTCGACTAGTAAAACCTTTGAGTTTGTGGTTTAGGCGAAGGAGAGACGATCCAACCTGCGAGATATCTCCCATTACCAAATATCATATTTATATAGCAAACAAAACCTCGTAAAGTTAGCTTGTGGCTGATTGATCGGGTTCTGTGGATTTGTATTTACCAATGTTTTAAAAATCGGGTCGGACCGGTTTTAACCGGTCAGTAGTTCGGTTCGGTTTCATTTAATAACCTCTCTATATACAAACCGGACGGTTCAACCTTTTTCGGTCGAACCGGACCGGACCGATCCGGTCCGATTTTAAACCCTTGATTTTCTCTCTCCCGCATCAGAGATCTTGGAGGCATCGAGCTTCGAGACGGTGTCAGTGGCTCTTTCGAAGCAAGTGGAAGCGAGTTCGAAGTTTCAAAGATCGTTCCAAACCAGGCCAGTCTTATAGTAAAAGGAAGCGGACTTGATGATAGGAGAAGGAACGCCGGTGACGTCCACTGCGAGGGAGAGCATGTCAGCGGCGATGTGTCGTAGCATGGCGACGGACGCCAGGAAGGGGGAGGAGGAGTGGGGAGAGGGGCAGATGGAGACGGCATTGGAGATGTCGACACAAGCGTTCCAGAGGCGGTAGCTGAGCTTCCAGATGTGAAGCTTAAGAGAATTTGGGAAGGGAGAGAGTTGGACGAGCTGAGTGAGAGTCTGGCGTAGATCGGAGGAGATGTTTTCGGGTAAGGAAAGAGTGGGAGTAGGGGGTTCGATTTGTTTGATAAGAGAGTCGATTTGTGAGAGGAGGTGGTTGGATGGGGAATCCGGCGAGGAGATCTCAGCTATCCTCATTTTTTGGCGGGTAAATAATGGTTACGGGAGATTTGAAAGTTTGATTTGGAAAGAGAGAGAGTAGTTGTAGTAGTTTTCACTTCTATCAGTTGGCAATTCAAACTTGTAATTAAGCTACGGCCGTTTCAGTTTTCTATTTTCTCTGGAAATATTTTAACACCGAAGGTCTGCAATAAAGCGGAATATAAAAAGTTCTAATAATATAAAAAGTTCTAATAATAGGCAACCTTATCTTTATACAATAAAGAGGCTGTTTCTTCAAAAATATGTTGTACAATATTAATCCTAATGGAATTGCATGAATCCACCGGTCCGCTTTGAATCAATTTTTTGCATACAGGTGATCTTTCCAAATCCTAAGCATAAAATTTTTTTAAAAAGAAGTGCAAATATTAGAGGATCAAAATATCTCTTGTACAGTAATAATAGATTAAAGATTAACATAACACTTTTTTTTTTTTTTGGGTTCATGGTTCTCGGGATTTAGAAACTAAGTTCATTCATACACATCATCAACCAACCAACTGCAGGGTTAACGCTAACAGTTAAAAGAGGATCAAAGTCACCTTGTTGACATTTCAACTAACTAGTGAAGATATGGGGTCTGGTACTGGTAGCCATTTCCAAAGTAGTTGCCGTGACCGTGAGTGGGAGGGAAGCTGTAGAGCTGGGGGACATGACTTTCAGTGGGTGCGGGATAAACATACGGTCTATCATACACGTACTGCAGCTGCGGGTACCTATCAGCAACTCCAGGGTAAAACAACTTGTCAGCAGCCGTGTTAGTGACACGAGGACCACATCCTAATCCTACACCCGCACGTGGTCTCTTAGGCTGAGGCCTCGCAGCTTCAGTTGCCCTTTTCTTATCAGCCTTCGTCTTTTCCAGCAGAAGAAGACGCTTCTGGAGAGGGTCAACTGGATATTGCTCCTCAAGTTTATGCTCTTCAATACACTTGATCACAGCCTTAAGGGCTGTCAGCTCTCTCTCATTAACTTCATTCTGAAGACAAAACAAACTTTCTCAGACGTAATCATTAATGAACTGACTAATAATATTTAAGCACATACAACCAACAATCTCAATGTCAACAATGACTCTCATGTTTGAAATTCGCTGGAAAACATTAAGGAAACTGAACTACAAAAAGCCATGTAGGATCAGCTAGGAAGTTTTTTCAGAACTTGCTTTATCAATAAGAAGTTGGAGCACTTCCTGGAAAGTCAAAACGTTTAAATTTCATGCAGGATTAATTATCTTTTGATTTAGTTCCCTCTTTATCCTTTATCTATTTGCGTATGTTAACACAAGCAAAGTGTCATTCAGAATCAAAAGCATGCCATTTATTAGAGTTCAACACAATTTTAAACATGAATCTGCACAGAGCTTCAAACTGGAAGACTTCTTAGCTTCATGCCACTGAATCCAATATCTTTCTTCCATCCAATGAATCCCGTATTCATGATTAATAAGCAATAGTTCATTAGGAATGTTTTAAGAGGCAAACTTTAATATATTTAATAGGAAAATAATGTAACCGAAAGAGTGACTTACTTCCATATAGCCAAGAGGCTAGGATAAATTTGGAAAGTAGATATTTCGATTTATAGTAGTTGAACAACAATACACACCTGCAGAACCATAGAAGTATTTCCAGGCTTGACCGGTGAAGAGACTTTTCTTGCTTCCTTCAAGTATGATTTCAGTAATGGCACAGGTAAGAACTGCATGGTCAACTCAAAAGCAAAAGCCAAGTTAACAGCATCAATTTGCCTTCCACTATTTACCAGTATTTCAATCACCCCTGAAGCATGAACGAAAAAGGAAATAAAACAAGGAGCATCCAGAAAACGTAATATCAGAAAAGATGGTGAAAGTATTCAATGATCTTCATCAAATACGTGAATGAATGAAGAACCTGGCATTTTCTCTGATAGTCCAAGAAAACGACAAAGTTCAGCTGCTTGGCGACGACGTGAAACCATTGGGATTAGCCTGGACAATTCTTCTTCGTTAAAATGTGAAGCAATTCCAAACGTGGCCAGTAGTTGCAAAAATGCATGTGCCTCCAAGGAGTTCCCATTGCTAGCATCCACATCCAGCGCATCCAATTTTGGCTTCCATTGTTCAGCAATCACCTTTGCCCGTTCCTTGACATCTTCTGAGATCACATCAGATACAGACACTAGATCTGAATATGTTAATAAGGTGCTGAGGCACTCCATCAACATGATACAGGTTCGACGAAGCCCTAAAAGGCTAGAATCCTTCTTTCCATCAACATTTGGCGCATCAACTGGATAGAAATGATCCAAGGAGTTTAACACCAATTCACCAGGGTTAGCTGCAGCCTTCAGAGCAAATGGAATCTCCTCCCTTAGAACAGCAAGGTTCTTACGATTATCTGATATAAACTTATGCAGCCCTTCAGAATCCATTACTTCACACAGTGTGAGCAACTGGGGGTAAGACAGCACTTCCAAGTTTGCATTTTCAGAGGGATCTTTTATCTCTTCCAAGTTAGTTTTCCCAGACATGGCATCAGTTGCTTGCTCTTCAATGGTTGGGGACTCACTACGGTCATCATTGATGACTACAACAGGTTCGACAGATGATATCTTTCTGTGCTTGTCTTGAGCATTAGCAATAGCGAACATAGCAGCATCTCTTTTCTCTTGAAGCCTATCCAATGAAGCATGTTCCTTGGCCATCACAGCAGCTTCCCGTTTCTCCAACATTTCCTGAGCTTTCTTTGTTTTTTTTTCATACTCCTTTTCTTGGTCTTCCAATTCATGAAAGCGCCTCTTCAATGACCTTTCAAGACCATGAAAGTGTTCCTCAAGTTCTTTCCATTTCATGTTGAGTGTTACAGCCCGATGATTCTCAAGTTCAGCAAATGCTTTCTGAAGTTGTTGTATCTTAGAGGAAGTAGAGACTATAAGGGTTGCAACTGATTCAGTATCTTCCATAGCAGACAAGCTAGCATTTAGAGACATGAACATTAGGCGAGAGAAGAAAGTCAGTGTAGGCAAAGTTTCTATTCAATATATCCAATCACTATGGTAAATGTTAGATGAAGCACATGCAAGAGAAAGTTATTAGGATTAAAGTATGATCTTCCTTAATCTACATTTTTCCGCTGAGAATACCATTTTGTTTATTGAAGAATACCAGTCCTTGTACCAATTGATGAATATACCGACAGAATTTAATTCCCAATCGCAAGAAGATCAGATTGCTGAAAATGCTAATATTTCCGCAAACTTTCTACCTAATTTCTTGTAAACTAGTTAGTTAAACCTATCCTTATCACCAAATTCATAAAGTATGCTCATAATAATATCAAAATAGAAGGAAGCCAGTAAATTGCCCACAAATAATTTGTAACACAACATGATGCGAGCACACAAAACTTAGTATTATCACTCAGGGGCTTACCAATGACTTCACAAGCTTGAAGGCAAATAGAACCTCAACCAAGAGATCACACGAATCAGACAAACAAGATAGCCACAAAACCCTGAAAAAACAAACAAATCAGCAAAGAAAAACTAAACGTAGAAAACACAGAGTCACGCACAAAAAAAAAAATCCAAAAATCGCAATTTACACAACAACAACAAATGTCACAACCGGACAAACGAAACCAAGGCCAGGTAGCATCAAGTACAAAATTTAAACACAAAAGGAGCTAAATTTGAAGTAAACAAATTAAGCGATATTGACATACTAGGAAAAGAAAAGAAGAGAACCTAGCAAACCTGAAGGATTGGACGGGAAATAATGAAGAAGAAGTGGAAATTAAGGGTGGAGAGATGTCAGTCCATTGTTGATTGAAGAGGACTAGGTTTGGGAGATGGTGTGTGGCTACTTCTCTGCAATCCCTAGCCACTAAGAGAGGAAAGTCGGGAGAAGAAGGGTAAAGAGGGTGCGATGCTGCCTAATTAGCAGGTACATCTTCTCTTTTGCTTTTTAATTGGGCAGTCTTTTCTGGCTATTTACCAAATAAACCATCGGATGGGGACTAGAAGCGCCATGAAATGAAGTCACAATTTAGATGCTTTAATAAACAGAACGTATGAATACGCCTTTTAGATTTTTATAAAAATTCAAATAAACTTGTAACATTTTGATGTTCATTAAACTTTAATATTAACATTCCGCAATTAAACAAATCTTAAGGCAAAACTTAGGGGGTGTTTGTTTCTGTTTTTATTTTTGATTTTCTGTTTTTGTTTTCAAATTCTATAAAAAATCTTGTTTGTTTGAGTTTTTAGTTTTTATTTTTGGTTTTGGTTTCTTCCGGTTTTCAAAAATTATGAAAACCATAAAAAGTGGTTTTTGTTTCCTGTTTTTTTTT
>JAOTBA010000009.1:6381806-6402575 GCA_025629845.1 Erythroxylum squamatum | reverse complement strand
GGATTTTTTTGAAAAAAGAAAAATAAAATGAAACTAAATAATAAAAACAAATTAAAGAAAACATGCAAAAATGATAAATGTGGATAATTCGGTAGGGACCCGATTCTTTGGCTCAATCTCGGCCTACACCCTATTTAAGCATATTTCATTAATTTGTTGTTCTTTAACCTCTCCTAGAAACTTTTAATCGTGGGTTAAAAATTAACCTGAGTTTTTCCTTAGATTTTATTTAATCAAGATACGATCGTTAATTAAACCTATCCACCGAACAACCTAGGATACGATCTCTAGATTTAATTAGGCAATAGCATTATGAATTAGAAAAATCAATTAATCAAGGCAACAACCACATACAATGAGTCATTTAACCTAGGTCATGTTATCCCTAATGATTACGAATCATTAATCGCTACACATGAATTCCAACATAACAATTACAGATTGTATCGAAATTCTAGCAATGGGTTTGCAATTAACAATTCAATGAATGCATTAAAATTATCAAATCACAATACCCAATGGGTTTATATACAAATAACCAAATAATAACGAAAATCCAATTATCCATACACAGTACCCAAATCAATTAAAATAGGATAACACAATCAATTATTAATGAGAGAAAGAAAAAACAAAATAATAATAAAATTACTAAGCCCGAGTCATTGGCGTCGATGTCGTCTCCGAACCGGCATCGAGACATCTAGCTCTTCATAGATCTTTCTTGAAAAGTTGCTTCAGCCCTCATTTTAATCTCTACCCAAAACCCCCTTGTTTACCTCACAGCCGCAAGCTATTTACTGCTATTCACTGTGCATTAAATTGATGAATTAATGCCTTCACTGTCTGCTCCTCCAACATGCCCAGCCGAAGCCCTACGCCTTTGCCTCCAACCGTACGCCAGCTGCGCCTCTCCTGGGTCATGCCTGCGCCTACAGCCCGCTACTTCTCTCTTAATTTTTCTATTTTCCTCCTTCGTAACGCTGCCTGTTGGGTACCGTTTTCGGAACCCAACTCTCTTGCTTACTCATTCGTCTGTTGGACCCCGCTTGATTCAAGAGTCCAACGCTTGCTCTAATAATCATGAAACGAGAGCATGTCTGTTTAACAGACATGTATCGGGATAGATTGCAATTTTTGACCCTCTTTGAGGTAGAATCAGGTTTTGTAGTCTTCATGAAAGTTGTATCTCTTGAAGTCTAATTTCTAATGGTCTAAAAATGAAAGCAATCCGACATTTTTGGTGAGAGTTATGGCGATCGCGCTAAGAGAGGTACAAATCGAGTTAAGGTATAAACATGTGTGATTCTCTTGGGCATAACTCCCTCATCCGACCTCCAATAAGGTGCTTCTTGGACCAATAGATTCCTAAGACTGTATCTATCTCTCTATGAAAATTTGTATCATTTGGAGTTGGTTTGGGAAAGATTGCATTAAAGTAAGTGAGAGATCAGTTAGGAGAGCATAATTAGGGTTTGAGCAGACTTGAGTTTTTTAATCATATCTTGAGCTATAGAACTCCGATTGAGTTGATTCTTACTCCAAAACAAACTAGAGACTTGGATCTATGATTTCTTTGAAGAAGTCAAATTGAAATTCTTGTTCAAAGATTTCCAAATTCTGTTCACAAGCAGGAGAAATGAGTTCAAGCATGGTGACTGATTTGTATGGGCACGCCATTGAACAAATTGTGATGAAATTTTTGGGATGTTATGAAGATGAAGACGAACCAAAGATAGTTAAAGTGATTACAAGGAACCACGCTCAGGATTATGGTATTCTGAAGAGTTAGATTCCGGAAACAAGCGGGACCATAACATGTATGGTATCAGAGCAAGCGTTGGACTCTGGAAACAAGCAGGGTCCAACAGATGTATGAGTCCGTAAGAGTTGGGTTCCAGAAACGAGATCCAACATAGGTGGTATCAGAGCAAGGGTTGGGTTCCGAAAACAATTGGGATCCAACAGAGGTGGTATCAGAGCAAGGGTTGGATTCCGAAAACAAGCGGGATCCAACAATGAGTGTGTGTGTGTGAGTGAGTGAGTGAGTGAGTGTGAGTCAGTGTGTGTGTGTGTGTGAGAGAGAGAGAGAGAGAGTCTATGTGTCTGTGTCTTGTGGTTCTTACCTATAAGGTAAGTACAAATCAAACTTCCTTTTAGTTTTACCTTCATATCAGCCTCATACATATAAAAATTGATTATTAGGTATAGATATATTATTTAACAAAATATTTTCATTAAAGATGAGAAAAATTGTATCCAATTTACCTAAAGGACTCTAGTGTTATGGATTTCTTAAAATGAACCTTATACAACGTGAATGGTAGATTATATTAGATGATGATTTTTATTAGATATGCATGTCAATCAAAAAAAGTTAGTCACCTTGAATGCAGTCCTACAAATTTAGCACCCATCATTTCTATTATAGACAATGACATTGTTTTAATCAATCCAAAAGCTTTCAGTGCACAAATCTCTTATCCCAACCAAGGAATCAGTAATTCTTGCAAGAATAAGGACTTGGTGATGGAGTTTTTACTTGCTTTTATTAGAAGGGTAGTAAGCACACTTTGAGATGGAATTTTTATAGATAGTTAGTTTCCTTAAGAACACTAAAAAACCAAAATTTAAACTAAAACCAATATAGTCATAAAATAAATTTGTCTTCCATAAAATGTTTGAATTTGTCATAATATATAGAGGACTAGCTAGCTTTCAAGGTTAGTAGTAAGCATAAGTATGTAGGCACATAGAGCAAACACATAGAGCAAACTGAGTTTTTCTTTTATCTTCAACTAGAAAAGAACATGAATTGGTAAGGAGGAATGATGTTTCACTTGAAATTTAGCTAAATTTTTATAGAAACCCTATGTGTATATTTAAATGGATATGATGAATTACATATACTATAATTTGTAGTTTAGATCTAGATGGTTTCGGTTAGGCATAGGTATATAATATAGGAAAAGTAACTCAAGGAAAGGACTCCTGTAGTAAGGCTAGTTGCGATCTCTTTGTGTATTAGTGCTTTGGGGTTTAGTTTCTATTACACCATTTATATGTTAGTTTTGTCATTTTTTTGCTTTCTCTTCATGTCACCATTGTGTTAGGTCCTTGTAGTTGCATCATTATTGGTTATCACCCTATTTAAAGTAGAAGCCTTACTTTGTTAGTTGTTCCTTTATTCTAGCTTTGGACAAATTAATTGAATTAGAATTATATTTTAGAAGCAATTACTAATTTTCATGGATTATGTTAATACTTAATAGCAATTTTATTTTCCCTTGGTCTCAATATATACAAATAAATTCTTAGGATGCTAGTAACCAATGAAATTAAATTCTCCACCTTATTTTTTTTTAATCTTGAAACTTATCCTAAAGCTTTTAATCATTGTTCTCTTGCTTTACTCTTGAGATTTTAGTTTATTTAATTTTCTTAAAATTCATTTTTTTCTAAATTTCTTAAAATTGTTGAGTTCTTTGATTCTTCTAAAACAATATTTAATAAAATGTATAGTTGAACTACATAAAAGAACTATAGCAAGAAAACTATTAAGCTAGAGTAGTATACACCTTTATTATAATGTCATTTTGTCAAGCACATGTCCCATTCCAAAAATAATTAAATGAAGCTTTTAGAAGCTATATATGCCTTAGTAATCAATTTAGGTTCCCTTATTATATTTTCTTGTAAATCAATGTGTAATTATCTTCAAGTCCCTATCAAATATGTTGAATATTATTTCGCATGACCAAAATGCACCAAGTTTTAAATAGTAAACAAACTAACTCTACTCTAATTTTGTTAAAGAGTTTTCTATCAAAGCTCCATCTACTTATAAATTTTAACATCCTAAATTTTGTTTCTAATTACTAGAATAAAATAGATTTTAAAAAAAGTCTAGTAATGACTTTAAAATCGTTCTACTTATAAGGTGATGCCTTTTAGGATGATGCTAAGGTACTATCACATGACATAAAGATATGTGACTTGTTCACATTCTTAATATATTACCATTTTGGTTTTATTTCCCTATCCTCAAGCTAGAATCATACAAGAATTTCATTTCTAGGCCTTACCATATTAAAGGTATCTTATCTTTCTTAATTGTTATATGTATAGCCTTAATACTTTTGGTTTATGATTGTTTCCTTAATTTAACAATACCAAAAACTTAATTGTGTCTATGTTCTAACTATAAGCGCACAGTGTAACTATAGCCAACCCAATGAGTATGGGTTCATCCCATAAGGATTGTTAGTTAATTACTGACAATTTATAAACTTAATAAGCTGGATCGACAATTAAGATTAATTGAGGATGAAAATAAATAATAAAGATAAATACCAAAATAAAATTATGATCAATGATAAGTGAATATATGAACAAAACTAGACTTAGGTAAGCTTTTTCCTAGGACTTTATGAAATTTAGTTTCACTTTGATTTAATGAATACTTCTAGTTTCTTGGAACAGTAAGAATTCCTAAGTTAAAATGATACTCTCTAAAGACATATAAATCCCACCCTTAGATTAGTTAATCGATGTCTTTCAAATCAAGATAACCTAAGAAGGCATTAATTAGCTATGAGAACCTCCTTATAAGTTTTAACCTAAATTAGGAAGATCTTATAACTTTCTCTCGAAATGGCTTATGCTTAACCCTCTTTACCTATATTATGATCTAACCATACATCTCTTCTCTCGAATCTTGATGCATGAATCAAATAATTTAATCATCCACATTCTCTCTTTTAATTCAATTAATTATATAAATATGAAGAGATCTCAAGAAAACTAGAACTTCATTAAACCAAAAAATCAATCAATCATATGTTCCATTCTATGGTTCTTCCTACTTAAATCTATATCGCAATTAGTTCATAATCAAACAAGAAATAACAACATAAAAATAATAAAGAAACAAGAAAAAACAGATCATTATGATGAGTCCTGATTTTTTAATCTTTAGTAGATCTTTATTGAAATATTGTCTATCTTAGAAGGTTGACTTGTTCTTGATTAACAACCAATGTAGAATAGCTTCCAATTGAATTTATAATGCTTTCCAACCCTTACTTAGATAAAAATTCCATTTCTTAAATTTTAAACCCTAATCATTAATGAGCTACACGCCCTTAACTCAGGTATATATAGGAGGTTGTGTTGTGTTTGACATGTTTTATAACTTTTCTAAAAATTGTCACCACTAATATAAAACCTATATAGGAATGTGTAGGGTCTATGTATCTTGATCTAGGAATATCACAAAGGTGAGTAGAGATGCAAGGGTAGAGACCATTATGGAAAACAACCTTAACACGGTGGCTTGTAGATGTCATGTTCTAGGGTCCTCTAATTCTTTCAAATTTGCTCTAAATTTGTCCAATGCTTCTCTAAACTCTCTCCTTTTATTTGAAGAGGTAAACATAGGACCTAAAATAAAAATACTTCTTATTTTAAGTGCTAAATCCTCTAGAATTATCTAAAATACAATCAATATGCTATTATAATAATACTATAAGTGATGAATATCATGTGTGTATAATGGATTCAACCTCAAATTACTATAAAGAGGCTAATTATATTGCTTACTTTTTAGTAAAACAAGTAAAGAATGATCCATTCTCTATCAATTATAATCCAAGGTTGAGGAATCACACACTTTTCTTATAAAAGAAGAATGGAGTTAAAATAAACAAACTTGTTAGACACATGGGTTCTAGCAATGACCTCATTTTTGACAACCACCATCTTCATAGGGTATTGGGATGGAAGAGATACTTAAATGATATATGTCTTCCATTGATACAAAATAGGATAACTAGGGAAAACTAGAAAAAGTGGTTTAGACAAATAGTGGATCTATTCACAACTTAAAGTGTAAGTGAACCAATTAGCCAAGATGAGAAGTGAAAGATGTTAAGGAAAGCATCCTAGTAATATTAAGGCAAAACACATAGATGAAGTGTGCACTATCTTATAGAGGAGTAGCAAAATATTTGATGTTGTAACCGCTAGAAATAATGAAACATAAAGTTTGGAAAGCCTAAAAAAGAGGGAGAAAACGGAGGAAACAAAAAACAAACTAGCATTAGTCACATCTGTAAACAGTAGTGGTCTAGGTCTTGATTTAGAAGACAAATTGGATATAATAAATTGACATTGATATCATTTACATTTGGCATTAATCTTGAACTAAAGCTACAATCCTCTATCAAACCTTATAGGTCACTCATTCTAACTCTTAGAGATTGAATAAGAGAAAGGATGAGGACAACTTTAAGAATTTCCTTAAAATCTTTAAGAAGATGCATGTCAACATAATCTTTTTTGAAGTATTAGCTCAAATGTCATCATAAATAAAGTTTTTGAAGAATATTTTCTCCAATAAAAATAAACTTGAGGGTTATGTTAAGGTGACTTTAACCAAAGAGTAGTGCGATCTTACAAAATAAATCACCTCCAAAGTTAAAGGATTTAGGAATTTTTATTCCTTGCCAAGTTAGTTCTTCTAATGTTCATAACTGTTTATATGATATAGGTGCAAATATAAATATAATGCCTTTATCTTTTTTTTAAGAAAGATTGGCATGGGAGAACTTAGTTAACAAATGTGTCACTTTAACTAATCTATTGATCTTTTAGGTACCCAATTGGGATAATGGAATATCTGCTAGTTAAATTAAAGAAATTAACTTTTCTTACAAATTTCTTGTTAATGGATTTGGAGTATGACGTGGGGGTTCCCATCATCTTAAGGAGAACTTGTCTTTGCTACTAAAGGGGCATTGACTAATATGGATGAGGGTAAGTTAACACTTAGGGTGAGCAAGGAGAAGGTGGACTTTAACATCTTAAGGTTATGAAAGGACCTAACCTTAATAATGAGTGTTATAAAATGGACATCATAGACTTAATTGTGGATAAGGAATTACCTAGAATTAAATATGATAACCATTTGAAAACAAGTATAAATTTAGGGATTAATGAAAGGAAGAGGATCTTAAACTTATAGAGTGTGCTTTTAGGCTAGAAGGAGAAGGCTATAGATATTAGCATTCTCAAGTTTTCAAGGAATTAGAAGAAGGAAAGCCTAAACCCTTATCATCTTCCAAAGAAGAACTTGACCTAAAATTGAAGAAATTACCTCCTCAATGGTAGCAATGGCATTAGACCCAAGCTTGACTTGACTATTTTTTTACTTTAAAATTTCAAAACAATGTTGCTTCGACTTTTGGTCTTCCATTCACTAACCTAAAGCTCAAAATTTTCATAAAAGGACCAAGCCTTACTGGAAGTTTGATCAAACTCACCCAAACCTATTTAAATTCAACTCAGGCTAGTTGGGGCTTAATTGCCAAGCCTACTCACTAGCATTATGAACATTTAAGAGATAATAAAATTTATCCTATTAACATATTATCTTCTTTAAGTTTTGTGCAGCAAGTTAATTAAGTTCATCCAATTGGAGATCCTAAATAAGTGAAAAGTGAAATAGGAAGTCCAACTAAAAGACGACTAAAGAAGTGCTTATTGGGAAGCAACCAAACATTCTAACTTTACTTTTATTATAATTTATTAGTTTTAGTGTTAAAATAATGTTTATTTAATTTCTTCAAAAGATTCTTTTATCATAACTTTTGGGATTTTACCTCACCAACCTTGCATGAACTTGGGGGAGATTTCACTACCTTAATTATCTCTCATGCTCGCTTGTATTGTATTCCTTATCTAATATGGAGGACAATGTCATTCTTAAGTATGGTAGGTGAAATTTTAGATTTTTTTTAGAATTTTCTATTTTAAATTCTTTTTATTTTGTGTTTAGGATCTTAATAATTACTTAGGATAATAGCATAAGTGTATTCATAATTCTATGTTGATATTAAATGTAAAAAAATTTGGTACATAATATAATTTAGTTGTTGATTTGCAAAACTTGACTTTGGGAATGCTAGAAAACCAAGTTTATTAAATGATAATACTTTGATTTGACTTGTGTGTCCTGTGATAATTTGAGCTAACATATAATATTTTCTTTTTCAAATGTGGATATTTTCTTTGAATTTAGATTTCAATAATTTGCATGTCATCTTTTGAAAGATTACATGTAAGGTATGCACAAGCTTTAAAATGACAAAGGCACCAATAATTTTCATTTAATCCAAATTGCTTTCCCTTTATGCATTGAATCAATAGTTAACTCTTTGCATCAAATATGAAATTATGACCTTTTTTCTTCATAATCCTTTCTCAAAGAACCTTGAGCTTAAAAAGAAAACAAGTAATTACTCCTTAATTCATAATTAATAGAGCTTTTGTTATTGTTTTGATGTTATTGGGGACAGTATGCAAAGAAATAAGTGTAGGGTAGAGGACGATGTGTATGGAAAGGCAATGTACAAAGGAAATTCATTTGACTTTGTTTTCTTCCACTTAAAAAGAATGAAGCAAGAGTGAACTTTTGTGAGATATGAGGAGTTGGTGGAGGTTTTTTATTAGTTTCTTGATTTAGATGCTCTACTTATTGTGAATATTTTATTTTTTATATTCCTTTCCTTTATAAACCTATTTAACATTTTGGCCTCATTATAACCTAATTCAAAGACCTTTTGATACATTCTTGTATATAACTATTTATGTAGTGGAGATTAGATAATTTTCAACTATAGGGTAATTTCAATTTCATAAGAAAACTATGAGCATGCTTTACTGAAAAACTTTAAAAACTTATGTAAATGAGTGATACCTTGTGAGAAATATTGTCAATTCAAAATATGTTTACTTAATGAAGGAGGTAGAATAGTATTCACATTGTTTAATTATATAGTGACTATTTAAGAAATATTGTGTGTTTAACTAATATATGTAGGCTAATGTTTGTGCGTATCATTTTAGTATACCCTTAGGGGATTATAACTCCTCCACTAGGATACCTAGGATTTTAAAGGCTTATGTTATATGTTAAATGTTATTGTACACCTATGAAAGTGGAATTATTTCTTCTTTTAGATACTTAGAGGTTCAGGTTATTAGTTTCTTAAGGACAAGCAATGAGTTTAAGTGTAGGAAAATTTATTAAGGCTATATTTTACATGTAATTAGGGGTTAAATTAGTCATAATGTAGCATCTTTATAGCCTGCTTTTTTATGAATTATATAATGCTTTCCTATGTTTAAGTCATTGTCTTGTATGTGATGATTTGAATGAAAAATCACACATTTAAGTGCATTATTCTCCAATTAGAAGCTAACATGATGGGAAATAACTTTGTAGAATCCATCAGATATTAATTAAAGCTCAAAGATGTTGAAAGCTGGAGGAAATTAAGGAATTAGGAAACATGACACTATTCCAAAATATAGTGTCATATTAGAACCAAATTATTTGTGCTTGTTTACAAAAGAAGTTTCAAAAGCTAGTTGGACCTAATGTGGAAGCTTTTTTGGTGTCAATCATATAAAACGGAGGACATGTAGAAACATAATTTCATCAAACTTAGGACTCATACATGTAAACCTAGCTTGTAAATATTCTTATTAGGGCTCTTTATAATAGACTTTAGAGGCTGCTGAAAACCTTTTTTTTCATTCAGTTGTTAGTTTTAGGGTTTCTTAGCATCAAGTAGGGGTTTAGAGCAAGATTGGAGGATAATCATAGCAACTATTCTAACTCTTTCTTCCCTTCTTTCTTTTAAGTTAAGATTAATTAGTTTTAGTTTTGCCTGATGTATAATAACCAAATCTCAAGTTAGAGTTATAGATATAGTTTGTGATAGATATTTAAATTATTAATGTATGAATAGTTATTATTTGGTTGAATTTTTCTCTTTGCTCTTAATTATTAGTTTTGTGGCTAGCCATCACAGGGATAGAGTAAAACAAAAGAAGGTGAAGTATAATTTATGCACTAGGAGAAAGAACGTTCTAGATTTAGAGAAAAGGATTTCCTAGAGTATTGTGATAACTAAAGAGATTAACTATGCTTAATGAGTTTGATTAGGCTTAATGTTCTTCAGAAAGTGATAATTAACTAGTTTGAATATACTTGTGTGCTTGGAGATTAGGACTTAGATAAATTAGGTTAACTGTTATTTCAACCTTAATAATTAATCTTACACGATAATTAGAAATCCACAAAAGTAAATCTCAAAATGTTAGAATTTATCCATCTTAATTCCTTTTTACCACTTAATTATCTTGTTTTTATTAGTTAGTAATTTAAATGCTTTTCATAAATTCTTATTTTATTATTATTTGATTAGGATTGATAAGTGTAGTAGTTATACTCATGTGGGATCAATACTTTGGCATACTGCAAATTTTATTATTTGTTAAAATCAATTTTGTGCACTCTACAGTATACTTTGTACGTAAACGTGATATTGAATAAATAGAGTACTTGCATAGTTTGCATGAAAGTAGGGTATAGTTTATACTCAAAAATAGTTTCCTTATTTTTCACTAAAGTCGTTATTTATTTTTAATACATTCTATTAACTTTTGTTTATAATTATAGTATTATTTATTTTGAATAGATCCTATCAACTTCTGTTTATAATTATAGTATTAAATATACTGAATGGTAGTATAATTTATAATGTGGTTATCACCCGCATGCCACTAACTACATTTTCCTTTATCTTTTACATGTTCTTTTTGTGTCATACAAGAATTTCTGCTGAAATTTATCATATTCTTCAATTAATAGATGTGACATTCAGGCAAACTCTCCAAAGATTTGGTGAAACGAGCAAGCGATGAGCTGTCATGTGATTCCATAGTCAAAGTTGAGAAGTTGAGATACTTAACGATTGACCAGTCACCAACTACATACGCCATGTGTCAGAATTGAGCAATCAGAAAGTATGGTCCTGAGGGTTAGATCCCTTAACTTGACGCGCAATTATGGCCTAGACATGTTTCACTACCTACTGTATTAACTTTTCTTGAATTTAAGAATGAACAGGCCACACACACTACATGTCTGTACCTCTAAGCCCTTCTAATTTAACCTCTCGAATCACATGACTTCACTATTCCTATATGAAGTCACAGTTTATTTTCCTTCAATGACCTCGGATCGAGGCTAGCTCTTCATGCTCTCCTAACTGGACTTCACAGATAAACTGCAGAAAATATGTCCCACCTGCTTTGCGTTTACGCAAGTAATAGGGAGTCTTCCACATATATCTGCTTATCTTTTGCTTTCCAAGGTCCAACAATAACCGGCCTTTTTACAAAATTGGGAATAAACAATAAAACGACCGTATAAGTAGGGCCTCTGTTGACAGTCTTGAAAATAAGATACCAGAGAAAATAAGATACCAGAGAGGGATAAAACGACCTTTTTATTTATACATATTAGTGAATATATAAAACTAATTAAGTCAGCTTTACACAACAGCTTAAGCTATTGTGGTAAAACGATCACTTAATATGGTATCAGAGCCTTTGTGACTAAGTAGTCGTGAGTTCAAATTCTACCACCTACCTATTATTTAGCACAAAGTAGAGTAAATCTGTGCAAGTTTTAAACCCAAAGGGCTTTCACTTGAGGGGGTGTATTAGTGAATATATAAAACCAATTAAGTTGGCCTTACACAATAGTTTAAGCTATTGTGGTAAAATGGTCACTTAACAATGCAACATATATATTATTTATTAAGAGAAAGATGTCTTTCCTGATAGTGGGGCATTTGACCAATGACTTCCTTACAGTCTAAAAAATCGTAGGGAAGAAAAGGTTCCAGGGGCAGGCAATATACTTCACCGGATCATAAGATTTACCTGAAAATCAATTTCTCCAGTGGAATTTGTAACTTAAAAAAACGAAAGTGGAACTTTAATAACGTTTCCTTAGTGTTGTGCATTGGAAATTTAGTGAGATTCTTAGACTTAATTTCTCATATACAGAGAAAAAGAGAAAGTAAATTCTTGTAACCACATTACAAAGAAATTAAGAAGTATAGAAATAAGGGACTTTCTATTTCTATTGAACAAATGCCATTTATTCCTTCATATCTACTTAGTCTGACCAAGCATAAGCATAAGTCTACAATGATACCCATAAATCATTATGAATAAAGGAATGAATCAACTAGAAACAATAAAATTTATAAAGGCAACACGATCAAATAAGAGTTTCTAATGTTATAATGGTTAATTGTTGTCTAATATTATAAAACTAAGATAACTTTAGGACTTAGATATAAAGTGTTCATCAAATTTAATATTTTATTAACAATGTATCTACTAAGAAGAGATAAACGACATTTTAGTGATAATTGTTAGAAAATTAGGTTGCGATTTGATCCCGCACGTAGTGACATAATTACAATTTTTTTTGTTTGATTTTTCAAAATTCAAGATTACTAAAATTTTATATAATGGTTAACAAATAAATTATAATAAAGCGTAAATTTTAATTCATACCTTATCTCAAAACTTGATCTTTTTCTTATTGCATCCTTTGAATTCTTTCTAAAACTGTTTCATCTTAATTACTGTAGCTGCATGAGTGTCGGCCTTTAACAATATTCATATAATGAGTTAAGAGAATCAGGTTCAGAAACGGTTCGATAGATACAATGAGATAAAAAAGATTAAAGTAATCTTTTTGAGTAATAATAAGGGCTTTTATTTCGAATAAAAAGTTAGAGTAACCAAATACTTGATGAAAATCCTGATCATATATGTTAGTCATGACATATAACCAATAATTGCTTTTCTTACATTTATATTTTGTTTTGAGTAGAATTTACGTTGTTTAGTATAGTCGATACTAAGTTAGTGAACTGAATTTCTTGGACATAAGTTATGTTAGATAAAAAAGTTTGTATGTCCATTATGCAATTTAGCTATTAATCCTTGTTGAGAATTTAATATTAAAATTTTATAAATATGTCAAAATCATATAAATGACAAAATATATTGACATTTTGATGTCTCATAAACTTTGATGACAACATGTAAGATATATGTCAACATCATGATCGCAATATGTTAGAGGTTATATGAAGTAGAGCTGAGAGGTATTGTACCCTAATGAAATTGTTTCACTTAATTTAGCCTATTAAAAGCATAAACATGGACTATAATTGAAACCATTTGCCATAATATAATAATAGTTGTCATTAGAAGAAAATAATTGCGTGGCTTTTCTTGCGTATTCATAATATGATAGAGATCATATATATTTCTAATTCCTGCTTTTGGGCATTTGATCATGATTTTAGATTGAACATTACTCCAATGTTCAAAGCATGATACAAATAGATTGTTGGGTAAATTTAGTTGATCCACGTTTATACAAATACAAATAGTTTGTATGTGTTGGATCAAATGAGACTTATGCTTAACATAAGTGGCAAAAATGCAAAGTTAGATCATTGAGACATCCTTTTATATCATGTTAGTTAAATCAACAAATCATAAATTTACAGGCAAAGACATATGTATTCTTTTGATTATGAATAATATGAAACTTATGAAACTTGTTAAGTTAAAGAATAGCCAAATCAATCTTTAGTGAAAGAAAGATGATGATATTGAATTGTTAAATCTTGTACATGTGATGTATTGGATGGAATAATAATTCGTAAAAGGATAATAATTACAATTCATTATATTACTAATAACTTTATGTTATATAGTCATATGTATTAAATGAAATATTGATTTAGAATTTTGAAAAGTTCAAATTGTTTAAATCTAAGTAGAAATTAAGCATTGAGAAAACTAAAACACTTTGATGAGATCAATGTGGTGAGTTTTAAATTTTAGGTTATCTATAGGGAACGAGATTCTCTAATAAATATCTTCATAATAAAATTTCATAATATGTTAGAAAAAAACACAATATGAGATATTGTATGATGCAATATTATTTCTTCTATAGCTATGCCTATTATAATGACCTACCTTTATGTCATTTTCTTGATTCATGAACAAACTTAACTCATGAAATTCAATTAACAGTAGAGGATGATATTCGGTTTGTATAGACGAGAGGAAGACAAGTTATAGAAATACAAAATTTGAGAGAGTAGAGTAGGCAGATAGAGAGATAGGATTTGAATTATATGTATTAATTGAATATTCTCATACAATGGTAGATGATTTTATAGCCAATCATTGGCCAACTAATATATCGAATATTCTAGAGCTGACAGTCTAAATGACAGCTAAGTAAGTAGTCCTTATAACTACCTTCAACTAAATTCAGTTATCACTAACCCCAAGCTTATTTATGGCTAATTACTTCCTTAGTTCATGACACTTCAATAGTTTCAATTAAATCAATTAGCAAGATTTTATAGTAGATATGAAATGTTAAGTCTTTGAAAGAGTCAAAATTAATGATTTAAGGATATGATACTTAATTGAAGCATACATTATCCATTAAGTTTAGAACTAAATTAGACAATAAAAGGTTATGAGATATCCAAAAGGCTTAATATAATCTTGCAGGCCTATTGAACAAATTGTTTATTTAATGTCTATTATATGAGAATGTTTCTTAAGACAAGTAGTAGGAGTAAGATGAAATTTGAAAATTTCAAGTCTCATGACAATATATCTAATTAGGTTTAGTGCCTATGTTGATACAATTGATGTAAAGTTGAAAGGCTATGAGACATTAAATGATTCACTTTCATGATGAATTAAAATAGCTTATTTAGAAGATGATTGTGAATTTATCATGTCTACAAGAAAGTTAATGGGGGATATATTTGTGTTCTTCAATGAGAGTATGTAGAGTCATATTACTCATAGAGAACAAGAATTCTATTTTTCAATTGTTAAAAATATAATATTCTAAGAACAAATCTTATTGGATATGAAAAGGTAACAACTTAATTATAGGAATTAGATCTACAGAGATAGATTGGAAGTTGTTTACCTATTCAAAATCCAAGTACATAGATAATATACTAAAGATGTTTAATATTTGAGATATTTGGTATTTTTCAAGTGTTAAAGATATCAATTATTTAATGTATGAAGGGTTTTGAGGGAGCCTGGGAAGAAATTGGACCAGATTCAAGAGAGCCATATACAATCAGGACATTATATCTCAACCCAGACCTTAAGACAATGAGTTATGAATCCTATCTTTGTATATAAATCACTTCATCCTTGTGTCTCTTACCAACGTAGGATTACTCCACTTGTGAATTTCCAATATCTCTCCCTCACAAGTGGATCAATCCATATATAACTAACTCCCCCTTAACCCATAGCTCATGCGAAGCTATTTGAGTCACTTCATGAATCACCTATTTATCTAACCCAAATCGATGAATCTCTATTCATCAGACTTTGTCAACTTAGCTCTAATACTAGTGAAAGATTTTAAGGGTGCTTGGGAAGAAATTGGACCAGATTCAAGTGAATCTATATACAATCAGGATATCATATCTGAGCTCAAAATCTTAAGGCCAATGTGTTATGAGTTATATCTTTGTATATAACTCACTTCATTCTTACATTTCTTTTTGACGTGGGATTACTCCACTTGTGAATTTCTACCAATGATATTATACCTAATAACATAAGCTTGGAGCTTATTTTATCATCTTTTAACTCATGAACTAGACTAAGAGCTCAAAAAAAAGTAAATTATTAACTACAATATGTCGATACTCAAATACTTCTACTTATTTCCTAACCACAGTCTACAATAATTGTTAAGAGTTTGAGACTCTTAGCATCCTATAGCTAAGATTGTAAGACACTTATTATATATCATATATGTAAAAACCACAAATCAAAATTTCTAAAGTTTATGATATTATATTGGTATCGAAGATCAATTCCTACTAAATATTATAGACACACCTGATTTTGTCCATCAACTTCTCTTTGAAACAATTTTGATGTCACAATACTACCAAAGAATCTCTTTGACAATGGTAGAACTAAACTCATTAGGTGAATAAAAATTTCTTTTCTTTTCTCAATACGAAAAATATGTGTAAGAGGCTAAGATATTTAGGTTTATGGAATTATGTGTGGCACTTATTTTTGAATATCTATTTTCTTGTAAAATTATTTATGCCTACATGTGAATAATGTGTGAAGTGTTAATGTTACCATTTAAAGATTTTGAAATTTAAAGCATATGAAGTTGATTCTCTAAATCCTAAATAAATCTAGATGTGGATAATGCAAAGTGTTAAATATTACTATTTAAATATTTTGTAATTTAAATCATATGAGGTTTAGTTTCTTATTCATAAATAAATCTAATTCAATTAACTAATAATAAGTTTTCTACTAAAAAAAGAAATAAAAAGGACACTCATATCATATCTCTATCTTCTCTTAATGAATTATTAATCAAGTAAATATCTTTATCATCATGTAATCTCGTGACTCTAGGTTAGGGTAGAATTAAAATATTTTTCTCCAATAGGATTAATTTTTTTGATAAAAACTTATATATGTTTAATGTGCAAAAATAAATTTATGGCCTGTTCTTAATGAGAGAAGATATATGTGAGTATTAAATAGCTTTATTGACTGTCACATTCCATCTTATCATTGATGGCATTTTTAAATTAATATAAAATATATATGTTTATGGCGAATGCTTCGTGTTCCTATGATGAATGCTTTAACTCTCATACTAATATGGTAAATAGTATAGATGGGAAAAACCAAACTTCTCTGCGATACTGTGAACTACTTGCATGTGCGATGCATAAGTGGTAAATGGCCTACACCAACACGAAAATGAAGCACCTCATTGGCCAAATTAGCTTAATCATGGCCGCATTTGAGTCAAGGGTGACCATTGAAGAATAAACGAGATACATCAGCTGTAGAAGAGAAGCTGTAAAAGACTAACTGGCACACACTTAACAAGTTTTTTTCTTTATACATTTTGTTTCGTCCATTTTTGATGACCTTTCCTTAATTTGAATGGCTATATGACTTAATTTCTTCTACTTCGCATTCTTGTATTTCTGTAAAACCAGGAAAATATATAAGGAGTTCTATGTGAAATTCAGTTCATATATATATAACGAAAGCTATGACTCTGATAGATCTAAGTGGAATCTGGTGAAGATGTTGAGAAGGAATTATTGGCAAGTTAAATATAGGGAGATATCGAAGGTAAATGATGAATCTCCATGACATTTCAAACGCTTGATATAGGAGAGGTACAATCCTTATTTGTAATAGCCTAGATATTTCATCGTCTTATGTACGGAATATCTCGAGAACTTCTTGGTTAAACCTAAACCTTTCGTCAAACAGTTCTATTGGCTTGAAGTCTGGAGTTTATAGGTTTGTGTGTTAGTTTCTTTCGAGCTTTTTCATAGTACTGTTTAAGATCCTAGATATTGACCAAGAGAACTAGCTAGATGACCTTTGTCCTATGCTAAATTTCATTTTCAGTCAGCAAAAGATTGAAAATGTTGGTTGTCTCTATATATAACCTTTGCTAAAACTCGATCCATAAACAGATAAGAGAATAACAGAGGGAAGCATGTGTGGATGAAAGAAGTGATTCAGTCAGCAGTTCTGGAGCAACAAAGTGACAAACATCTAAACCCCTTGAAAACCCGATCGAGTAATATACAAGGGAAGGGAGGATAATTATGAGTTTGCTGGACCCATATACCTCATTTAACAGATGTGCCTTTTCCAAAAGAAGAGTGCATAAATTTCTCCAAGGCCATACTAGACCGTTTCTTTGCGCAGTTGCAAGATCTAATTACCACAATCAGGAAATTGGTGGTGTCATAGATGATGATCATATAAAAGTTTTTCTCACCTTAATGCCCCGCAACACTAATCTAGGTAGAAGAACCAGTTAGTTGTCACTGTTGAAAATAACGAAGGAGAACAAAACTAGCGTAAGGTGACAACAGACAACTAATCCAAAGAACAAAACCAAATAAGAAGCAAGGTATAGCAACTTAGGCTATTATGCGGAAGAGTAAAGTGAAGCATACATTTCACGCTAGATAGATAATAAATCCATAATCATTCACAGGCAATATTGTTGATTACTTAATTTTCACAATCATCAACCATACATGTAGTTGATTACTTGCACAGTCATAGCATTAACTATACTCCTTTGAGTGGAGACCAGGATTTCGTAGATTAAGTAACAACGCTATACCAACTTTATTTAATTTACTAACTGGCTAGTCATCTTCTTTATCGTCTGTTTCTGTTTTTTGTCCTTGTGTCCACCCTAATTGATTGGATTTGATTGTGTAAATATGGTTTTATGAAAGCATATAGAACTCAAGTAGAGTAGAGATCAACTATACTTCTCATCACCTGTACTTGGGTATTAAGACACCTTATGTAATGTGCAGCCTCCTCAAACAAACCGCATAAATCCATGGATTCACCACCAGGAACAAGCTTTCGCAGCTCATTGGCTTGACCAATATCACCTTCTTCAGCATTCATCTTCTCCTTTACCTCACTTTTTTTTATGGGTTGGGTTTTGATTCTTCTTGCCAATAAAGATTTTCGTCTCCGTTCTTGGTTACGAATCTTGCAGAGCAATGCCCTACTCCAAGTTCTCCTCAAGCCAACAGCAAACACCAGGGATTTGTCGGCTGCAAGTTTAACTCTACGATAACGCTGATACACATCTCTAGGACTACACGAACTGGGCTTTTGCGCCCTGATTTTCGTCAAAGCTCGAAGAAGCGCCCTAGCGAACTTAGATTTCATCCAGTTAGGGTTTGTAGACAGGCGATGGGGATTCATGAAGACCCGGGAGTTGTTGTTGTAACTGAGATGGAGAAACTAGGGTTTCTGGGGGTAGTTGGGACTTGAGAGTTTTACGACTATGCTGTTGTTGCTGGTTTAGGATAGAACAAAAAACAGTACTGGAAGAAGATTTGGTTTTCTGACACAAAGGGGCCTATTGTTGAGATAAAATGAGAGACTGAGGAAGGACAGACTTTAGCTGGACAGTATTTATCTGACACACCGAATCTACATTACCAACCTAAAATGGAAGAAGATAGAGAAAGGGATGGATGTTGTCAGGAGGAAAATATGTGTGAAAGGTTAAAGGAATGAGGAGGAGAGAAGAGATTGAAAATGGGAGGTGTAAAGAAGAAGGAGACTTGGGAATCAATCTTTGTTATACTTCTAGGCATCTAGGGTTGTTTGGGGCCAATAGAATTTTGACAATTTGATAAAAACATATCTTCCATCAGAAAATTTGGAATCCTATGGTTTAAAACAGCGATTAGGAAGGAAGCATTGGATAAGTTCATCGAGCCTAGAGGAGCATTAGACTTATAAAAACTGAATTGATACGCTTCCTCTATCGTGATCAGGGATGGGAATGGGAGGAATCTTGAAGATGAGAAAAGTGGGAGTGTTTAGAAGTGGGGCTGCAAGAGGCCAACCACCATATGATCGCACATGGTTCCGTTTCCCCACTTGGATTGGTGGGCTCCTGCTCCTCACTTATTTACATATATATATATATTACACCCAACATCCTAAATAGACCTCACTCCACTTTGGCCATGCTTTTGGTCCGTGTCCAGATGGTGTCAGCTGATGGCGACGAGGAGGTCGGCAAATGCCCATAACCCACATATATAGCTGTGTGTATAATAGATGAATGTTGTAACCCAGTTAGTGTATCTTTTTCATTCTGTCACTTGATTATTAAGAAAAAAATTTGATATTTATAATTATTATAAAATTGACTAGTAATAATTATTAAGTAATTTCGATTATTAAACCATTTTTACGATTTTCCAAATATAGCAGGGAGACATGAGGCACTTTGCCTTCTTTTCGCGTCAAGCTGCTATTGTACTTTACTATTATCAATCATAAGATGGCAGGGCACACCTCCACTTTTTCTGCCCTTACCCTATCTCACGGGAGAGTTAAGATGTTCTGTTCAGTTTTATGGTGTCATATTTTGTCTCATGAATCTCAGCTATTTATTTATGTGGGTTTCGCGAGAGTCTCGCATAAATAAACGTGAGACTCGTATAAATAAATGGCTGAGATTCATAGGACAGAATAAGACACCATAAAACTGGACAGAGAATCTTGTCCCCTAGTAGAGATAGAAAAAATGGACAGAAACCAGGGAATGCTGATCGTTGTAGACGTACGTAAAATATGCAGGGGGATGCTGATGCTGAATCTGCCCGTCATCTCTACACACAGCGGCTTCACTGTTTCCCTTCATCATCATTCACATGATTTTCCAAGCTAAATGCCATAGGCTTTTCAACTATATTTATATAGATATCTTCTGCTGAGGTTTTAAATTTTAGGTTCTAGTGATCAGTTACAAAACTTACGATGCAAACATATCACTGTACTTGGAGTTTGTGTTTTGGGGTAAATAATTATAGTCTTGACAATAACCAATCTGTTATTCAATTCGTGCAGTAATTATGAATTACTTAAATCTCATCCTTAGACTCTATTTGGTAATAATAATAGTCTTGACAATAACCAATCTGTTATTCAATTTGTGCAGTAATTATGAATTACTTAAATCTCGTTCTTAGACTCTATTTGATTGGGTTTATATTAGTAGATTTTTTTTTTCTGTAGATCTTTTATTAGAAGAACTTTTCTAAAAAGCCAGTTGCCTGTTTGACGGTCATTTAAAACAGAGTTTTTTTTAAAGAGCTTCATATCGTAGACTTTTGGTAACATAAAAATAAAAGGTATTTTTAATTTTAACTATATTTTATTTTGTAATAAAAATTATTTATGCATATAAATATTATT
>JAOTBA010000009.1:6353080-6365345 GCA_025629845.1 Erythroxylum squamatum | reverse complement strand
CAGTAATTTAAAAGATATACTTCAAACATTTTTGGACTGTTCTTGTCCAAAACAGTATACTATGTACAACTTCCATCAGAATTTTAAATATCTTAGAGACTGAATTAGATTCCAAGTTCTTCATACCAGTTGTAGCTCCATGTCTCTAGTTTACCACAAAACAAAAATCATCTCATTTGGTTCAGTAGAGCTCCAGAAAATATTAAAATACTGAAGTATGTTCAGTAGAATAACACCAGTTCATATCCTTTAAGAACACCCTCACTATACCCGTCCCATTCTTTTCACTCAATCTTTCTCCATTCATTTCAGATAGGTTCCATTTTTGGTGGAGATGTAGAGCAAAGTCTTACAAATCCAATGGTTCAAGAATCAAGCCATTTAGAGGTCTAAAGAAGAAGTTATGGTCAAAAGAAGCAACCATGTTTACGATCTCAATCAAAACGAACCTATTTTGGCGCGATTTTTATAACTTTCACAAACAATGTCGGATTGATTTCATTTTTAGACCATTGGAAAGAAGACTTCGAGATCTACAACTTTCATGAAAACCTCAAAGGCCAATTCTATCTCCTGAGTTTTGTATCTTCTCACTTTTGTCTCATCTTACTTTGCTTCGTCTTATTTTCACTTCGTCTTACTTTTACTTCATCTTACTTTCACTTCGTCTTGCTTTTGCGTCTTGCTTTTGCGTCTTACTTTTGCGTCTTACTTTTGCGTCTGACTTTTGCATCTCACTTTTGCGTCTCACTTTTGCGTCTTACTTTTGCGTCTTACTTTTGCACCTCACTTTTGCGTCTTACTTTTGCGTCTCACTTTTGCGTCTCACGTGTGCGTCTCACTTTTGCGTCTTACTTTTTCGTGTTACTTTTGCATCCAGAACATCTCCATTGCATAAATGCATGAAACATAATGGCTGTTGTGACCAGAGTAGCCACCGATCAGAGCTACAAGCTCAATGTGTGATTCAGAGCCTCAGGCTCAACGTTTAATGAGCCCAATATGGGACAGTTATCAATGAGCCCGGTATCTAATGGATACGGGACAGTTTAGGCACTCGGTCACAACAAAGTAACAAATGAAAAGTGAGTCTCATATGCACTGCATATTCATGATATGAATGATTTCTGAATACAATATGTGTTGAATGTAATATGTGAAATGACTGATTAAGTGTATGTGATACATTATGATTGTTAATGTACTGATGTGAATTATGTAAATTGTATGTGCTATGTGATGAGTGAGCCATCGATGATGGTCACTCACTGAGTTCGCAAAACTCACTCCAAGTTTGCGAATGTTTTTAAGGATTCATAAGAATACCCTGTTAGGTCAACGGGAGTACACTGAAAATATTCAAGTGAAGGATAGAGGTCGGGATCAGTCCGCGTCTGTATTTGTGTTTTCCCTATTTTGTATTGAATATGTTTATGAATAAATGTGGGCCCGATTTCAGTATTGATTTCCACATATATTGTGTTGTGATTTAAAAAAAAAGGTATACCGATTTCTGATTGAATGAGTGGTATAGTACGCCACCCTCGCAAGGCACAGACTCGGATATCACCATCGATGTCGGGTTCGGGTCATTATGGGAGTGGGGTGCTACACATTAAAATTCTCATCTTTGTTCCTATAGTTGATCATATCCACATTTGCTTTTTGGACTAGTAATGTAATGTTGAAGTTCCCTAACTCTAGTTGAGGGTAGTTTATATGAGAGCTCAAAATTGAGTAAGTCACCCTATAATACATTCTTTTTGAACTCATGATAGCAGTATAAGTGAAAGTTATCCCAAATGGGATAGGTCTTTTGTCCAAAGTTATAACTAGATTATAAAAATGACTAGAGTAAGAAATCTAATTAATGATCATTCTATAACAACAACAACAATAACAGTAAAAATAACAATAACCCAGTAAAAGTCTCGTTGATACATGAGATATAAGGAGGTCCAGTAGTACGCAGTCTTCTCCCTAACTAGTAGAGATATTGTTTCTGATAGACCCATACAAAAAAAGAAAAAAAAGTATATATATATATATTAAAATAATAAAATACTACTAATTAAAAATAAAATATAAAAGATAATAATACTAATAAAATAAAAATAAATGAAAACGTATAAATATAAATATAAAAAATCATAAAAAATGTAGAACAAGTATAAAAATAAAGCAAACAAGCCAATACTAGGAAAAAAATATAGACTACGTAAGGAAATATTTAAGCTAAATAACTAAGAAAGAAGTACTACATATTAAATGTTTAGGTTACATACAAGACATAAGATTTGAAAGAAAATGTTCAAAAGACCTATGAGAAAGAAAAATGACCTCTCTATGTGAGATCTTTTTACCGTATCCTATTACACCAAAGTTTTCTATTGAGAGCTACATCCTCTGTAAGTTCCAGTAGAGTCATATCATTATTGATCACCTCCCTTTAGTCCTTCTGATGCCTTCCCTTTTTGCTCTTACAGTCTCTAAGTATAATCTTCTCGCACTTCTCGCTGAAGTGTTAGGGTTCTCCTCTTAACATATCTAAACCACCTAAGCTTTGTCTCTCTTAATTTTTTATTAACATTCATGACCTTATCTCTTCTAATAAGGTTGCACATCTAACGGAGCATCCTTATCTCTGTCAGCATTAGCTTAAGACTATGCACCTATTTGATAGGACAACACTCTGCACCATAATTGATGATCACTCTATCACAATTAAATTCAACCACTATTCTTCCATAATAATAGTATTGGTGATTGTTAACCTCCCACCTTTTTTCAAACACCTAATGGATTGAATGAAGCTTGTATTCCTTTCTTTTGGTTTCCAACAAACTAACTAGACACTATTTATTCAAGTCTAGACAATTTTGAACCATTCACTTCTTTTTGGGATAATTCATTCCTCTCAAATTACAAGCTAAGATCACGGGAATATAGGAGATGGAGCCCCTTTTTTTAGACTACCTTCCTATTTTCCTTTTTGTAGAAGCTACTAGCACCTTACTTCGGTTTGCATCTTTAGGCTCTTTCTTATCAGGTAGAGGAATGACTTTGACAGGGGTATTTTGATTTAGGTCATCTTCTTTCTGCTTAGGCATAGAGTTGATGCTCTATTCCAATAGTTTATAGGAGATATCAATACTTCTGAAAGGGCTTCCTCTTGGCTAGCTAATGTAGTGTTTAATCCTATAAATGGTTCTTCACCAAAAATGATTTCCGTTATGGGGCTTTCACTTGGCAATTTGCTTGTGGATGTAATAAGAGCTTTAGAAGTCGAGCCTTTTCTATAATGTTCTAATTATCATGTTGAGTCTAATTATAAATAACATCTTAGCCTTGGAGTCCTGCATAAACACCTTATGCAATTTCTGACCTTTTTCTTTCCATATCTTTTTCCCACCCATAAGGGAAGGATTTCATTACTAGCTCATCTTTATATGGTCTTCTATCAGCTCCTTATTTTCATCTAATCTCATCATTGGAAGCTAGCCTACAATTGGAGCTTGAAAGTCACCCTCAATGTAAACCCTAGCAAAATTTTCATTTAAACATAAAAGTTTTCCTATAAAGTTGGCAATGTAGCTTAGTCCTTGGGTTGACCAATATTTAAGTGGAAGATTGTAGAACCTAACTCATACTAGTAAGTGCTTCATCTTAACTCATTTTAAGTCTAATCCAAGCCTCCATTTGACTAAGAACAATGGTTTACTAGAGACATGTCAGCTCACCTACAAGCTTGAATAGAAACACCTCTTCCTTGTTACCAAGTACATCTTCTAAACTATATTTGTCACAATAGTTAAGTGCCCATTTGTGCATAATAAGGTATGCAAGACTTTTGTCAACGAAAAAGTCAACCAAAATATGGTCATTTTTTCATCCTTGCTTTAAGATCATTATAGGAGGGAAAAAAAATTCTGCTATTACGATCGTTTGCATCCAACGAAGGGATATATGTTAGCTTCCACCAACCCAAAATGAGTTTACATGTGCCAAGAACATTTGAGATATAAGAACACACAGAAGGAAAAAGAAGGCATACGACCAAAAAAAAAAAAAGCCCTATTCACAAGTACATTTGCTTTAGCAAAATTTGACCCGAAAACAACCCAATTTCCTATAGGAAAATGTCAACGAAATATAGCTGCAAAAGAATTCACAAAGAGGGTGAAGGAAAGAAGAGATTAAGAGGATAGAAGAGACGATATGTATAAACTTCAGTTACATGCTCAAGGGATTGCTTATAAATTTCCATTGTCTTCCAACGATGACTCGGAGGCAGAATCATCCAACGTTGATGTTGATACGGTATCACTATCAGAGGTTCCAGGTGCTTTGTCCTCAATTGGTTGTTTCAGAAACCAGTACATAATGCTCGCGGTGAGTGTAAGAATCATCTTCTGATTTACCTGAAGCAGGCATTTGCGTTTAGGTGCTTGAACACAACAGAAACAATAATACGATATAGTAATGGAAACTAAAGTATCGTAGTAAACGATGCCTGATAGAGGCATTACAGTGTCAATCTTGTCTACAAAGTAAATAAATATACTCGCAACTTTTTAAGCACCTCAGTTATGTCTTCAGGAAGTAAAAATATTGAACAGCCCAACTTCCGAGCAATACTGATGATGTAGGATGCGTTCATTTTTTTCTGTTCATCTGCATTGATTCCAAGTTGGCAAACACATAGATTTAGCTAGAAGTAACTATGGAAACATACCATTTCCCACAGCATTTAGAAAAGGCGTACCAGTCACTCCTTTTGTGACAAGACTCCAATTTACTGCTCTGGGCTGAACGGCGCTAAGCAACTCAAGGAAAAAAATTCCATCCGACAATCTTTTATCCTGTAAAATTCCAATAGGAAATCACCAGGAACATCCATTATCGTCAACTTTCATTTTTGTTTACCGTCTTTGATAAAATCAAGTTTATCTGGAAGAATTAACTAAATTTCCCAATCATCAGCTCATATTACTGTTCTAGTCTTATTGGACAAACTGATACTCAGTCAATATGCTTCGCAAACAATGCGAGTTTGTTAAATATAAGCATTTGTCTAATGTTTCATATGTGCAAAAGCTTCTCGTAAAGCATCGTCTATGATTAAACCTCAAAAAATTAAAGTCAAATTCGTCTTGACTGCATCATATAATTGAGTAAGCCATAACTTTTACCTTGAAACTTTCCATACGACTCTGGCTTCCAGAGTTGTTCACTTTGGTATTAGCCCATTGTAGAATGTCGGCATCAGTAATTTCCTTTCCATGGGAATGAAATCTCAAGTTCTTCAGAAGTTGGAGAATGTTATATCTCATCAGCTGCCAGAGATAAGCTAAAAAGAATAGCAAAGATTAGTTTGAATCTAACTAGACTACCCAGCTGTATACTGATGGAAGTTGAAGAACGTGAATAAGATATCTGTAGTAAATAAATTACACCAAAGATTAAGTGAACTTAATACCGACATGGATCATACCTAATATCAACTTTTTATTTCCTTGTACGATGTCATTTCCAGCAACATTGACCAGGGAAAATTTTAGTTGTTTTCCAATTTTCACAACCTGGTTGCAGTTTTCTACTTTTCTGAATGGCAATTTGATAGGAGGTTTATTTGCAATCTTCCAATTAACAATTCCTGGTGAAATCTTGTCAAGTGTCTCAAGTAGAATCCACCTGGAAAGGAACATATACTTTAGTCAGATTGGAATTGAATATTGAAGTAAGAACTATATCCAGATTTTAAAAAAATAATACATTGTGGACTTCCCATTCTGTTCTCATCACCATACTTGAATTGTTAACAAAGATCAAGCCTGTGCCTTTGAATGGGATAGAACATGATAGACTAAATTTGTAGTTGAACGAGTGTGCGCAAAGCGCCATAATTGATGGAGAGAATTTATTATGCTCTACTAACCCATTTCTGAGATCTTCAAACACATTGTCAATATAGCTTGAGTTTCCATAACTATTGATCCAAAATCGAAATGCCCTCTCTTCTCTGGAGATTTGTGCATCATCTGGAGAAATCTCGAGAAAAGATATCTGTTGCGTTTGAGTTGAAAGTCCATTCCTGCAGACACGAAATAGCAATCAGCTCCCCTGGTTCTGATTCTAGCGCAAATACGTTACAATTTCAATTAGCATTTTGCTTGAGAAGAGGCCCCACTCTCACCTATGCTGAAAAATATGTGCAACAAAGGCAAGGTTAAGGTTTGGAGAGCCCTCGACAATATCCTTAGCAGTTAAGTATCTCTTACAACCCATTCTGTCTGCATGTTCAAGCACTAACTTTGCCCTTTGTAAAGTATCTTTCACAGTCAGTGAGGATGGATTACTATACTCGGGCGCAAGAACATTTAAAAGGTGAGCATAAGCTTCTGCATCCTGCAAGCAGGAGATTCTACAATTAAATACTAACACATCATGATTTCAATTGATTTTCATTGAAACCTTTGACAATCACCAACTCATGTTTTCAAGACAATAATCATGCTACAGTAGAGAAGCAAAGCAAGACCGAAAAGTAAATGTAGTAGTCAGGGGAATGTTGCATCATAGTCATTTAGAATATTTAACTTGGATATAGTCTACCTTCACATCAGAAGAGAAGTTCGTGACTATTTTCTTGTATCCTGATTTCTTCAACTGGAAGTTCATCCACCTCAATAATATCTTCTCCGGAGGTAAGCTCATCAATTCTTCAACTTCCTGTTTATTTAGGAAGCACTTTGAACTATCAAAGGTAAAATCCATAAAGTAGTCATTACAAAAATATTAAAGGTTGCTAGACCAGAGGTAACACCTGACTATCAGAAACTAACTCCACCAGTTGAGGTGTTTTTTTCAAATTCAGGTCTGCCAAAAGTTGTATCTGATCAAAATGAAAGTAATAGAAGGTTAAACAATGTGCCGTACATAGTATAAACACTAACAGACATTGCATTCCACCTTCATTTCCATAAAACTGAAGTCTCAGGGAAATTCAATGGTAAATACAGCTATAGTTAATCTAATAATACTTAACAACATTTCATGCCTCACAACCCTCTCAAACAAACAAAATTTCAAGAAAAGTTATAACAATCTTACTTTAATGATTTGAGAAATTACTCCGAGCACAAGATGCCGCTGAAAGTGGAACAAAAAAGACATGAGTATTATTGAAAGCAATAGATGACTCATATATAGAAAGAAAGGCCTGTGTATACCACATACCCTTCCTTCAATGAAGTCCTGAGTCCCAATATTGACTACAGTACATCCAATAGCCTTGGCAGAATTGAGACAGAGTGTATGGTTTTCATTTCTTTCCCATGGATTAAGCACTCTCTTAGTATTGATAGTCCTTTCATCAATTGTACCGGGAACTGCAACATTAATTAGTTTACTGCACCAGAAGAAAATATATATTTAAATTTTGCACCCAGCAGCAACAATTAGAAAAATAAAAGAGGGAACATGTTAAGAAGAAGAGTAAAGGATAATTACCAAAGGAGAACACCATCCTTTGCAATTTCAAAGAGATCATTAGTCGAGGGATCAATAGGGAGGTATCTCTTTAAGAAATCATCTTCTGCAAGGTAGTTGTTGATGTGGGCTACATAAGATGCCTTCTCAGATTCACTGATGGTATGAAGCAATGTAGTGGTTGCAGCTTTAAGAAATGCAGACGAGTTCTTCTCTGCACTACCTATCCTTGCATTGGCATGTCCTTGAAGTTTCAAGTATACCTGCAATCAACCATAGATTAACTTGAAACATCCACAATCATCTGTTAGATAAAAGTCAGCATTTTTATGTGTCCTAGTCTGCAGGAATTAGTTAATACTGCAGGAAACAAAAAACATGGTTGCTGGTCTTCCACATTTTTCTAGCATCTCAAATGTGTGTGAAGAATGTATCATCAGCAACAGCATCGAGAACCATTTCCAAAAGGAAAAACTCGAAGAGCAAGAAGGCTATTGGAGATTGTACATTCTGATATTTGCGGGCCACTCAATCCTGTCTCTAATGGAGGTAAACGATATATCATCACTTTTATTGACGACTTAAGCAGAAAAACTTGGGTTTACTTCTTACAGGAAAAGTCTGAAGCTTTGATAGCCTTTAAAAGCTATAAAGCAATGGTTGAAAAACAAGCAGGAAATCAAATAAAGTATTGCAGACTGATCACGGAGGAAAATATAATTCGTATGAATTTGCAGATTTTTGCAAAGAGCAGATTTTTGCTAAGAGCATGGGATTAAACGACAGCTGACCACAGCCTATACACCACAACAAAATGGTGTGTGTGAAAGAAAGAATCGCACAATCATGAATATGGTGAGAAGTCTACTACAACGGGGTAAAGTTCCAAAGAATTTCTGTAACTGGAGTATTCATATTCTGAATAGAAGTCTAACTTTTGTGGTTCAAAATATGACTCCAGAAGAAGCATGGAGTGGGAGGAGACCAGATGTCAGTCACTTCAAAATTTTTCGGTGTATTGCTTATGCCCATGTCCTAGATGAGAAAAGAAGAAAGCTGGATAACAAAGGAGAAAAATGCTTTTTCTTGGTGTTAATGATTATTCTAAAGCTTATAAATTGTATAATCCTAACACTAAGAAAATAATCATTAGTTGGGATGTAATTTTTGATGAAGAAAAAATTTGGCATTGGAATACAGCTGTAGCTCAACAACATATTCTTACAGATTTTGATGGAGAAAAAGTAGAAAAAGAGCAGCAAATTGAAGATAATCTGCAGCCACCTATCATTGCTCAAGAAGAGCAAGCATTAGCTCAAGATTCACCTGTATCTGCAAGAGACCCAAGATCACCACGAATCAGAAGAAGACCTGCATGGATGAGTGACTATGAAGTAACGGGGATTGACCAGTCTGAGGACACACTTATAAATATTGCCTTTTTTGCAAATTGTGCTCCTGTAATTTTTGAAGAAGCTTGCAAACAATCAAAATGGAGGAAAGTAATGGATGATGAAATTGCTGCCATAGAAAGGAATGATACTTGGGAGTTAACTGAACTGCCAAGAGGGCAGAAAACCATTGATGTGAAGTGGGTTTATAAGACAAAATTGAAGGAGAGTGGTGAAGTTGATAACTGTAAAGCCCGCTTAGTCACAAAAGGATACGAGCAGGAATTCGGCATCGATTACAAGGAAGTATTTACACCTGTTGCAAGGCACGACACAATCAGGATTATTGATTGCATTGGCTGTACAAAATTCTTGGCCCATCCTTCAATTAGATGCCAAGTCGGCCTTCTTGCATGGAGACTTGAATGAGCAGGTATTTATCAAACAACCTCCTGGTTATGTTAAGATAGGAGAACAACATAAAGTGTGCAAACTAAAAGGCCTTATATAGACTCAAACAAGCCCCACGAGCTTGGTATAGTCGAATCCAAGCCTATTTTCTTAAGAAAGGTTTTCAAAAATTTCCTCATGAATATACACTTTTTATAAAAATAGAAGACGATGGGACAATGTTGTTGGTTTGCCTATACGTTGATGACGTACTCTATACTGGAAATAACAAGGCCATGTTTGATAAGTTTAAGAAGTCTATGATGGCAGAATTTGACATGTCTGATCTAGGGAGAATGCATTATTTTCTTGGTATAGAAGTTGTTCAATCAGCTGCAGGTATTTTTATCTCTCAAAAGAAGTATGTGCAAGAGATTCTAACCAAGTTTCAAATGAAAGACTGCAATCATGTTTGTACACCAGCAGAGACAACTATAAAACTTGTTAAAGATTCAAATGGAAGAAATCTTGACAACACTTTTTATAAGCAAATTGTAGGAAGCTTGATGTATCTCACTGTAACAAGGCCAAACATAATGTATGTTGTAAGTCTCATCTGTAGAATCATGGAATATCCAATGGAAATGCACCTCCAAACAGCAAAAAGGATTCTTAGGTACTTGCAAGGCACAACTGATTATGGTATATTATATAAAAGAGGAGAAAAATCATATTTGGTTGGGCTTACTGATAGTGACTATGCAGGAGACCAAGATGATAGGAAAAGCACATCTGGTTATGCTTTTATGATAGGGTCAAGTGTTGTTTCATGGTCATCACAAAAACAAGCCATTGTCACTCTGTTAACTACAGAAGCAGAGCTTATAGTAGCATGTGCTTACCAAACTATTTGGCTGAGAAAAATTCTCAAAGAAGTCCATTTTAAGCAAAAAGGACCAACTCTTATTTGTTGTGACAATAGTTCAACCATTAAGCTGTCCAAAAATCCTGTTCGAAATGGAAGAAGCAAATACATCGACGTCAGATATCACTTCTTGAGAGATCACACAAGAAAAGAAGAAATTGATTTAGTTCACTGTAGAAGTGAGGAACAGGTTGCTGATATATTTACAAAGGCTCTCAAACTGATGGCATTTCAGAAACTGAGGAAGATGCTTGGAGTTTGCAAGATGGGAAGTTTTTTCAATTTAAACTAACATTAGAAATATTAGTTTAAGGGAGGGATTGTTAGATAAAAGTCAGCAGTTTTATATGCCCTTGTTTGCAGGAATTAGTTAATACCGCAGGGAATAGATAGATAATATTTGGTACAAGCTGTTATGCTTACCTAAATGCTAGGACTCGGTTTATATTTTCTGCATTCAGTTGCTATTTTCTTGTTCTGTTTGTTTGATGTACAGCCTATTTAAAGGCTCCTTTCTTTGATGAATAATACACCGAATTCCTCCTAACTTCTCTATTGTTTCATCTGGTTTGCTACTACACCTATTTGCTATATTGACTAAACATCATCTAGAAAAAATGACACCTTCACTGATGTCTGTGACGAAATCAGTTAATTTAGCAGAAGGTTAAATCGAAGTCTCGTAAGAGTAAAAGCGAGAACACAAGATGTAATATCTCCAAGTTGATCTCAAATCGAGTAATAGATTGAAATCGAAAGACTGCATAAAGGAGAGGCATAAAACATATCAAACAAGTAGCAAGGAGAGAGAGAGTATATTCAGACCTTCAAGAAGAACTCGAAATCAACCTCGTCGTCAAGGTTCTGATACGCGTCCTGAATAAGAGAAGCTCTCTCTTCTTCGGTCAGAATCTCGCCAACTACTTTCAACCTCGACATCCTCGAAGGCAGGTCCCTTAGCGTCAACTTTCCACTCTCTCTCCTCATGCTCATAAACTTGGTGAAGAAACGAGAACAAAGAGGCAGATCAGGAAAAAGAAGGGGAAAACAGACAAGGAAAAGAAGAAGTTGTGTTTGAGGATGCGTACATGGGACTTGAAGCTGCGAAGCTCGACCTGAGTGAACTGGTTCTGGAGCCATGGATCTGATACCAGGATGCCAACGTAACCTGACATGGTGAAATGATATTTGGAAAATCTGATTTAAAATGCTCTTAGTTTATATATGGAAGGTGTTGCTTTTAGCTTACTGAAACTACAAATAATTAAATTTGAGTTCTGCTCTCTCTTTCTTGAATCTCGAGTTGGGTAAGGGAAGGAGCAAGGATTATGGAAGCGGAGGTGGGTGAACTGGGAAGGCTAACGTTGCAGTGTCTGAGTGAGAGTGAAACGCGAGCTGTCATAGTTCGAAATCATAGAATTCAAATTATGACAATTATGTCCCTGTCCCTCCCTCCTCTTTACTCCACTGGTGTGCATAGGATAGGATTGGAGTTAGGTGGTGGATGTGGGGGCCATTCTATTTCTTGTCTCCCAGAGGTCAGTAATGTAGCTTGTGCATATGTTGATTATTGAACCGAATAATATTGGACATAGAAGTAATTACGCAGACGTGTAGCAATGAGAAAGGGGTGATTGTGGCCATCATGTCTAACCTCACCCCAGAAAGCTGGTCCGCTTTTGAAAAAGTAGACTTGATAACTTAACGGTCTTCTTTGACGTAAACAACTTTTGAACTGGATGATCCAGGCAGAAGCAGTTTCAACATCTTTCCACCTATAGCAGTATTCAATATAACTTCTTCTTTTTTTGGTGCAATTCAATATAACTTCTACATGTATGTTTGGCATTCAACTAATTACATTAGTTGTTAGCTGATTATATTAGTTGATTTAACCAGCAAATTGCATTAGTTGTTAGTTAGAGATATTCAGTAAAATTAGCTATTTAATATTAACTATTTATATGCAAAATAATTTACGAAAACATGACTTTAAAAAAATTATAAGAGCATGAATATTATATATCTTAGTATTTCGTTGAATATTCTTATAAGAATTTAGATTTTA
>JAOTBA010000009.1:6330359-6342649 GCA_025629845.1 Erythroxylum squamatum | reverse complement strand
TGAACCAGTATAAAAATTACTGTGTCGAAATCTCTCAACTCTCTCTCTCTCTTAATCGTGATTTTCAATATTACTGTTTTATACACGTTTTAGAAAATCTGTTTCAAAAAGGGGTTAACGAAAAAAGTTTACCACAATTCAACCCCCCTTCTTGTGCATCTATATATCATTGTTGAATATTGTATTAACGTGTGATTCACTTCAAGAATCTGTCATCTATAGGGTCAAAATTGGACTATACGATGTAAGATGATTCAGTCTATGGTGCACCAGAAGATGTTTTAGTCTACAGTACACCGGAAGACGTTTCAGTCTACAGTGCACAAGAAGATGTTTCAGTCTACAGCAGACCAGAAGATGTTCAGTATATAATGCACTAGAAGATATTTCAGTCTACAGTGCACTAAAAGATGTTCAGTCTATAGTGCACCAGAAGATGTTCAGCATACAGTGCACCAGAAGATGTTTTAGTCTACAACGTAGCAGAAGATGTTTCAGTCTACAACGCATTAGAAGATGTTTCAGTCTACAATGCACCAGAAGATGTTTCAGTCTACAGTGCACCAGAAGATGTTTTAGTCTACAATGCGCCAAAAGATGTCTCAATCTAAAGTGCACCAGAAGATGTTTCAGTCTAAAGTGCACCAGAAGATGGGTATTTCTACTGGGTCTTCCTCACATCCCTACAAGTTCTAAATCACTAACTACATTCTCCAAAACATCTCCACTTATAAAGATCATAAATTTTGACTCAAATGTCCAAAAATTTCATACTATACACCATTGGAAAGCTAGAAAGATAAGCTACAACTTCCTAGAAGACAACTTTGTCTAATTTAGCCTAGATCAATACAATTTTTCTCCTAAAGTTAGAACACGAATTTTGCCCTTATGTAAGACTTGAAATTTGCACTGTATAAACTTAGGATGTCCTGAGCATAACCATTCATAGATTATCTCCTATACTATATCCAAATATAGATCTTGTATGTACTCAATCACATTATTCACCAATGTAACCACATTATCAGATATGTACTCATAATAACTGGTTAACCTTGAGAACTTCTACATATATCACTATCATTTGTTTCACTTTCCATACGTACGTTCTTAATCAATTTGGAAGCATAAACGCATAGCCATCTTAAAATTCTTATATCAAAGTTACTAGCACCATCTTATACCGGATCACAACTATTATAGCACCAATTAAACAATCATTTTAAATTTCAGGTTCAACCTTTCAATTCCTCTTTACTTGTATACCTTAAATCTTGTCATTTCCACCTATGTCTCTATTTCTTTCTCAGTCAATTCATGAAAATCTTTTCACATCCCTATCAATTCAAGTACATATCCATAACAAAATTCTGTTACCATACTCACTGACATAACCACGAATACTGAATCTATGTCAAACATATCAGAGTATGCCATATTTCTTATTTCTAAATATCCACAAACTTTCCTTATCTTACACTCTAACAAAACACCATTCTTCTCATCATTTGTAATAATCCAAACTCTTAACGGAAGTACGTACATGTGACTCCTACGGTTGCAATTACTAGGATTCTATACTCATCAATGCCCTTCTCTAATGGTGACGAATCAAGTGCAGCAGATCCTTGCAAAACTTCTCGTGTTCTTTTACGAGGTGGCATTTTACTCCTTCGATAAGACACCATCTTTCAGCTTACTTTCATTTTAATCTTATTTCCTACATGTATGCTGATATGCATGTTACTTAATGCAACACATCAATTCATAATACAACAATTAATCACATAGCCTACCAATTTATAACACTATACATTCTAAGCCTAGGAAAAACCTAAGCTTTGATACCAAACAATGTTGGACCCCGCTTCTGGAGCCCAACATTCGAGTCATCAAAACTTGAGCTCTGATACCAACAACATGAGCAAACAGATTTCTTCATCTCAACCATTTTAACAAAGAAGTCAATTATGAATATACACAGCCGAAACTACTTCAATCTATCATTTCATTAGTAAAGGAAAAGAGTTTGAAAAACTTTATTTACATATCAAAAGCCACACCGTTGGCTTAATACAAAATTCAAAATACACATGATGCAATTGAATGCTTATGCTTAATATGATTCTAAACACCAAAAGTTTTTGAACTAACTTAATTACAAGAGTCTCTATTCTTGGTGTTTGCCAAAGTTTGCAAGGATCAATACTGATCTGCTTTTTCTTCACCTGTGGAGTGGAAGGTAATGGTGTGAGCTGCGAAGCTCAGTGGCTTATGTATTTATAGCCATTGGCAACGAGCCATACAATTCAAACACACACACCCGCGCGCGCGCGCACACACACACACACACACACATATCAAAGTATGCATGTATATCCCATTTCATCTAGCAATTTTATCATCCAATGTCACCATGTAAAACATATCATGAAGATTCATCCATCAAAACTTAACACTAAATTATGTATCATGCTCAACAAATCAAAAATGCAAATGCATAAAAAAATGGCTCGAGGGTTCCATAGAAACAAAATGGAGAAATTGAAGTTTGCACCTTGAACAGAATGAGTTCATTTTCAGAGCTCATATGCCACAAGCGGGCAACCGGGAGAAGAATCTTTTCAACGTGCACGTGACGAACAAATGGTTCCACTCTCGCCCAAACTGAAGCACATAATCATGCTCAAAATCATTTTATCAAATGCTCAAATCATTTCATCATACTTTCATACTTTGCATGCTCTTTCCTTTCTTTTCATTTATACAAAAATGTCATGACATATTTCAAGACATAACATAAAACACATCATAATGCATTTTCCACATCACAACAATTCACAATTTAGCACATATTCACACATAAGACAATTAGCTCATATTACACAATAACTATAAACATATTACCCACCTAATTTGCTTGCAAAAATCCAAGTCAACGTTGTCTTTCCCTTTTCTCTTAGGTAGGATTCTCTTAGTTTCCTAAAACAAACCAAGTCTCATTCAATAGAAATCTAATTGAAGATCCCACAATGCAAAATCACTAAAATTGATTCTAGAATACTTAAACACAAGCATTTTCTAAACTCCATGACCTAAAATCCTTCCAAAAATCCAAAAGATTCCAAATGATCTTACCTTCATTCTTCACCAAATGAAGGGATCTTTAGCCAAACGGGAAGCTCTACTCTTCCTCTACCTTTTCCCCTTCTTGAACAACTCCAAAATCTCTCTTGAAGTCTAAGAAAAATTAAACTCTAGCTTGTTTTCTCTTCTTTCTCTCCTTCTCTTCTTCTCTTCGTATTTCTCTCTCTTCTTCATGACACTCTCTCTTTTTCTCTCCAATTTTCGTTCTTCTCTCTTCTTAAAATACAAGACAACACTTCTTCTTCCAAGTATGCCTTTAATGATTCCAAAAAGTCCATTTTACCCTTCCTTATAGGCTTATATTCTTTTAACCTTAAGTGTCCTCCCAAAAACACCCTTGAACATTCTAACATAACATTTTTCTTCCGAAAATGTTCCCCATTGTCTTAAGCTTCTAATGACACTAAAATCATTCAATTTGGTTCAGAAATTTGAAAGTATCACTTCAAACATATTCGGATTGCTTTTGTCCAAACAATATACTATACACAACTTCCATCTAGAATTTAAAAATCCTAGTGACTAATTCAAAATTCAACTTCTTTAGATGATTTGTAGCCCTATGTCTCTAGTTTATCACAAATCAGAACTTATCACATTAGGAGCTCTATAGGTCCAGATATAATCAAAATACCAAAGTATGTTCAATAAAATATCCAAATCATACTCTTCTAATCAATACCCTTACTTTGATTCAAACAATCTTTTTCGAATCAAAACCAAATGATATAAAATTCTATAGAGGGACAGAGAAATGTGTTAAGAATCTATGGGTTCAAGAATCATTTTATTTGGAGGTCGGATAACAAGGTTATGGCCGAAAGAATCAAACAAGGTTTTGTTCTCAGTCATATTGAACCTACCTTGGGACAATTCACATATCTTTCACTACAGATATCGGATCAAGATCATTCTTGAACGGTTGGAAAGAAGACTTCACGATCTACAATTTTTATGAAGGCCTAAAAGACAAATTCCAACATATAAAGGGTCAAAAATAGGAACAGACGATATGACTTCATTTATAGACGAAGTGACATCATCAGATGATACAGGATTGAGAAAATTACCATAACGTTCCCTACAGATATTGAATTAAGGTGTTATTTGGATGGTTTGAAAGAGGACTTCAAGATCTACAACTTTCATGAAGACTTGAAGATAAATTCTATCATCTACAGGGTCAAAAATATACCAGAAGATAGTGCACAGAAGGTCAAACATAGAAGAAGCAGATGGTCAAACATAGAAGAAGCAGAAGTCAAACATAGAAGAAGCAGAAGGTCAAACGCAGAAGAAGCAGAAGTCAAACATAGAAGAAGCAGATGGTCAAACATATAAGAAGCAAAAGTCAAACATAGAAGAAGCAAATGATCAAACACAAAAGAAGCAGAAGTCAAACATAGAAGAAGCAGAAGTCAAAAATAGAAGAAGCAGATGGTCAAACATAGAAGAAGCAGAAGTCAAATATAGAAGAAGCAGATGGTCAAACATAGAAGAAGCAGATGGTCAAACACAGAAGAAGCAGAAGTCAAACATAGAAGAAGCAGAAAGTCAAACACAGAAGAAGCAGAAGTCAAACATAGAAGAAGTAGATGGTCAAACATAGATGATACATTATTATACTCCCGAGCATCTCCAATTATAAGGACCATAACTTTTGACTCTAAATTCCACAATTCTTATGCTATATACCATTGGAAAGATAAAAGAAAGATCTACAACTTTATAGAAGACAGCTTTGTCTGAATCTACCTAGATCAATCCAGAATTTCCGCTAAATTCAGAACACGAATTTTTCATTCATCTCCCAATATACTGCATCCAGTTCTCAACTTCATGACAAATTTTGAAATTCTTAAAGACAGAACTTAAATTTGATGTCTTCATAAGAAATGTAGCCATATGTTTCTATTTTAATCCAAATTAAGAATCATCTCGTTCAGATAACTAGAGAAAAAGTTGTGGCTAAAAGAATGAAGCATACTCAGTGAACATTTTCCAAATCAACTACCCATTTTGCTTCAAAAATCTTTCCTTAACACAACTCATACTAAGGTCGCCTTTTCTACTTCATTTACTACACATATTCAACTCTATTTTTGCTTTCATTTTACTTCTAACTTTCACCTTTATTCTTCCTATTCCAAAATCTCTTATCCACCATAAACACAAAGCAAATCATGAATCTATCCACATTTCTCATTCCCTACTTTACTCTTGTCTGTCATTTCTAATTTAAGAATTTTCATTCATTTGTTCTTTACTCATGACTAATTACCATAATTTCTCATTTAATAGTCGTAATCTTCTAAGAAAAGTTCGGGGTCCAACAATCATTGACACTGGAATAGAATATCCATATAATTGTCTCATAGTAGGTTAATCCAATGTACTTACTACCCTTAGTAAGCATCCATATGTTAACTCTAAATAACTCATGTCTACAACTTATGAGATCTACTACTTGATCCAATTAAGGAGTATAACATGTACTAGTCTATCTGGATTAATGATATCCCATCTTATTAATCCTATGACTAGGGAAAGTTTAAATACTAACTTAAATAAACATGATTGGAATCTCATTATCATGATCTCATCATGATTTCCTCCATGCTATATTTGTATCAAGGACTTCATTAAATCAATTTAAGATCAACATCAAATCTGTAAATGTATGAACATCAAAATAATAAAAAATGCCTTTATTAATCATAAAATGATTTGTACAATAAATGCTAAAGGTGATTGCCTTTAGAGCACTTCTCTAAGAGTAACTAATTCATGCTAAGTCTAAAGTTGTAAGAAGGCTTTTAACTTCGACAAGGAGGTGGAAAGGAATGTAAATTTGTGAGGTTTATTATATAACAACTTAGACTTTGGTAACTTAAGTTCTGAAGCAAATGAGACTACACTATAGACATGCTTAAACTGACCATGCACAAAGATGAATTGGGATGGGCAACTGAATACTCATTGAGGCATTTGGATTCAAGATGCGATGATGTGTTGACTTATGATAAGAACATGTAAGTAGTGGCCTAAGAAAGTGGAAGCACTACCTTACAAAGTAAGAGCACTTCTTTAAGCAGTGGGAAAGTGGGTTGGGTGATGTGGTAATGGATATGCATCTTTCAAACACTTATTCCATATGCAAAAAAATGGAGTTAGTGGCCTAAAATGGATAACTCCCAATAAACTTAAGGGAGTTAGTGGAAGAAGTGACATTTCTCTACTAATTTGGTAGAGTTAGGGGAGAAAGTGATTAGTTTTTAACTTATTTGGTACCTAAGTTCTTATAAGTCTATATAAAGACATCCTTTGTAATTTATTTGTGTGAAGCATTATACATTCATTCATCTGTAAGAGAGTTAGAGAGCTTTAAGAGCAAGTTCTTTATGAAAGCTTTGAGTAATAAGTTTTTTTTAGTGGTGTTCTTAGAGAGTTCTTCAAGTTGTAAGAAACTCGAGTTCCTTTGTATTGTATCTTTGAGATTTGATAAATAAATGGTTGGCTTTGTCGTTACTCTCATGTTTTCCCCTTTTTGTTATTTTTGCAAAACACTTGTGTTAATAGTGAAGTGAAAAAGATGAGTGAAGTGGGGTATTCATAAATAAACAAAATTATTGGTCGACAATAATGAAGGGAACACTAAGTTGAACTTTACAACTTAAGCTTGACTACTGCATTAGGACTTTGGCAAAATTATTCTAATTTCGCTGCGATTGAAAAAGTCCCCGTGATAGGTTTTATAGGACATGTTTTACATATAAAGTCACCTTTGTAGAAATAATTAGAAGGAAGGATTCAATAAAATTTTACATAGACATGGTTGGACAATTGATTGAAAGACTTGTCACAAAGAGAGAGTTTGAAATTATGATCTCAACTTCTATTTCATGTTTGAATTAAAAGCATAGTTGGTTACATGATTTGATTTTTCGTTTGAATTGAAAGCATAATTAGTCAAATGATTTGAAATTTCTACAAGAAAGTTCATTTTCCATTTTTTCATGTGTAAAGCATTTCAAACATTCAAAATCATTTTAACTATTTATAATAATAAATTGATTTAATTATATTAAATATTTATACATTTTTATTTCTAGTAATTAAGAGAAATAATTAATTATATATTAAAATATAATATAATATTATATTATCATCTAATAATAAAATAAAAATAGGATTACAAATCAAACATATTTTGTTTTTATTTTTTTCAGATTTCAACTAATATGCTTTTATTCTATTTTTTGTTATAAATCTCAACTACATAAAAGTTTATTTTGTAGTAAAAACAAAATTTTAAAATAAAAATAATAATTAAAACTAAGAATAAAAAATTGAAATAAAATCAAACGGAACCAATTAAGATTATTACCTTATTTTATTTCCTTGTATTTTAATAGTTACATTACATTCTCAGAGAGCAAGACTGAACCCCTCTCCTCCCTCAACGAGTAACTAGAGGCAACAGGCAAGGCAATTCTTTCTTGATCCTTGTGTTGGACTTGGAGCGGTCTGCTTGGGATATGAGCGGTCACAGAACAAGCAATGACCGAAACCCAAACCTAACGAGGGCCCTTGGCCCTCATCATTCATCGACAGGATCAAAACAATCTAACGGACACGACCCGGACCCTGACCCATTGAGTTTTGTGGAGGGCAAACTTGGTAGATAAGGGTAGACTATAGTGTTAAATGTATGTCCCGAAACTTAATTCTGTCCTAATAAAGCACGGACAGTTCCGCTTCCCTCCTATAAAAGGGCTCTGAAGCCCCCGTCTCACACAATACCCGTTTGTTCAAAAAAGAAAGAGGAAAAGCTTGCTCTCTCTCTCTCTCTCTCTCTCTCTCTCTCTCTCACACAAACATTAAAGCTCTGTCAATGGCGCAGCAGGAGGTCCAGAATGGAGGTTCAGAGGTGGTTTTCACTGCCCTGAAACCTCAGCTGCTGGTGGAGGCACCCAAGGCGAGTGATGCCGTTCAGTTCTACAAGGCTGCTTTCGGTGCTGTGGAGACCAGCCGCACCACTCAACCAAAGCGCAAGGCTGACCAGGAGCTCCCTCACATCATTTCTGCTCAGCTAGAGCTCGCTGGCTCCACCATTCTCGTCTCCGACATTCCTGAACAGTCTCCTCTGTATGTCCCTCCTCTTACCCTTAGCACTTTTTCCTTCCTAGTATGCCTCTGTTCTCTCAGATCTTGCAACGCTAGATGTCCGAGGGACTGTTCTTCACATTTCAGTGCTAGCTGCTTTTTTGTTTCTCTTCGTTTAGGCCATTTCAGTGTGGCACTGTAGCATCTCTCTTCATTTTTTTAATTTTTCAGCTCTTCTTTTTCTTTTATTCTCTCTCGTTCTTTTCTTTTTTTTCCCCCTTTTTTCATTCATTTATTATTCCTAAATGTTAAAATATTTTTGATTTATAAAATTCAATAAAAGTTGATGGAAGATAAAATTTAATTATATTGTCATTTATTATAATTAAATAATATAAATCACTGCAATATATCTCATATATTATTTTATTTGGTATTATCAAATAATAAATTATAATTTAATTATTTATTAACATAAAAATATAACATCAATAATACTGCGAAGTGAAAAAGTATTCACAATAAATTAAAGTTAGGTTAATGTTATAAAGTAATTTTAATAATAAAAGAATATACTGATTTTTTTTTTTGAAAAAATGGAGTCGAGTGAAAAGCAGTGGAGAATCTCTAAAATAAAAGAAACTCTACTCCAGAGGAATGGGTTCGAGATGCCCTTACTGATTTTATTCCACTTTGTGATGTAATTTACTGTGTTTGCTTAATCGCTACATTTTTCAGTTTTTGCTTGAGCTTGAAACAACTAGGTTAAGTTTGGAACTTTCATTTCCTTTACTTTTCTTCAAAAACAAAAAAAGTTCTAGAGGGTTCGAAGTATCCTGACTACAAGCTATAGCTTTTAGTTCAAGTGGTATCAGAGCTCTAGGTATGGAGCTCTAGGCATGGGCCTGGTGCAGCTCCACGTCTCGTGTTCGACTTCCAGCACAACCACTGGTTCCGATCAGCGTGAGAGTGCGTTAGCGAAAGCGTGGTGGTTATAGAGGGATCGAAGTACCCTCACTACAAGCTATAGCTTTTAGTTAAAGATATTTTACAGAAAAAGCTAGTTTACGATATTTCCCTTTGGGTGTATGTCTTCATCCTCTCGTTTATTATCATTCTTCCGATTGACTTCTTACCATGTATCTGTCCTCCCTCACTTAGTCACTTGTTTGACGTTTATTTGATTTGTATGTCGATCTTCACTTTCTCCGTCGTGCAGGACAAATACACACTGGTTTACATGTTTGAGCTTCGATGTATCGTTTTATGCTTTTCTTTCCTCGCCTGATCTGTTGCACCATTTTATTTCCTCTTGGAAACCTTTTCATGCTGTGTCTTTGACTGAGATTGATCAGAACTGCGGGTGCCGGAATCGCTCTCTACCTGGAAACAGATGATGTGGAAGCTGCGATGAGTAAGGCTGTGGCTGCCGGAGCTGTTGCAGAGCACGAGGTCAGCGAGGATACTGAAGGCCCGTGCGTTGGATGTGGGCGCGTGGGAAAAGTTAAGGACCCTTATGGTTATGTTTGGTTTATTTGCGCCCCAGATAAGAAGCCTTGCTCCGAGGCGGAAGCTTGAAAGACAAACTGATTAGTGATCTTGACCATGACCCTAGGTTAGGTCTGACCGTAGCTTTCGCCTGACCTCTTTGATTTCCTGCTTGGTACTGTTATGTTAAGTTTGTGATCTTTTCCTGTCATGGGACCACTCAAGAAATGGATTCGAGCCATTTGTTCTACGTTGTTAAGTAGGGTTTGAAACAATTTGTAACCGTTCAACCATTTGCAACCGTTCATGACTTTGCCGGTTTCCTAACTCCTGCAAAATGTGTCCAAATACCAACTTTTGATTACTTCAGCAAAGAACATCAGGTTTTGTTCTTCGTCTATGTTTGAAGCATTCTAGTTAAGTATGTTACACTCGGTGAAGGAGAGAAACTGTCGATTAATCAGTAGGGAGGGCAATAACGCAATGCGACCTAACTGGATATGGATAGGGTTTTAAGAAGCTGTGGTATTTTTTGTCACCCGTCTTTCCTAACATTTTTTTAATATTTATTTAGCATTTAACTACTTGGGTAAGCTAATAAAATGCTTTAGGGGACGATGAAGCTGTCGGACTCGGGCAGTGTTATTGTTATATCGAAGGAGAAAACTTGGAAACTGGGCTCACTGGGAGTTGACGCCGGGTCTGTAGCAAGAAGTCCTCTGACACGATACGAGATAATTTGTTCGTACGAATCATATTAAACAAAAACAAATTTGGATTGAATAATTATGCTTTATGGGGGAGTGGGAAAAGAATGCCCTGAAATCCTCCGTTCTGCTCTCTGTCTTTCAGCCTGTTTTCGGTTCTAATACGATGTTGTTTGTATGTTTAAATAACATAAAACGACGTCGTACAGGTTGAAAAGTGGACCAAAGGATCTTAACCGAAAGGAGTGGCTTCCGTCCTTGTACAACATTTCGCATGCAAGTTGAATGGCAAAAGTTTCTGAATTCTTAATAATGGTTTTGCAGCTGAAAATTTCTTGTCCTGACACGTCTATTTTGCTAGCTACCTAACCCTATATGCATAGGCCTTCCTTCAGTTCAAATTTAGTTTCGGATGAAAAACAAGAAGAGCTTTCAATCAGCGCAATTACAAATTCGTCCTTAGGAAATGCACAAAGGAGCCCAAGAGAACATGAAAGCCCCCATTTCATTGACTACATTATCTTTAAGGAACAGTGGCCCAAATTTTAGTAAGCTAACCCAATTGAGATCCACCTTTCCATGCGATTGAAAGCTCCAAGCGATCGGTCCATGACTTCTAGGTTGTAAGATATATTCGGTGGTTTAATTTTTCTTTTTGTTTTTAATGTTAGTAAAAAAAATTGTTTCTTTGAGTTTTTAATTTCTGTTTTTAATTTTGGTTTCTTCCTGTTTTCAAAATTTATGAAAATCATAAAAAACTAGTTTTTGTTTTCTGTTTCAATTTTTTCATAATCTGAGTGACTATCATTTAAATATATATTATTTAATTATTAATAAAAATTATGACATTAATTCCATATTATCATGGTTCTCCCAGCCAGCCTCCACTAGAATCTGTGACATTAATTCCTTCCTCATTATTCTTTCTGTTACTGTCTATAACCTGTGGGTTGAAAGAAATAATCGGACGTTTAAAGATGAAGTCATGGATTGAAGGAATCTTTCTATGCGTGTGAACTTTCAAGTTATGGAGCTCCTCAGCTTCAACACTTAGAGAAGGTAATACTACTTGTGTTTAAATTTATTTCTAATATTTTACCTACAAGTGATGCAGCCAGGTGCCAGTTCAGTCCACAAAGGGCCATCCAGCCTGTGTGTATCCTACAAATGAAGGGCAAACCATGCCCTTTCATCACAAGTGGGTCATGATTCCAATCTACCGACATTGCAAGGAGAATAGGAAATCCAGATCTTTTCGACCAACAGAGGGGAACCAACTTAAGGCAATATATAAAATGCTATTGTATTGTTGATTGAGAGTGCTACTGGAATTGGGTTGAATATCTTGTCTTAGTTGTCAGATTTGTTAGATTCAAGTTCTTTTGGGTGGAAATTGTTAGAGAGTAAGTTGATTGAGTTTGTTGTATGGTTTTAGGGTATTGGGAAGTGGTGATGTAATATCCCACCCCCGACGGGAAGGGTAGAATAGTAATTTGGAAAGGGGTGAGAGTGATTAGGACTGATTAAAAATCTTCATGCATATTTTTTATTTGTGAACAGTGAAATTTTGCACATGAAAAATAATTGTACATGCATTCATGACATTTCCCGGTCTATGTGCCTAAATGTGATTTTGTTGTGGACAATGTGGTATTTTTGTTTGAAAGATTAATTGGAGTAATTCCTTGTGTGTTTTACATTTTAGGAGAATTTTAGGAATTTTTCGAGGAAAATTTTCGGACCGAAAAAATCGCCGAGTGGTGAACTGATTGGTTTCCGGTACTGAAAATTTCTGTCCAATGGCACTGGAATATTGGGTACATTATTTTGGGATTATAA
>JAOTBA010000009.1:6277086-6298143 GCA_025629845.1 Erythroxylum squamatum | reverse complement strand
GAGGATTTGAAATTGTGAATGTGGGAAAAATGCTGGAAATTTAAAGTTGCATGTGTGATGGTCAGATTTTGATGTTTAAAGTGAATCTTGGATTTTTTGGAATTTTGTGAGTACTGATGAGCTAAAAATGAGGTAGAGGAATGGTTTGCAAGCTATTGGAGTTAATTGATGGAGATTGAGTTTATGGAAAAGTTACAGTAGAGAGAGAGAGGAAGAACAGTGGAGAGTTGGATTTTCAATCTGAAACTTCTGTGATTTTTTCTGTACTGATCTAGAGAGATTTTGATAAAATGGTCTTCATGAAAGTTGTAAATCCTTCTTTTATCTTTCCATTGATATAAGCTTTGTAAATTTTGGAGTTCTAGATCAAGGGTTATGGAGTTTGGAAGTTGAGTTTGTGGATTCTGTCGTGGTTTGGAACAGTCTGTAGTTTTTTGGGTATAACTTGCAGAATATTGAACCAAATTGCATGAAACTAGTTTCATTTGAAATTTAAGACATAAGGAATAATTGTTTAGAGAAAGTTTGGCCCAAATCCTTCGTTTTTATTGTCAAAATGATCGGGTAAAAGTGACCCGAAATTCTGTTTTGGAAAGAGCTGGAGAAAATGGAAGAGAGGAAGAAGATGCAATTTGTAGTTGAGTAGAAGTCGCCGTCGTGCTTAAGCATGATGGTGACATTGCTTGGTGGGTTGGGAAGTCACCTTTGTGCTTAAGCACGAGGGTGACATTGCTGAAATTGGTCACGACGGTGACTTTGTTGGTTTGACCAAAGAGTTGACTCACCTGAACAGCTTTCCTTCTTTTGACCGTAACTTCTTCTTCCGACCTTCAAATGACATGGAACTTGAACCAATAGATTCTTAACACATTTTTTACCTCTCCATGAAAATTTTTAGCATTATGAATTGATTTGAAAAAGATTGATTGAACGAAAAGTGAGAGAATCTGTTGGAATGGTATGAACTGGTGTTATTTTACTGAACGTACTTCGGTGTTTCGATTATATCTGGACCTATAGGGTTCCAAATGAGATGATTTTTTATTTTTAGTAAACTAGAGATATAGTATACACATTGTCTAAAGAAGTTGAATTTTGATTCATTCTCTAAGATATTGAATTTCTCGATGGAAGTTGTACATAGTACTCTGTTTTTGAATGTGAACAACCTGATAATGTTTGAGGTATATCTTCCAAATTACTGAACCAAATTGATTAATTTTGGAGTCAATAGAAACTGAAGACATTGAATAATAACTTTCTAGAAGGAAGTGTTGCACAATTTTGCCATTTACCTTATCAGATTTAGTATGCAATGTTGACCCATATGTGTATTAGAAGAAAAATCTGAAATGGTCAATGAAGTTATGAAATGGTTTTGACATTGATTTATTATGATCCAAATTATAACTACAGATGGTATTAATGAGAGCTTTGATATCTGAATGATTTGTTGATAAGGATCGCAATAAAATACCTCGGATTTGTCATGAACATGCATTGTACATATTTCATTTCATTCATGTGCATTATTAAACAATTATGATTGTGCAAAAATGTGATAGTTGTGAATGTGTTTTGTATGTTATAGAGGAGCACTTTGGAAGCCAGTCAGACATTGTCGGTCCATCCAGGCAATAGCATTTTGAAGCATACTATCAGTCAACCTAGATGATTTCCTAGGATTGATTTGATTTAATTTGTTAAAACTTCTAATATTTTAAAATTGTTTGCGATTTGTTTATGAATTTCGGACTTGAATTGTCCGAGGAGACCAATATTCGGAAATGTATTAGAAGTGCTTTGATTGTGGTTTTTACTGCTATGGATTTCTAAACGTTATGTAAATCCTCAACGAATGTTGAATGCCGGACTTAGGTTCAATGATTATGAGCTTTGTTTGAGCATCATATGTGATTGTGATATATGACATATATGTATTTGATGCATTTCATAAAATGCATGTTGAAATAAAGGCGTTGTGACTTGAGTAGCTAGTGTGAAGTGCTTCCACGTAGAGCTTTGCTCCGTGATTTCTGATTCTGCACGTAGAGCTTTGCTCCATGATTCTGTTCTGACTGAGCCTTATGGGTCAGTATTTGTATAAGTATGTGACAGGCACTCAGTCACAACAATAAGAACGAATGTGAGTCTCATGCATATAACATTATAAGACTGAAAATCATGAATGCTTTGCAAAGCTGTATTGAATGACTCTATGATATGCCATGTTATATGAGTATCTAAACAATGAATGTATTCTTAGAATGAATAATTGTGCAATATGTGATGTGTGTTTGTGATATGGTGAAATCATCAATGGTGGTTACTCATTGAGTTCGCAAAACTCATCAAAATTGCAACGTGGCTTTTCAGGTTTTCTAAAGGTCTCGAGAAAGGCTTCGAGTAAGAGTTTCAAGTCGGGATCAGTGTGTAATGGGCCCCACGTGATTAGTGAATCTCTGATGAGTTGTGTACTGGTTGTTACGTATAACTGAAAATGTTTATGAATGAAATTGGGCCCAATTTGGTTATGGATTTCCGTACATTATGTTTGTGGTTTCAAAAAAAATTTATATCGATTTTTGACTAGTTGAGTGTTCTAGTACGCCACCTCATGAGGCACGGACTTGGATATCACCCATAGATGTCAGGATAAGGAGATAATATCCCCACCTATTCGAACAATCAAGTAAGAATTTTAAGGATGAAATTTCTTAAGAAGGGGGGAATTGTAACATCTCATTTTCCCCTTGTTAAGGGTCAAAACCTTAGAATACTGAATATGAGAGATATTATTGAGAAATTAGGAAATGCATTTGATGCTCATGCGAAATACACGTGAATTTGATAATTTCATACATTACAATGACTGTACATGCACTCATTTGACATTTATTAGGCATAGTTGATCTTAATTGATTTATAAATGTGATCAAGATGTGAATAGTGAATATTTTGTCTTGAAAATTGATTTGGTGAGTAAAATTATTGAGCTAAAATTTTTGGTGAAATTTAGGAAATTTTAAGAAATTTTGGACTAAGAAAAATGGCAAGTGGAAAGACAATTAATAAATGATGGTAGAAGTAAATATCAAATGGCAGTAGAAATTGTTGATAAATGACATTAGGATTTAATGATGAATATCATAGAAAATTGGGAGACAACTGAATTAGAAATTGGAGACAAATAGACTAGTTGAGAAAGAAGACCCATTAGAAACCATAAGATGGTGACATGTGGCAAGTGACAAGTGTCACTTGCCATGCCATATACCTACCCACGATATTTCCTTTCATTTGAAAGACTATCCTTTGTCTTTCATTTTCATTTGATGCTTTCTTCTTCTCTTTTCATTTTCGATCTTCATCTTCTACATTTCTTCTTCTTCATTTCCATGATACCTTCAACTCTCACCATTGTGAACTTTGCTATCATTTTTCACATGTTTCTTCAAGATCATGTGTCTTCTTCTCAAAGAAGAATCTAACCTACTCCACCTTCTATGATGATGATCGTGTGGTTTAAGGAAAGCTAGGGTTAAGTGATATTTTGAAGATCTTGAAGTTATACAAGTATCATATTGTTCTTCATGATTTGTTGAGTGAAACATGTATTATGATAGTTAGATGTTAAATGATCATAAAATGGTGTTTTATAGATGTTGGAATGTGGGTAAAGAAATGAACACATTGATGTCTTGTTTTTGTGTTTATGATGATCAATATTTCATAAGTTGTTGTAGAGATGAGTTTGAAATAGAAAGATCATTGAAAATGGTGTAGGAAAAAGTGCATAAAATTTTGATAGATAAATGGACGTTTCATGTTCTGTTTTCAATGTATATTAACGTGGATCTCTTTAAGTGTTTTCGAGATGAACTAAAATGAGTCTAGAGCTAAAGAAAGGAAGTAATGTGTTGTCTTGAAATGGGAAGAATTAAGGTGATAGTTAGAAGTGAAATGGATGTGAGATTAGAGTTGGGTATGTGCAAAAAGTTGGTGAAGAATGTATATATATATATATATATATATATATATATATGTATGTATGTATGTATATATGTATGTATGTATGTATATATGTATGTATGTATGTATGTAGATGTTCTGTTTTTGGTGTTATGATCAAACATGGAATATGATTTGTTTGTGATTAAAATTGAGCTGAAATGGAAGTAGGAATGAAGAGTAAATAATGAGGACATAAGGTAGAAATGATAGACTAAGCAAAAGAGATGAACAAGGATGAAAATGATGATGGAGTGTGCTGGAATATGTTAGATGGAGTGTTTTCACTGAACAAACATTTGCATTTTGGTTATATCTTGATCTGTAGACATCAAAATGGGATCATTTTAATTTTATATTAAACTAGAGACATATGACTATATTTTTCATGAAGGAATCGAATTTGAATTCTGTCTCTAAGAATTTCAAATTTTGGCTTAAAGTTGAGTATTGTGTGCTGTCACAGTGTGAGAACAGTCTGTAGTAGTTTGGGTATAACTTGCAGAATATTGAACCAAACTGCATGAAATTGATATCGTCAGAAACTTAAGACATATAGGATTTTTTTTTAGAAGAATGTATTGCCTAAATACCTCATTAAAATTGACCCAAAAATTGGTTTTGAGAAAAGCTGGAGCGATGCTTGAATAAGGGATCATCAGGTTGTGTGCACGATCATGACAGAGAGATAGTTACACTATCTTGCACAAGCATGATCGTGACAGAGAAGGATCATTTGGTAGTTGCACGATCATGCACAAGCACGATCGTACACTGCTGTCTTCTTTCCCTACCTTGGTCTTTGGACTTAATTAAGGTTTGAAATGAACCTAGATAGTTGCTAAAGTAAGTGGTTAAATGATTGATAAGTTTAGGATGTTGATTGACATTAGAATTGAAGAATGGATTGACTTGATATGAATGTAACTCAATTTGAAAGTTATGAGTTGTTAATGATGTAAACATGTTCTTATGAATAATATGAATCAGGTATAAATGAATGAGAATTGAAAAATTGTGTGGATGTATAATGCTAGGAAGGGATTGGTAAATGTATGATTAATGAATAAAAGATTGATAAACTGAGGATAATCAAATTTCACAAGATATGATATATGGATGATCATAAGATGTGAATTAAGGAAAGATACTTGGAATAGTAAAATTGAGCATATGCATTACACATAACACATATACATATATGAACAATTGAATGCCTATGTGATTGATCAAATTAGTAATGTGTTTATAATATGTGTATATTGCTTAAACATAGATACACAAGATTGAACATCTCCATCCAGATGTTTCCAGCTCATGAAGGCAATGGCTAAATCTGGAGTGTACTGTGAGTTAACCTAGATGTGTAAATTCAATTATATGTGTGTTTCTTGTTGAGTTATATGCGTAGTGAGTAACCTAGATGTTCTCACTAAGATTATCTATCTTTGCTTAAATGTCAATTATTGAATTATTATTGATGTGAACGTATTAATTCTAGACTTTGATAGTCCGAGACGTTTGATGCATGAGAATCACATTGGAAGTGACCATTGTATGTGAATCTGAGATAAATAAGTGTACTCAACATAATTGTTGAATGCCACACTTTGGTCCGATTGAAATGTGAAAGTAAGTGTGCAAATGAATAAATGTGACCAATTGAATATATGAGATTTGATGCATTTCATACATGATATGCATGATCAGATAAAGGCAATTGTGACCGGAATAGCCAGTGAAAAAGAGCTTAAAGCTCAAAATGTGATAAGAGCCTTAGGCTCACTATATAAAATGAGCCCGATATCCACAATAGATACGGGACAGTTATCAATAAGCCTGGTATCCCTAATAGATATAGGACAGTTAAAAAGGTGCTCGATCACAATAAAGTAACAATGAAAGTGAGTTACATATGCATATGTAAATTGATATGTGTTATATGAATGACTGAAATGAATTAATTGTATTGCTCTGAACTGGAAATGTGTAATAATGGATACAATGGTTTTTGTTCAATATGTGATATGACTTATCTTTAAATTGAATGTGAATTATGAATTGTTCTGTAATTGATATGAGTGAGCATCGATGATGGTTCGTTCATTGAGTTCGCAAAACTCACCAAAAATTGCATCGTTGTCTTTCAGGTTAATAAATGACCTAACTAATCTAGATAAAGTAGCCACCGCATTGGGACACGAGCTAGTGATTAGGATCAGTTTGCACCTACATATGACTTCAATGATTTTAGTATTTGAATTGTATTTCACAGCTACTATACAATGTACTTGTAAATTCTGTAATGTAATGACATTCATGACTGAATACATTTTATTGATGAAATGGTTTTAAATTGATTATTGATGTACTTACGATGTGTTTACACTTGAAATTGGTCAAAATGATTACTGATCTGCTTGAGATGTGTTGTTGCTTGAGACAACAATTTTATAACGAGTTGAAGTGATTGTCCTAACCTGCCGCTTTCCCAGGGTATATGCTCAAATGTCCTCGGGATGTACAGGTACATGCTCGGTGGAAGTGGGATGTTACACAAAGGGATCTAGATGTGACATAAGGCCTAGCAAAGAATGCCTCTCTTATCTATCCAGTCAAGAAGTTACAAATATTAAATTAAGGAAAGTCATTTTAAATAGAGCAACAGACATAAGGGTTTTTAGTCTATTAAGAGGAAATTACATCTAGCATTGGCTAACTATGATTGGCTTATCAAATTTGCTAACAATTTTACAAACTTAGACGAAAATATATGCTCTAATTATAGCCTCATAGTAATTACAGGTCTTATGGATACTAGGGAAAGGAAATCCCCATTAAATTCTGTAATTATATTGCTAATGAAGAGGCTTTGATGAGGCTAATCAATAGAGGTATGGGAATCAGAATCTAGGTTCATAAATCTTTCAAGTTATATAGGAAATTACAAGTTGTTAAGCTAGAGTTAAAAAAAAACTTAATTAGCTTTCTTCAATTAGTTCCAAGATTCAAATGATAGGGCAAGGATGGATCTCCTTAATAAACAAAGGGACCTTTATAATCATCCTAGGATCAAGCAAGAAACCAATTAAGGATGGATCTCCTTAATAAACAAAGGGACCTTTATAATCATCCTAGGATCAAGCAAGAAAGCAATTAAAGGATTCTAGCCTGAAGTTATATATGGAAGTGCTGTAAGAACAAAATTCTATAATTGTGCAAAAATCCAAGATCAATTAGTTAAAGGATGGAGGCTCTAATTCCAAGATTTTCCATAAATCTCTCCTCCCTGTAAGGAATAGAAATAGATTTAATTCATTAATAATTTAGGATGGGGAAGTGATCACAAAGCATAAAGGACTGCTTAACTATGCTAAGGAGCACTTTGGAAAGATCCTAAGTAACTCGAAAGCTTATAGAATGTCCTTATTAAAACTTGTTGACGTTAGTCCTAAATTGATCTTTGATTCTCAATGCGAACTTCTATGCAATCATGTTACTAATAACGAGATTGATAAGGTAGTGTTTAGTATTAGTCCTAACAAAACCGTAAGGTCTTATCTAATTAATGGATTTTCTTCTATAAAACCTAGAAATTCATTAAGAGAGATGTCATTGAAGCAATAAGGTAAATTTTCTCAATCTCCATAATATTAAGGGCTTGGAATAAGACCTTTCTTTGCTTAGTCCCTAAATCATCCAGAATATCCTTGTCGAAGGAATATAGACCAATCTCATACTATAATACATTGTACAAAATCATTTCCAAGATTCTGGCCAAAAGTCTAAAGCATAATCTTCCTGTTTTGATGAATCAAGCTTGATTTGCCTTTATAAAGGGAAAATGTATTGGGGATAACATATTGTTAGCTTAAGATTTGTTAAAAATTATCACATTTAAGGCTGAGTAAAAATTATGCTCCCAAGGTAGATATTCATAAAGCTTTTGATCTATGTAGCACGGACACGGCAAAATGAAGCCGTGTCCCCGTGTCGGACACGTGTTCGTGTCCGACACCTATTGACACACGGTGGACACAGCTCGGACACGTCTGGAGACCACTCGGACATTGCTTAATGGAATATATGCTTCATAGAATATATGCTCCATGTTTTTTGGGTGGGGCTTATAAAGTATCAAATATGTATGAACTATCAAGATGTTGGAAGTCTTGAAATAAATCAATCAATATATATCATATTATAAATTCTGAATTTTTCTTAATTTTAAATTTTATAATATATATATATGTCGTGTCCGTATCCATCAAATTTTAGAAGTTGGGCCGTGTCCGTGTCCGTGTCCGTGTCCGTGTCGTGTCCCGTGTCCATGTCCGTGTCCGTGTCTGTGTCTGGGCTTCTTAGCTTTTGATACAATGGAATGGGACTTCATCTTGCTTACTCTAAGAGATATGATCCCATAAGTAATTCTCAAGTGGATTAGTCACTGTATAACAACAATTTCATTTAGTTTGCTTATGAATGGTGAAGCTTCTCCAATGTTTAACAGGGCTCCTGGTATAAGATAAGTGGATCCTCTATCCACATATCTTTCCACAATCTGTATGGAAATGTTGTATAGAATCATTCAAACTAACATTAGCAATGACTGTTGTTTTAAATTTCATAATAAATGTGCTATATTGCAAATCTCCCATCTTGTCTTTGCAAATGACCTTCTTTTATGTGAAGCTAGTGAACCCTCCCCAAATGTCTATTGAGCTCTTTGGAGGAATTTACTCAAATATCTAGGCTCTTCATTAACATGGAGAAGAGTTGTCTCTAAGGATTGTGAGCAAACTATCAAGGGATTAAAGTCAATCACTAGGATGGTTGCTTCAACTCCACCTTTCAAATATCTTGAAATTCCTTTTTCCTCATCTAAGGTCTCTTACTAAAATTGTCAAGTTGTTTTTGATTCCATGAAGGGAAGAGTAGGAAGCTGGGCAAATAAATGCCTTTACTCCAACTTGTAATCTCAATGTTGAACAACTTATCAACCTACTGGTCATCATTCTTATTGTTCCCTAAAAACTAAGGAAGGAAGTTGAGAAGCTTATAAGAAACTTTCTTTGGACTGGTGACATTAACACCAGGACTTTTGCTAAAGTTAGCTGGGATAATCTATCTTTATTAAGGGATGAGGGAGGGTTATGGAGAATTATAACTGAGAAGATGTCACAATGGGAGAGATGGGTCCATAGATACTATCTAAGAGGGAAAAATTCTAGTTAGCTAAAGCAATAGCTGACTCTTCATAGAGCATGATGCAAATTCTCAAGCTAAGAGACTCCATTCAATTGCATATTCAGATTTTAAGTATGGAATGGCCTCTCCACCTCTTTGGAATGATAGTCCATTTGGGCCCCTTCATCTCTTGCCTAACTTCAATACAAAGACATTTTTATCATGTTAATTCCTCAGTCAGTTGCCTAATCTCTAATAAAGGATGGAATCAATCAAGTAGAGTAACAAGCTTATTATATGTCTGCCTTCTTGCTTACAACCCTGATTCTTTGAGGGAGGATAAAATCATATGGTCGAGACATTCCTCAAGGCAGCTCTTAACCAAGTCATGTAAGGAAACATTCAGAATTTTTGCACCCACAGCACAAGGTGATTTGGAACAAGCTAATGGCCCCTAAAGTCTCTTTCATGTTGTGGCTAACTGTAAAGGAAAGGCTAACTATAAATAATAGAACCAGAAGCCCCTATTTGGCACTTTACACTCAACTGCAAGTTTCATGGCGACTATTCGAAATCTATAAGCCCTTTATTCTTTAACTGCTTATATTCAAATACACTGTAGCAGGATATTCTAGTGAAGTGTGGAGTCACTTGTTCCTATTATAAATAGAAAGAGACGTCTTATGGAGCATTAAGCTACAGGGAATGCCCAATGATGATTATGCTTTCCTTCAAATGGCTACGGGCTACACATTCTATAGTCTATAAAGAGAAAAAACAGAAAAAGTGTTCAAAGATGTGAGCAGTGTGATTTAAGACTGAAAGTTAGGAGTTGAAACTTGCCTACTTCTACGTGATATGAAAGATGGTAACGATTAGAGGTTACTTGTTGGTCTTTAGCAGCAAAGCTATACACATTATTCTTCTACTATAAAAACAAATGACCAACGTTAAAGAATAGCAATTCACACCAAGTATAATCGTCAAAGCTTTGTTTCTTTTTTGGTTATTTAAGTTTTTATTTTTTCAATTTTTCAATTTTTTACTTCTTGTATGATGCACTTGATATCTTTTAGACTATTTGCTTAGAATTAATTTAATTTTTTAATTTCCAAAAAAAAAGCTTTTCACTCGGGGAAAGAAAAGAAATCTACATAAAGAAGTGAAATTTGATGGATCTATTTTTTTATTCATAATTATGGTTTATTTAAATCCTACGAAATACACAACTTCATTTCTTTCTAACCGTATTACATTACATACGAATTGGGTAACCCAATAGTGGAAGAAGTGAAGTGATACGTGAAGAAAACAATGCAGTTATGACGATTATCTAAAGAACAAAAGTGCATTAAAGTTGCACAGGGATAACGCATTCTTGTACCTCAACGCGATCTTGTACCTCAAACTATATCCTGCATTAAGATTAATAACCATAGTTTTGGGCTCATCTCTTCGCACGACCAACACAACCAAACGAAAAAACTAGATACAAGAGCTAACCTACTGACTAAAACTTTTGTTATGGAATATGAACAGGAACCACTCATGAGGGACTTCAGCTAAACCAACCCTCCAATCAAAAGTACGGAAGCTCGTTAAGAGCTAAAAACTGCCAATGCTCTTCCTGCAGATTTTGCAGTGATATTTTCCTATTGCAATGTTATGAAAACACTTTCGTCAATCTCATTCAGTAGGGAAGTACCTGCGGGTATCAAATGGCTGATTCAGGGAGTTCAAACGGGGCGTGTCTTGAGAAGTTCCTCCAGTCATTGGTGCAAATGCTGCATATGAAAAACATATTAGAAAAAGACGACAAGAATATAAGGACCGGGATAAAATTTCCAAGCCACCATCAACCACAAGCTGAATTTGTCTTCACCATGGCCACAACTATTGAAGCAAATTATTCAATGAATTGGGAAAGTTTGTACTAAAACCAATCTGATACATCTCAGGATATCGGTTTGCTCATAACCAGGCAAAGCACATGATTCTTATATAGCAGGAATAGTAAAGGATTTTCTTTCAATTTTCTTTAACTGGAAAGTTAAAAGTTTACACACTCTTGGCAACCAGTTCTCTAGATCAAATAAGAGATACCCATGAATAAGAAAACATTTTCTTAAGGCCAGATATGAGAAACTGCTCATTTTCAATAACTGAAGCTGCCACGCGCAAGTCCTAAAGAAGCATATCTAGATTAGCACCAACTTCTGTGGATGTTATTACCATGTATCGCAGTCACATAAAAGAAATATGCCTCATCTTAACATTTTACATCTAAACTGAACAAAGCACCCCCACAGGCTGCATATATGTTAAATGCATTGGTGCGACAAAGTAACATGGTAAAGAAATTAATTTTGAGTTGATATCAACCAAATTTTCATGCTATTAATTGCAACAAGTGTGTTAAGCAATTTGGCCAAATAAATGAATAATCCAAGTTAGTAACATCACACCACACAAAATAGTTCCATCAATTTGAAGCTACCTTTCTCTCTCATTCTTCTCTCTCTATCATATTCAAACTTATCTCGAATTAGGTTGACTTTTTCCCATGAATCTCCTTGCCTGTTTCGCCCGAAATTCTGGTCCTGCATTCACAGTAGTTTTTAAAATTTGTCTTTTACAAACTCAAGCTAGAGATTGAAAAATCCAGGTTTTGCAATCTGTTCTAAAGTAGCACAAAAATGACATCATAACCCAGCATCATAGAGCATTTCAATACCGACAAGCATATCCATTCATAAGTATGTAACCATGTTCTCAATAAATTGGAGAAAATAGTGACCAATGGTCGACCAACTTATAACTCATAATACCTCGGAATAATATCTATCTTAGTGTCCTATGGCAAATTAAAATTACAGTCACATCAGATCCATAGAGAAAGTTTCAATAAGGTGCATACCTTCTTAAGCTCATTTCGCCTACTCCTGTACCACATGCAAAAACATCATATATGAGACGTCTTGGCTTGAAATTGCATGAAAATGAAGAAAAAGAAAGCTTATCCCTTAACAACAAAATAAACTGCATTAAAACAAAAGGAGAGAATCTATCATGTGATATCACAAATTATGCTGAAAAATTAAAAGTATACACAATGAGATTAAAATGGTCACAACTTATAAGCACCAGACAAAGACTTCCTATCCACTATGAAACAGAAATTCTCCAACCAATGAGTAGGTAAGATTCTTCACAGTCGCTGGCATTCGCATCAGATTACCGTTAACCGTACTTAAAGGAGCAAACTCTTCATAATAAAAGTAGGACTTCAGAAATTTGTTTAAAACAAAGAGATGGGAAAGAACAAACTTGTAAGGGTTAAAATCTTGGTCATCATCATCAGGAGACTCATAATTAGCATGATCTTGGGCTATTTTCTTCGAGTAGCCCTCATCCCAATACAAGCGCTCCCAATTCTCTCTAAGTTCATTATACAACTCCATATACCTTTTGCACCATGGCTCGTGCTCCTTATGACACACAAAATAAATTGAATTAGAAAAATCAATCATCCCAAAAATAAAGCTCAGAGAATTGAAAGAAGGATATGGATGGACTACAATAAAAAGGTTCTTACAGCTTCCTTGAGAACGAGGCGCGTGCGGCGCATGAACTGCTCTCTGAGCTGTTTACGGCGCTTGTTGGGGATGTTGTCTCGAGGAATCACGAAGCGTTCACGTAGAGGCACGTGCTCGCCGATTTCATGCATCTCACCGTCGACGACCCACCACTCTGATTTTTCTTCGGTTTTCTTCTTACCAAAGGCCGGCTGCTTGGAGCGCCGCCTGTTTGTACCCGATTCGGTCCGCGCGAAGCGGAACTGATCGGAGGTGGACTGGAGGCATGGAGTGAAGGTCCTCAGTCGTCTAATGAGAGAACACATCGAGTCTGAATTTAGACCGGGTTCCAGAAAGATTTAGAGATTCTAAAATCATCGCCCGAACCGGACGGTTACCTATGTAGTATACATACGTCTGTACAAACTAGCAGCTGTCCATAAGGAATGTGCTTAGGTATACAGTACACTTAATTCAGGTTGTTATTTATTCAAGAAATTGATTCAATCAAATTTAAATAGATAAGTAAAATAAAGACAAATTAAAGGTAAAAGGAAATAACGCAACCTAAACCAAAATTATAAACTAAAATTTGGAGAAAATCAAGATTAAGAATTAGGTCTTACCATTATTCCTATTTGCTCCCTTCTGGTTAATTGATTCAATTTCTGCTTAGCCCAAGTTTTTCTAAAATTTTAGCTACTCTCTTTCAAGGTGCAACTAAATGTCACTTGTTAAATAAATTAGGATTACCTTTGGGATATCTCGATGTGCAAAGCTTTTCCTAAACATCCAACTAGATATGAAGCTATCCTATAAGCAGTGTATCAATTTATTGAAATTTCTTTTTAATAAATCAATAACTTGTTATTTATAGGTCTATTAAATGTCAACTCTCGTTATATATTTAACATAGATTACCAAGCTCACTTTTTCGATTTATTGCAAGGTTTGAGCTCAATAAATAACACAAACATTTGTATTATTGAATCAACAGCTGAAGGTTCATAAATAGTTCAAACAACAAGTCCTTAAAATAGTTTAGCCAACATAATGTCATTAATATCCCCGACAACCAAACAATCCATGATGAATATGTTAGAAGAGAAGAAAAAAAAAACATTGAAATAAGGACTAGATGGGGCGAGCTCCTCCTCTTCTTTGCCCGAATCTGGAAAATCTGGATGACGAGATGCTCTTTGCGCAATTGGGAATGAAAACCTTGATTCGCCACCTATCTCTAGGCTCTCAATATGTCTTTTAGCTTCTAGAGGCTAGTTTCCGCCACCCTCTTCAGCCCTAGGGATTTGTGACATTATATATCATAAAACCCTTAAAAGAATAAGTGAAACTCGTGTGACTCCTCAGGTTAAGCATCCCACGATCATGGGCTAATGTGACAGAAACTTTCTCCATAGATTTCTCACGATCATGAGAAATATGACCTTTTCCACGGTCGTGGGTTCTTGGTCTTCAGCAGCTTCACTTCTCTTCGCTTTTCTTAGTCCCTAGCTCAATCACAAAAATATCCACCCTCCATTCGTACACCAAAATGATCAATTCTTACCCTAAACTAACATCAAACACAAAAGCACAACCATGAAGATTAAACTAAACAAAAACACACAAAACAAGTCCTAAAACTATTATGCAAGAAACACAAGTCAAATACTTAGAAAAACACACACTAATGCACAACTATCAAGAGTGCTACAAAAGAAAAAAAGAAGAAGAAGTGCAAATTCATTAAAATACAAATGTGAAGCCTTAAATCCTAAATATTCAACCTCAAATTATAATATGAGACATCCAATGATTTCATGCTATTTCATTGATTAATTTTTGCGTCCAACCTCCACCAAAATATTGTAACAATATTTTCAACAAAGAGACATTCTTATTTGATACTTTCATATTAACATGACATACTTTTTGTTTGTGTAGTCGGTCACTAGATAGGATGACCTTTTGTCCTAAAACAAATGTAATCATATTGAAGAATCCTTAATCAAGCTTTTAAGGATAGATGTTAGGACAAAATTTTTCTACATATATGCATGTACTTGAGGGATAGAATTGAAGTTCTTGGACTAGGTCTGAGAGAAATCTAGTAAAAGAAGAAACATATGAATTTAAAGTTAGGAATTTTTGTAGAGCTTGCATATCCTTTTTCTATATATCTCCTTGCTAATCAATGTAAGGCAATTCCCCAATTTACATACACACTCTCACTACATCTGAGATGGACTTGGTGAGTTACTAATTGCTCTTTGATCATGCATTTCAGCTCTTGCAAGAGCCTCTATTTCCGAGTTGCCTTATTGAAAAATATTCTCTTATTTATTTTTCTTCATGAAGTGTGAAAGATATTCTGTAGGTAAGAAAGCCTTGTTCACTTGCATTATGTCTTTGACGTATCTAAATAATCATTCCTTGATTGATCATTAGAGGAGACCAGAGGTTACACAGATGTTATGCCTTTTCCCAAATGTACGAGAAGAAGCTAGATTGGAATACTTAGGTTATTGTTTACATGAAATGCAACAATCAAGTAAGTTTTGAATGCCTTTGAGCCTATCTATCCTACTCAACCTCCCCTTTATAGCAAGCTATAGAATGAAGAAGGTTATAGGACTTGCTTGATTATACCAAACAATTTCATGCTATTCCATTTTTGGAGCTTGGTTTCTTAACAATAGCTTACATGAGCCATTTAAGAAAAGTTGTAAAAGATGTTTTCTTCATTGAATTGAATCCTCTTTATTAGAGATGGGATTGTAGTTTAGGAGGTGAAGCATGAGTGCAGTCCTTTCAAATTATGTAGGACATCTTTCACTATCCTTAAAACATTAACCACTCTCATCCTCTAGACATTACTTTTATTTTAAATTTATTTTTCAACTATTATTTTTAAAATTTTATTTTTTGCTTTTTAACATAGACACGGGGGTTTAATTTATTTGTATTACTTATTAAATAATTTTATTTTTGTATTGTAGTTTTTATAATGTAATTTTGTATTAAATAAATAAAATTGTTAATTATTTAATATTAATTGATAGTAAAAACTAGATGTAATACAATAAAATTTTAATTATCCAAAATAGTATTTAGTGTTGATTGATACTAGTATTGTAATATACTAAGGTCAAAATCGATATTAGCTCTAGTACTATATTCACAATATTAGTTATGACCAAGAGCGTTGACAGGCAGGTGATGAGTGAGAGTAATTCAAAGGAAAAAGAGGATAATCCATTATTGAAGAATTCTATTGATGAGAACGTAAAATGTATTGTTAAAGGCAAAGTACTTATGCAAAGTACTTATTACTAGAAGAACATTAAGTCTTCAAATCAAAGAGGATGAGCTAGTGTAGTTGAGGGATGACATATTCCATAGTAGATGCCATGTTTACAATAAGGTCTTTTACAATTTCCTAATCCAAAGCCATCTATTATTTATCAGCACTTACAAAGTTATATTAACTTCCTAAACAATTGGTCAATTTCGGATTATTACTTGTTGAAAATGTTCTTAAATAAAAGATATAAAAAAGAAAGCTAAAAGTAAACATATGCTATAACTTAGAACTACAATCTGATATAAAAATCAAAGGCAAAATTCAAATATTATAAATACTTCTTAATGATTGAATTAAACAAGGTTATCACAATATCATATTTAAAAATAGCACATCGAGACATTTTTGTATTGGTAATATATTATTACTCCACTATCAATACAAATTGATAACAAACCAATATGTAAGAAGGTAAGCAAAAAGTGTATTGAGAGATGCCCTCAAACTTAAAAATATTTGTCACGTTTCACTCTTACATATGATCAATGATGGTAACCAGTAACATGCAACTACATGTATTAAAATGAACCAAATATAATACAAGACTGGCCGCAATCACTTTGTAACTCCTTTAAGGGACCTGAAATTATAACCTATCTCTCACACTTGCATAACAACAAGATAATAGTAAGTTCAGGATAATCATTGTGTAAGAAAATCATTATACCAGTAATAATTAAATCAAGGTGGAGATGACAGTAAATAATACTTGAGAAGGAAAAAGAGGATAGATATAAATGAATTTCTAAGTGTATAAGAAAGTAACAACCTATTAAAAAAAAAGACATAAGAGAAGTTGGTTATAGTTAAAGAGAATAAACTACCCATATCACTGCCTCGAGAATTCTAATTTCCCCTGGAAGTCGAACCAAGTTTTTTTCTTTAAAAAGGACATCAACCATGTCAATTGCTATTCCATTGTGATTCAGAAGTAATGCAATCTATCAAACAAGCCATACGCCATTAATATCAACAATTAAAGATACCAATCCAATAGATTATGATCTTTAACTATAACAACAGATTTTCTAGTTTTGACTATTACATCCGTACCAAGATAATCTAAAGCATTTAGACACTTAGAGATCCCATGACCTATGAAAGACGTCTAAGGCTGAGAGTAACAATGATAATACCCCCAGAAAAATTGATGTCAACAGACTTTCAGTCGGCTAAAGTATATTTATTATAGAGCTGATAGAACATCATCTATGATGAATTCTTTAAAATCTTCTTTACCAATGCTTGTAACATAAATTTCAAAAGAACTGTCTCAGTTGGCCAATATTAGCCTAACCCCCTCCATCTGCAGATAAGAAAGACTTGCATAATCCCCTTCAACTGCAGAAAAGAAAAGACTTCCACAATCCCATTCATCTGCAGATGCAAAAAAGCTTGCATTTCAAACTATTATCTCTTTCGACATGGAAAGATCCCAGAGTCCATTTGGAAGATGCTTTCCCATGATTTGTACCCAATGATGAAAAAGACCATAAAAAAAGTCCTTACAGTCCAACACATGCTTACATATCATATTAATACGATTGTGCAATTCCTAGTTCTGTGTGTGGCCGCAAGGTTTAACATACTACGGCCAGCACATGAAAAGGCAGTGCATTAGGTCAACGCACTTGAGATTGATCTAATGCTTATATATCTTATAAAGAACATTTAATATCTGAATTGCTGATAGCACATCAACTATGATTACATATCCTCTACCAATTGGTTAAAATATCCTCTAGCAATTTCTCTAAGACACTTATCTGTAACACACAGGCAAGAAATGGCTCACAATCATGGCCTTCTAAAACCAATCTCCCCAATCAACATATAAACCTCACATTTTGAATGAATGTACTCTTTTGATGAAAAACAGATCCTAGAATAATCACTCGTAGAGGCTTGCTAAATATGCATGAGTTTAGAGATCATCAATGTATTAGGACATGTTCAACAAAGCACAACATCAGAATACAGAATTAGTACTAATGCTGTTCCTTTGATGGGGCCAAAGCGACTAACATCTACTTTAGTGTTTTGCTACAAATTTTGGTTTACACCCAACAGCACATAGAAAGGCAGTATTTCCCATGTTCACAGGGAACATGATATCTCATATAATGTGAAAAAGTTCAGTTATCCACTTCACAAGAATCTCGCATTTCATTTACTAGCTATCCAAACAATAACCACAAACTTGAATCGAACCCCAAGTTTGATATTGAATAATGAAGAGGGTACCAAGAATTTTCAATTCTATAACTCATGAAGTCTTTTGTGATATCATAGCATTAAATAAAATCGATCAAATTTTACTGAACACTTAAAGTGGTAAAGAACAATATAAAGAAGCAAGCACAAAAGCTAGGGAGCACCACCAAAAAATGGAAAAACAAGTACATATAAGCTACTAATATAAGAAAAGGCAGCAACCCACTCTTAGAATTGTCAATAACTAGCATAGCAACAACAAAAGAAAACTTGTCTACAACGCGGACGAAATTGACCAATTAAGGCATTACTGTAAAAAAGGGCAACATATAATCTAACGTTCACCGCTTACTCTGATAAAATAGAATCCGAATATCACCAGCCCATCAAAAATCTTTCAATACATTCCTCTGCTGCTATTGAGAATCGAACCAAGCGTCCCCAAAACCGCAAAAGCAAGAAGGGGGCTGACATCAAGAGTGTCAAAAATGGGAGGAATTATGTTCCTAAACAAGTTCAAATAGGGATCACAGAGGTCCCTAATAGCCGATAATGGTTGTCTATCCCAAGGAATATTAGGGAACCAACTAAGCAAAACCCTAACCATCAAAACCCCGCTGTAAATATCCAGCCACTTGGCCAAACCCGCTGCTACCACCGTCAACGGCGTGTTCAAGTATCCTCTGGGTCGGTCTTTAAGTGCCGCGAAGAAAAGGGGCCTCGCTGAATAAGCTAAGCTGCCCAGCTGATTTGTATTGGGAAGAATTGCAATTGCTCGAGCGAAATTGAGTAGGGAGTTAAGGAATACCCGCGATAGAGAGAAGACTACGGCTGCAATGCTCGTGATGGTTCGTGTAGAGCCATTGAGGAGTGATTGTGGGTCCGTGGACGGAAAGAGGGTCACTGTTGGGTTGGTTAACGAAGCTGAAAACCTAATCCTAGGTTGTTTCGGGGTGAATAGACTTGTTCTGCTGGTATTCAAGGGAATATATTGGGGTTTGGGGGATTTTTGTGATGGATGTGAGATTGAAAGAGCGGCGGCGGCAGCCTGTGGTGATTGGGACGGAGAACGAAAGAGGTTTGTTGCAGACTGAGAGAAGAGCATGAAAGCAGCCATGTTGGTGAGAGAAGGAAAAACAATGGTACCTATGCAACCAGATATCCCTATTGCAGTTTTTGATAAACTATCTATTAAATTTCCATTAAATAATAACAATAAAACATATGTGAAATGACCGTTCGTATTAGACTAATCAAATGTCACTAATATTATATTTCAATTCAGTTCTTAAACTCAAGTAGAATAAATTAAACTCAATTTTAATTAATAATTATAATAAATTATTAATTTAGATTAAATTTAATTAGTTCGATATAAATTTAAAAGCTGAATTGAATTGTCATATAAGCAACATATGATTAATTTATATGTGAAGTTTACATCGCTCTGGGATAGTCGAGTTGGTGGAGTGGAGAGCATGGAGCCAAAAAGTCTTGTGTTTGAATCCCTTTTACTTACATTCCTTCGTTCGAGCCTGTCATACAAGGCTTGCTTAGTGTGAAATACTCGGTTGACGTGATTTACAGGCTATTGAGTCAATTCGAAAGTTTACTTAGTACGTATCCAAATGATAGCGACTACGTGTTCCTCCTTTTAAAAAAAAAAAAGTTCATGCGCCGTGTGTTTCGTCAATATTTTTTGTTTGAAGTATAAGAGAATGAGTTTTTTTCTAAAAATTTGAAAACTGTAAAGAATTTTTTGGAAAATTTTAAAAATTAAAAGATTTTTTAAAGTTTATTAAATTATAGGAGAGCTCTTAGTTTTGATTTTAAATATAATATAATTTTTTTAATCCAAAATCAATTGTTTCAAGAAATCTATATAAAATTAAAAATGTTTATAAACTAATACATTAATACATTGATCTACACATTCGCCTATCTAAGGTTATAGCTAATAAAAATAAAGTCATTAAGCCTTTTTGATGCCTTAACCTATTTCGCTTATGGTATGAATTCGTTCCGGTTCACACCCTAATATAACGCTGCATTTAGTTATTGTCTCCAATATACAGAGACGGAACAAGACGAAAATTTAGAGACGGAACAGAACAAATTAGTTACTTGTCTGACTAAACATCTTCATTGGTAGCTTAGTAATTTTGAGCTACTGTTTCCAAAATCTTATCGTTCGTATGCAATTTATATTATAAAATTATAATATAAATTTTGAGCTACTATTTAGCCCCTCCCTCCCTGCAAGGGGCAAGGCAATAACTCCTCCACCTCTTTTACACCCAAGCAAAAAACTATTCCTAAGAGCTAGAAAATAGAGGTTGGTGAAACTTTAGCTTCCTCCTTATAGTATACTTCCTTAGCTACCTTAGATGATCGTACCATTATAGCTCTAAAATACTATAATGATTGGCTTTCTCTAGGATCGAAGGTGTTGAATTTGGCTCCTTTATTGTCCCATATTGGTTGGGGACAACAATTGAGACAAGATTGTTACTTATATAAGGAGGTTACTACCTTCTTGTTTAATACACCAAAACAAAGTCAAATATTTGTATGACAAATTTGACTCTAGTTAAATTCCTCCTTTGAGGTGAGAGTTGGAGAGTTTGTCTTGGGTAGTTCTTTGTGGGTGTGTTGGTGGATTAGGAGATTGGGTGAGAGGAAAAATTGTGTGATTGTAAGAATTTT
>JAOTBA010000009.1:6248612-6264998 GCA_025629845.1 Erythroxylum squamatum | reverse complement strand
TCCGACCAAAAAAAGGTTGAACCGGCCGGTTTTTATGTAGAGAGGTTATTAGGTAAAACCGAACCGGATCACTGAACAGTTCAAACTTTTTCCGGTCGGACCGGATGGACCGGTCCAATTTTTAAAACATTGCTTCTAACTATTACCTGCGAGAGTGAATGGCACGTTAGAGAGAACTTACATAAATAAATGGTTAAGATTTATGGAACAAAATAAGATATTATAATATTAGACAAAAGATCTCGTCCCTACATTAAAAGACTATCATACGCAATTGAAATGAAGTGACTTAGATATCTGTACGTTTCAATTTTATCTCTCCTAATTAATTACATAGGTAAAAGGGTCATATTTGACCGGCTGTTTTTTTCACCAAAAATGCCTAGCGATTATGTCAACGAGCTGATTTGTCAATCAAAGAATAGCCAACGGGCTATTTTTCTTATCGAAAATACTCAACAGACTATTTTTTCTACCGAAATAAAAAGGTCATATCTTAAAATATTAACCACATTTTAGAAAGAGCAATCATAATTTTAATTAATAATTAAAAAATCAGACTAAACCAACGTTTCGGTCAAAATTAATACGAACCAACCTGAGTTCTGATGCGGTTTGCTTTCGTAACCTTTATAAGGTACAACTGGCCAATTGAGCCAAAAACGGTTCAGCTTTCTTTGAAAAACCAGTTATTGTCAATTCATTTGAATATGTGGCCCTCTTCTTAACAAGCTTACTCTGACACTCATTATGTAGGGCAGTACTTTGTCCTTGGGAATACATTTTTAATGAAATTATTTTCTTTTCAATTCTATCAATCTAATTAATAAAATATTTTTTAATTTTTTAATTTATATTTTAATTAGAAAATTTTGTTCTAAGTTATTATTATTAAAAAGAATTACTTTTTTATCCTTAAAAATATTAAATTTATTTAATTTCACTAATAAATTATATTTGTCAAAATATATTTTCTTTATTTTTCCTCTTCATACTAATTTTTAAACTATTATTGTTAAAAATAATAATTATTTTATCATGAATTTGTTTAATAAATTGGATTATTAATTAATATATATAAGTGATTTTGCTTAAGATAATAAAGAAGTATGTTTAAAGGACATTAAAATTGAAGTTAGAATCTTTTTTATTGGCTTTCTTTAAATATACTTTAACTTTTATGAATCTTTAAATAAATGATAATAAATAAATACAATTTTATTTTTATTTTAAATTTTATATTAAATTTATTCTTAGATTAAATTATTAGTTTATTATATATTAATAGGCATTATTAGTGTATTTTTATTTTAATAAAGTATTTTATTTTATACTTCTTTTTTACTTATTCTTATATTTTTTCTTTTTTTGGGTAAATCAGCAAAACTTTTATACAAATAAAAAAATATTTTATACACAGCTAGTGATTTCCAATAAAATCTCTAGCTTACAAAAAGGACTCACAAAGGATAAATACATAGGGACCGTGAACAAAGCACGGAAGAAAACCTCCACGCCCTTAAAACCTGCCTATCGAACAACCTAAGAAAACTAAATCCACTACCCTAATACATAAATTCCCCAGCAGGCATGAAAACACCACACAAGACCTGTAGAAAAAACCCACCAAAAACCACAAACCAAATCCACAACCAGCAAAACACATCTAGAAAAAATATCCTTCTTGCATGACCGTCGTAGGAAAAGGAACTCCGCCTGGTAACCTGCTTATTATCGGTAGGAGGGAAGTATAACCCTTCTCCGCGTTAACCGTGAGATGTCCCTGAACCTGCATTTTTAGCGATAAGAATAACAAGAAACTGAATGCACACATAATTACCTTCCCTTAGTGTTTAGGCGAAGTTGCTCCATAACTTGTAAGATCACCCGCGAGGTAAAACTTCCTATATCCGAGGCTTCATCGCGGAAGGTTCGAAGGTTTCGTTCATACCACAGGTTATACACAACAACAAACAGGACAATGCAAAAGGTATGAAAGTCACTATTAGTGAAGGGGGGAGACATGTTAACCCTTAGTAAGATTGAATGGAGATCAGAAAGTTGTGAACTGGTAAGGTGAAAATGGTGGAGAGTGGTGGACCAAACCGATCGTGAGAAAACACAATGAAAGAAAATATGGTCAATAGTCTTAGAATCCATAACACACAAGGAACAACGGTTAGGGTGTGGAGAAATAGGAGCTTATACTTAGTCTGCAATTTGTTCACGAAGGCCAATCATAAGATAAAGGAACAACGAGGACTATTCCCCTTATGCCATACTAATGGATACCAAGGCACCATCGGACGGATCGGTCTCATGAGTTTATATGCTGACTCATTAGTATACTGCTTGGAAGGGTTGGCTAGCCATTCTAGGCTATCCTCATTGGATGAATATGGGTTATAAGGAATGGGAGATAGTGTACGAATAGGCTCCATATTTGTATGATGCCACCTCTATTCATTGTGCCAAATGACATCTGAAACTCTGGCAATCATGGGAAGAACTGACCCATTGATCAGCCGTGGAGTCGAGTGAGCCAACAGGATACCGCTCGGATGCCAAGGATCCTTCCATAAAGAAGTTGAAATACCATTCCCAATTCTAAATCGAAATTGGTCCCCAATTTGGTCTCTAACAGACAAGATCTTCCGCCAACTCCACGAATGACTATTACTAGGGGAAATAGACCAAAAATTTTTCCTTCGCAACATAATAGTGTGAACCCACTTGACCCACAAAGCTTCCCTATCAGTAAAAGAACCCAAATTCTTTTCCCTATTAACACTTTATTCCAGCTGGGCAAATGTTTAAAACCTAGACCACCTTCTTTTTCAGGACTACAGACATCATTCCAATTAACCCTAGTTGTAACTTTTTTCTCGACTGAACCCGAACACAAGAAATTCCTAAGATTTTTGTCTATTTCCTTAAGAATAGAAGATGGAAGAATGAAGATACTGGCCCAGTAAACCTGAATGGAAGACAAGACCGAAATAACTAATTGGACTCTACCAGCATAAGAGAGATGTTTGTGGGTCCAATTATTAACTTTGCAATCAATTTTGTCTAACAAAGGGATACAATCCCTCCTAGACAACCGCCCAGATATAAGGGGTAGTCCCAAATATCAAATGGAAAGGTGACCTAGTTTAAGGCTAGACAGGCTTTCAAAATGAGAAACCATGTGGTTCAACTCCGGGAAGAAAAAAAATGGCTCTTATTCAAGTTCATGACTATACTAGAGACTCGAAAAAAGGCCCCTAAACAATCTAGAAGAGTTTGGACCGAAACCAAATCTCCATGACAAAACAATAATAGATCATCAGCGAAAAGGAGCTGTGTGAGCTTAAGAGCTTGACAACGCCAATGATACTAGAAGGTGTTACTACCCCTAATGGAATCATTTAAGCTGCTAGTGAACACCTCCAGACAAATGATGAAGAGAAGAGGAGAAAGGGGGTCTCCTTGTCTCAACCCTGCCTTTCCTGGAAAGAATTTTGTGGGGGCACCATTGATAAGGATTGCATAGGCTGGAGAAGTAATACACTCCTTAATCCAATGAATAAACTGGGAAGGGCACCCAACAGCTTCTAACACATTCAGAAGGAACTCCCAATGTATAGAATCATACGCTTTTTGTAAATCCACTTTAAAAGCACATTTCTTATGATTATTGGCTAGATGGTAATGTTTAAAAATCTCCTGAGCCAACAAAATATTATTCCCTATTCACTGATTTTTAATGAAAGCACTCTGATTAGAGCTTATAAAGCTAGGGAGTATCTCTTTAAGCCTGTTAGCCAAGATTTTTGCGATCACCTTGTAAACAAAGTTACATCAAGAGATAGGTTTATAGTCCTCTACTGAGGAGGGATTTGCTTTTTTGGGCACCAAGGTAATGAAAGTGGAGTTAATCTCTTTGAGGAGACGCCCATGAAGGAAAAAATCTCTAATAGCCCTAGTAATATCCTCCCAAATAATATGCCAGGTATGATTAAAGAACACCCCATTAAAACCATTTGGTCTAGGAGACTTATTCGGGTTAAAAGATTAGATCACATCCCTAATCTCCTAATTAGAGATGTCTGCAATGAGAGAACTGGTAAGAAAATCATTGATCCAATGAGGGAATAACTTCTCCACATACTCTTTGGAAGAAGGGAGGTCCTTACTGGACCCAATCGTACTTTTAAAGCAGCCTAAGAACTAGTTTTGAATCTCATCAACAGCTACAAGTCTAATACCATTCTCACCTATAATCGAATGAATGGCATTCCGATTCCTATTTGCCAGAATGGAATTATGAAAAAACTTGGTGTTTCGATCCCCCTCTCTAAGCCATTTAACACGGGAAGACTGCTTTAGAAATAACTCCTGATCAGTTAAGGCTCCTAGCAAGTTATTGATGGCCTTAGTTTCCTGTGCAGCCAGCACTGAGCTATTGGGAAAATTACGCTTTTGACCTTGAATAGAATTGAGGTCGGATTGACACTTCTCTACTCTTAGATGGACATCTCCCACTTGCCTAGAATTTAGAGATTTGAGAGCTGATCTCACCAGTTTAATCTTAGAAACGACACAAAACATTAGGGTACCATGGATCTGGGTACTCCAATTCTCTTCCACTATCTAAAGGAAAGAAGGTTGAGACACTAGGAAATTGGAGAACCTAAAGGGGGAAGGTCTAGACAGCCTAGCTATGGAGGCCCTAACCAAAATAGGAGAATGGTCCGAAATGTTAGGGTTTTGAATTATCTCAAAAGAGTTAGGGAACCTCGAACTCCAGGCAACATTAACAAGTGCTCTATCAAGCTTTCTAGCCACAAAAAGTTCTCCACATTGCTTATTAGTCCAAGTTAATCTCGGACCACTAGAACTCAGCTCAAACAACTCACATTGGTCTACACACTGCCTAAAATCATACATGCCATTAATAGTCAAAGGACTGAGAGGTTCAGCCTCATGAGATAATAAAACCGAATTAAAATCTCCTACTATCAACAACAGATGAGTACCTACTGAGTTTTTGAGGTTAGAAAAAGCTGACCAAAGATACTTCCTGTGGTTAAAGTTGTTAGACCCATACACACAAGTAACAAAAAAACCAATAGCACTATTGATAGGAGTAACCTCTAAATGGATGAGTTGATCGGAGAACAGCTTGGGAACACACAAAAACCTATTCGGATTCAATGAAACCACTATCCAAGCATTGGAAATTTGTTCTAAGTTACTAGAAAACCGCTAATTAGGGAACAAAGAGGAACAAACATTATTCAAGAAGTGCAGATGCTTAATCTTAGTCTCAGTCAAACACACAAAAGACACAAACATTTTCTTCAACGCAGTAGACACAGCTAACTGCTTTCTAGAATTATTCAAACCCCTAACATTCCAAAAACCAAAATCCATGCTAACAACTACCACAACATAATCACTACTTAATTTTCCACCTAGTTTTCCTATTAGTACGACCTGTTATAGCCCCCTCAGCCCCATTCAAATTCCCTGGACTATGATTTTCCAACTCAGGACCCAATTTAGATTTAGAAAGGGACAGAGTATGACTTACTTGTCTCGGTGGTAGGGAACCAGCATCCTCACAGTGCCCAATGGCTTCATCGACCTTCTGTTGATCTTGTAGAGCCGTGGAACTACCCAAAAAAGTACAACCCTTATCCTCCTCTGTTGCCTTGTCACTTAATTGGGTGATCTGGAGGGTTCCCAAGTCCTCACTAGGTTCAGTTGGAGTCTCCAATTCGAGACCCTCAGTATGACATTGGTCCACAGAACCATCTTTGTTACCCTCCAGCTCCGACACTTGGAAACTTGGTAAAACTGGTTCCTTTCCCGTCAACAGTTCCTGCTGGAGTCCAGTTTCAAAGACTCGACCAATAGGAGCCCAAGCTTTCTTCTGGACCAGGTTATCCGGCATCCATTAATATTCAACATCAATATCCTTGAAGGCAAGCTTCCCATCTTCAGTGTAAGTGGCTAATTGAAATGAAAAGGGCCAGGACTTGCCTAATTCCAACTCAACACACATACAAGCATACAGAATTCAAGACATCTTAGCAGTCGGTGTGTCCATTAAGAGTGGCTTACCCACTGCACTCGCAATCCTGCCAAGACCCTCCGTAGTCCAATACTCCACTGGAATATTGTAGAACTTAACCCAGACTAGAGTAGCATGGATATCCTCATGTTCCCCAGCATTCAAACTCCACTTTCGAAGGAAAAGAGATTTACCTTGAATGTGCCATGGCCCTTTCTCCAAGACCAGATTCATCCCTTCCGCAGAATCAAAACGAAATAAAAAATTGTTGGAACTAGTAATCAACAGTTCCGACATACCAAAAGCCAATCAGGACTTGTTTAGAGCTCGTTGCACCACAAGAAAAGCAAGCCTTTTCCCTAAGAAGAACCCAAGTAGAGTATGGGGCAATTGAATGGCACCTTGTTTGGCTAGTTCCAGTGGGGGGAATGACCCTAATCTGATCATCGTGGATTTCTGGAGGATAATAGGATAAAGTCGTCAACAGCGACTCAGTGGCCGCGACATCAACCACAACAGATTTCCAAGTTCTAGGTTTGACGACAGGAGGCTTTGAAGGTAGAGGGAGAGCCAAATGGGTATCAACTTTCAGGGGGGAAGGTGGAGGAAAATTTGGGTCAGTGTTTTAGTCAGAGTTAGGGATTTGGACCGAAGGCAAAGGGGGAAAATGCGCAGAGGAAGGTCGCGGACGAGAAACAGGAATGGCGGTTAGGGGAAGTCGAGGAGAGGAGGAAGAAGAAGACGAAGCCATGAATACAGGAGCTAAAACTCTAGAGATCTACGAAGCTATGGAGCTCTTCGCCAACGCTTAGACGCTCAGTCGCTTTCATCGTTCTAATATATTTTTCTTATTATTTATTATATATCAGTTTTATAACGGATTAATACTGGTTGAATCTTCAAACATTAAACTTTTTCTTTGACCAGTTTGATGTTCGGTCCGATTTTTAAAACATTGACCCTAACATCTAGAAAACATTAAATTAGACCCTATCATAATGCAAAATTTAACTCTGTCTATTAAGTGTCAGGTTAGTACTGACTGACAATTTTTAATATTTTTGTGGCCCTCAAGTGCCACGTCATTGTTGATGTGGCAAAGTATGACCTATCTTTTTAAAAGTAAATTTGGCAAAAAGGTTAATTTTGATCCTAAGTTTTGCACTATTTGACAAGTTTAACCATAATATTTTAGAAAGAACACTTAAAAACTCTAACTTGTAGAAAATGTTAAAATTTAACTCCATTATAACAAAATTAACAAACAGCTTGATGACGTCATTGATCTAGTACTTTTGAAAAAAATTTCTATTTTATTTTATTGTATTTGCATGTTATGATAGCTTTATAACGGAATTGCAATGTAGAAAAATTAAAATACTTGAATTTAGTCAAGTTTAAAATAAATTTATTTTATTACCAATGTTATTTTAATAACACTTCTATTTCATTATAAAATTCTAATAAAATTTTTAGAAAATTAGATATTCATAAATCTTTAAATTAATAAAATATAAAATTACTGATATTCTTCTTCTTCTTCTTTTAATAATAATAACAATAACAACAATAACAACAACAACAAATTACATGGAATCATAAAAATCTTATATTTTTAATTATAAAATAAAATATGGTATTTATAAATATAAAAAAACTAAAAATACCAAAACGTTACATGTATCAATAATAATTAAATGTTTTATTTTCAATATGAATCCACATATATGAGAAGTTTAAAAGTTTTACATTGTAAAGTTAAAAGAATTACTTAAAAAATGAAATACACTCCACGTAATAAAGAACTATACTTTTTATAAAGTCTTAATAGAGAATTACAATTTTTATAAAGCCAATATTATTTTATTTTATTTTCAAGTCTCACATTGCAATTTCATTATAAAGCTGTTATAACATGTAAATAAAATAAATAAAATAAAAATTATTTAAAAAGTGTCAGGTTAACGATGTCATCAAGTCGTTAGTAATTCCGTTATAATGAAGTTAAATTTTAACGTTTTCTAAAATTTAGGGTCCTAAGTGTTCTCTTTGAAATGTTATGGTAAAACTTATTGAATGGTGTAAAACTTACGGTCAAAATTGAGCTTTTTGCCAAATTTATTTTTTAAAAAGTAAGTGTCACTTTGTCTTGTCAGCAATGATGTGATACTTAGGAGGCAAAAAAAATAAAAATAAAATTGTCAAATCAATTCTAACTTGACACTTAATAGACGGGATAAAATGCTCTGTTTCGGTGGGATCCAATTTTAATGTTTTTTAAATGTTAAAGTTATTTCATTTTATCAAATGTCAAAATCAAAATTCAAATTCCATCCCTTACACTGAAGTAACAATAAGGTAAGTGATGAATATACTAAATTTATTCTTTTGTGTTAGGATAAAAGACATACATGTATCTTTTTTCCGAAAATTAACATACATATATCTTTGTTATAGTCTAACTTATTTTTTCTTAGATTATTCATAATTTAATATTTTATTTTATTTTATAATTAAAATTTTAACATAATTGGCAGTCACTTCATTTTAGATATACTCAATATAGTTTTATTAATTTTTTATATAAAAACTAATGTCATACATTACATAAATTATAAAGATAAATATGAAGGCATTTTTAATATTGAATTATATGAATTTTAAAATAATAAAGAAAATTACATGACAAGTACTTATCTTTACTGTCTTTTATTGCAAGGTCTTGATGAACTAATATCATTCTTCAAAATTTCGCTATAAAAGAAATTATTTTAGATGAGTCATTTAAGTAAGAAATGAAGCCTATTTTTCTTGTCAAATTATAATTGAATTTTTAATAGTATCTTTATCAATAATTTATTATGAAAGATAATTATTTAATATAATTATGTATTGGGTGAGTTCGAAATATAATTAAAAGAAAGCAGATTCACTATGATTACAATTTATGCATGAGATTATTAATTTATTCAATAAACACATTATTTATCTTTATATTTTTTATTAATTATATGTAATGCTTAATACAAAAGATATAATTCTTAGATTAATTATTGTACAATTGATCAATTATCATAATATTATAATTAAAATTAGTTATTATTCGCAAATTATTCTTAGTTATATTTTTATCTAGATAAGATATTGATAGAACTAATGATTAAAAATCGAATCGATTCGACTGATTAACCGTAAAAACTTTGAATTGACCTATTTTTTAGTTCAATTTTTAATTTTTCGATTCGATTTACTTTAATAACTTTTGTTGTCAAAAAGTGATTAATTTATTAATTAATTGATTGGTTTTCAAAAGCTAATAAGTTTTTACAAACTAAAATAAATCAATTAATTTTTATTTAACAATTTTATTTTCAATTAAACTTCAAATTCTTCAATAGATAAGGAGAATCTCCTTAAATTATATTTCAAATTCTTTAATTTTAACTCCCGGTTGTGTTTTTAAAACATTAGATAGAATGATAAAATTAGCATATTTTATATTTCTCTTCGATGAATAAATTAATTTATATCATAAATTAAATTGTAAAGATACTTTAAAAAATGTATAAGTGCTTATTAGAAAATAATTTTACTGAATTAGTCTGATAATGAGGATCTTGAATAAAATATTACTTATATGTTTGTAGATATTCTTATTATGATGATTGTATGATTGAAATTACCAGAGTATCTCATTAGAAAATTACTATATTTTAATGTTACAAACAATTTATTTTATTGAGGGTACCTCATTCACTGTTAATTAAATTTATTATAAATATAGAAATGATTAAATAAATCAATAAAATAATTAAAGAAAATATTCTATTAGACTATTATTTTTTATCAATAATGATTTATATTTTTTTAAAAGAGTAAGTTGAAATTTTTAAAAAATGTCTTCAAATATTCATTATAAATTAATTACTAATTTGTAAAAACAAACATGATTGGATTTAAATACACTATGTGAAATAATAAGGAGTAAAAAATAAAAAATAAAAGAAATCATAAAATATCATTTGAAGATGATGAAATTCAAGTATTAGATAAAAGGGAAAAAATATATTGATAGAAATTCTTATCTTCCTTGGGATCTCAGTCGATTTTAAAAAGTATTTTGATTTATAAGGTTGTTATCTTATAACATAAAAGAGTTTGAAGTTGATGATTCCATCATTCATATATTTTTATTATTTTAAATTCACCTTAATTTTTTTAATGAATATATGCTATAATAATAATAAATTCTTAATATAAAGACACCTTATTATGCGATTTGTGTGTTTTTATTTTAGGATTTAGAAAAAGAATTTCAATTGATTACGGAAAAATATAAATCTAGTTAGAAAATAAACAAAATGCATTATTATGATAATGATTAAAGAAAAATAATTTTAATTAGTATCTTTTAATAAATATTTCATAATAAATAAAAGATTAGTCATTAATCTAATTAATAAGTTAATTTATTTTCAATTATTATTTAAGATATCTATTATCATTAATATTTTATTTTTATTTAAACATATAAATTAATAATTAATAATCAATAATCAAAAACTATAAAAATGTAAGTGAAATCCGAGAGCTTCTAGTCAAGTTAAACATTAACAAATTAGAAGAGTGAATCAACTAAATCTTTCCCGTATCATATAATTTTTAATGTCTTAAAAATTCTAAGCGGAAGTTAAACCGATAAGACAACATATTAATGTTGAAAAGATTCAACTGGTTAAAAATTGAATAAAATTAAAGAATTTAAAATATAATTAAAGGAGAAGAATTTAAAATTTAATTAAAAAATGACCTTATTAAATAAAAAATATTTATTTATTTTAGTTTATAAAATTGATTGGTTTTAGAAAACTAACTAATTAATTAATAAATTGATCAAATTTTAATAACAAGGGTTATTAAAGAAAATTGAAAATCAAACGAAAAATAGTTCGATTCAAGATTTTTACGGTTAAATCGGTTGAATAGATTTGATTTTGTAATTATTGATAATTTTAATCCTAAAATTCAGAATTCAGTTCCTGTGTTTTGAAACAGCAATGAGTATAAGTTATCATTTGAATTATTAATATAACTGTCTGAGAAAAAAGTCTAAAACAATGCTGCATTTTAAACTTTGCTTGGGTTTTAAATTTAAGGAAGAAGACTTGTGGCACAACTATGTTGAAGAGTTACAAGGCACAATTGCAGTATAGGATATTACTATTAGAATATGGAAAGGATAATTAAACTTCAATTTTGACTATTTCTTATGCAATGCTTTAATAGGAACAAATTTTATCCTTCTAAATAATTTAACATATATTTAAAATTAAAAAAGTTAACCACACTTTAGATAATTTTATTTTTTAAAACTTTGTAATGCTTTTAAATTATATTTTCAATTTAGTATTAAAATAAATATATTCATTTAACAAATTCAATGTAAGTTAAATAAATTATATTCAAATAACTTCTTATTTTATCCTATTTCTATTTTTACATACAATTTAAAGAAAACATTTAAAATAAGTGTTTCCGCCTTTAATAGGTCGCGGGTTTAATTAGCAGAAGATATCAATTCACTTAAAATACTTGTAAACTGTGATTAATTAGGAGTTGAAATGTACTAAATTTATTAATACTAATTACATATTATTATTTGTGTTCAGTAATAACTACTAATTCACAAGGAGAAAGAATTGTCCTATCTAGTTTCTTTATAATAAATTAGAAATAAATCATATTTCTATTCACCTTTGTAATACCAAAAAAATACATTAATAACCATACAATTGCAAGTCACTGTCAGCTCGTAGGAGAATACCTTGTCCATGCTCTTAAGATAACGTAGAATACGTAGAGCTCCTTTCGAATGATCAACGCGTGGACTTTGCATGAATTGATCCAAGATATGTACACAGTAGCTAAGCTTAGGCCATATGATAGTTAAATAGATTAATCGACTAACTAGTTGACGATATGGTGTCGGGTCAATCATTAGCAAACAGGAGGCAAGGGCCAATTGCTCAATTGAAAAACTAGCAGGTTTGGCATTGAGAAGTCCTACTTTAGTAACAATATGAAGAGCATATTTATGTTGACAAAGAAAAATGCATCAGAATTTTGTTCAACTTTGATGCCAATAAAATATTTCAATTAACCAAGATCCTTCATATAGAAACATCAACTGAGGTAGACTTTAAGATCACGAACAACATCAGGATTACGACCTATAGTGACTAAATCATCAACATATACCAGAACACACAAGCTATCACCTCCTCGATGCATGGTAAAAAGAGAGTTGTCAACATAAGTTTGAGAGAAACCATAGTCACGAAGAGAAGTAGCCAACTTTGCAAACCAATTACGAGGCACTTGACGAAGATTATGTAAAGATTTCCAAAGATGGCAAGCTTTTTTGTAAGAGGAAGCCGCAAACCCAGGCTGTAACCTCATATACACTTCTTCACCAAGATCACTATGTAAGAAGGCATTGTGAACATCCATCTGATGCAGTTCCCAATTTTTAGCAGCGACAATAGCAAGAAGTGTGCGAACAGTAACCATTTTGACAACAAGAGCAAAAGTCTCATCACAATCGATGCCTTCAACCTGGTAATTTCCCAAAACAACCAAATGAGCCTTATGACATTCAATAGAGCCATCAGAATTTTATTTGACAAGATAAACCCACTTGCACACAATAGCGGCAAATCCTCAATCGTCCAAATAAGGTTCTGTTCAAAAGTGTCAATCTCCTGACGTATGGCCTCATGCCATAAGGGGTCATTCATAACATCACGATAACTAGTGGACTCCATCTCTGTAGAAATAGCACTAAAAAAGTGAGATGTTGGGGAGAAAATTTATCATAATTCGCATAATAAGCAATGGGATAAGGAGTACTTGAGGATGTTGAAGAAGGAGAAGAGAGTGGGGGTTCTAATTGTTGAACCGTGATAATGCTAACATAATCACGCAAAAGAACAGAGGCATTTTTGGTGTGATGATCACAACCCAATGTTTCACCCATATTCAACCCATAAGTATCATTTGCATTGGTGCTTATATCATTTGTGGAAGGCTGTCCAGTTTTAACAAAAGCTAGAATATCACTCCCCTTTGATGGGTTAAGATCTGGAGCTGAATTAGACTCATAAGTATCAAAATTCCATTCATCATCAAAAGTCCAACGTAAAGCAATCAAAGATATATGATCAACAAAAGAAGAGGGGGTTGTGGGTTGAGCAATATTAATAGAAAAAGGATAACTATTTTCAACAAATTTGACGTCACGAGGGACAAAATGTTGCCCAGTTTCAGGATTGCAGACTTTCCAATTGTTTTTTTCATGAGGGTACCCCAGGAACACATATTGCTTACTTCAAGCTTCAAATTTGTTTTTGTCCCTAGACTTGTAATATGCATAGCATAGACACCTGAAAACTTGTATATGATTATAAGATGGGCGTTTACCAAACAACATCTCCTAGGGACTTTTTCTGTTATTAAGCATAGTCGGAGTTCTATTAATTAAATATCCTCTCGTTAAAGCATGCTCCCCCAAAACTCAATAGGTAGATTAGCATAAAAGTGTAAGGCACGTGCAATTTCAAGAATGTGATGGTGTTTTATTTCAACTTGACCATTTTGTTGAGGGTCAGTTTAGGAAATTTGAAACAAAATTCCATTATCGTTAAAGTATGATTTCAAGTGTTTAAACTCAATCTTATTATCACTATGCACAATTTTGACAGATTTATGAAATTTTGTGCAAGCCATGACACAAAATTGTTTAAAAATAGCAGTCACTTCACTCTTTTCAGCCATCAAATAAATCCACACAACACTTGAAAAATCATCAACTATCTTTAAAAAATAATGAGCTCCACAAGAAGAGGCAACACAATAAGCACCCCAAACATCATAATGTGCCAATTCAAAAGGTTCCAAAGCATAACTATTACTAATACCAAAAACATCCCATGTTTGTTTAGCTCGATAACATGCATCACAAGACTTATTCTGACTATTAGGAAAACTACTATTAGAAACATTAGTAGGAAACAAACTATTTTATAGGAGGGATCCCCCATATGCTAATGCCATAAGTCGGTGGAGTCTACAGTTTTCACTTGATGTGCTTAAGCCTTACTACACCAAAGAAGTAATAGACCCCACCATATCTCTAACCCACTCCAATCAACATCCTTAAAGTGTGATCCTGTATCATACGAAGTTGGTTAGTGAATATGACATGACATCTCAAGGCATCTATCAATCGACCAACAGATATCAAATTGCACTCCAATTGTGAGACATAAAGCACATATTCTAAAATCAATCCTTCAATATGCGCAGTGCCTTCATGGATGGCAAACTAATAGGGAACTTGGGCAATTCAATCAAAATAGTTAAATAAGATCGATTTTTGGTCATATGATATGAGGCTCTATTATCAAACAAACAATTATTACGATTTTCCTTACTAATCAAATTTTTAGTGGTATTTGTTTGCTTACTGGGACCAAGTATAGTGAGAACCGAACTCTACTGCTCCGCGGTCAAAAATGAAGCTTGTACTACCTTGGTTATAATAGCAGCAGAACCTGAGGTACTGGCGATTTCACCTGAATAGGCCGTTTTCGCAACAGTACCTAGTGCTCCACGTCCTTGACCTACCACACTAGCACATCCTCCCCCTGGCCTATTTTACATCCTCATCCCTTGCCATTAGTAAACCACCAATCTAGATATTTTTCCATGAGTGCAAAACAATTGGACACTTCATGCCCCTCCTTATTACAATGAGTGCAAAAAGGCCTGGAAACTCCGTGCTACATTTGATTCTTCCTGCATGCGCTTGAGATAGCAAACACCATAGCATCACCTCGTTCATCCTTTGTTCGAGTGATATTTTTATGTCTCTACTCCTTAACCACCATCTGATAAGCTTTGTTAAGAGAGGGAAGCGGGTCTATGCTGAAGATGTTTGTGTGAAGGATGCCATATAGTTCATCATCTAAACCCATCAGAAATTCATGGTTTTTTTTCGATTGCAATAGTTTTCATGAATTGCTTGGCCAAATCACAACTGTACCCACCACATTTGCATATAGGCATATTAGGATACCCTATAAATTCGTCCCAGAGAGCTTTGAGTCGTCCAAAATACCTCATCATGGTCTATCTCTTTTGCATGCAATTTCCTATGGCTTCTTTCAACTCGTGTACTCTCATTACATCGGGTGTGTTAAATCATTCTTTTATGTCACCTAAAAATCCTTGGTCAAATTAAGATAAGTAAAGTTTGAGCAAAGACCTAGCTCAATGGAATTCTTTATCCAATCAAAGAGCATCAAGTTTACTCTGCACCAATCTTCAAGATCATCATCATTTTGAGTCAATTTATTGAAGGTTTTGTTAAGAAACCCAACTTTCATTTGGCACAAAAAGGGTTATTTAAGGCCGTAGCCCATTCACGATAATTGGTTTCACCCTTAAGCAAAATTCCACAGATACTCAATCCAAGTATATCCAAATTACGTAGAAAATATAGGGAAGAAGGATCGTTGACTTTTTGATTCTTCTCCTTCGTTAGCTTACTGTTGTTACCATCATTGTCGTTTTTTTATAATTGCTGCGTACAGAAGGAATCACTCAGTCTCTCTATTAGGTTTTTTAGGGGTTTTGCCTCTACCAATGCTCTGATACCATGAGAAATTGTTGGTGTTAAAACCCTTGATTTCATTCTCGTAATGGCTAAGAATATATACAGTATAAAGAAGAGTTTGAGGTTAGCTAAACTAGAAAACTACTTCCTAAATAAGAGCATATAATATATCTTAGTTATATATACAGAATACACTGAATATTACAAATATGCACAGAATATCAATATCTCCCCACAATGGGTAAACTCTATTTTTTGTTTCTACTTTTGTTCTCCAAACTGTAGCTTAATTCCTAACAATTATGTGCTCATGCTCTCAACCTCAGGTATTGTCACCACTTATACTTTAATGAAACAAGATAAGAAATACATAACTAAAGCAGAAGAATCTACTGTTGCTTTCAGTAGACCACTACCTCTCCCACCTTTTCTTAGACCATTTCTTGCTCTATCACTATTTAATACTGTAAATTGAGACTATAATTGTAACATCCTGTCCCCATATTAAGGGTTAGGACCCAAAATTTTGGTGCATGTGAGCTCAAAGAGAAACTAAGACAAGGCATTTTCTGGTTCATGCATCATGTTAACATATATGCATATAAATATGGAATGTTTTCGTATAAAAAGTGGTACATGCATTCATTGA
>JAOTBA010000009.1:6151529-6166139 GCA_025629845.1 Erythroxylum squamatum | reverse complement strand
AAGTGTTGGATGCAATATCGATATGTTTTGTAAAGCTATGTATGAACTTGGTTGCACTGGGAATGAAATGAAGAGTTTCTTTTATGAACACGTGATTCCTTTGCATAGCATGAATGAATGTATTTAGCATAGTTATTGAGATTTGCCAATTGTTGCTTGTGTGATTATGTTCCTTTTTAGTTGAGTTTGATGCATGTGTTTATCCTTGAAGGGAGATATCAAATTGATATTAGTATTAGAAGGATAGCTTGTTGCAATTGGGAAGAATGTGTGTGATGAATGATTTGGAGTTGAGATTCAATGATGTTTGGTGTTGTTGGATGTGTTTGGAGTGGTTTTGTGATGTTGGAGAAGGGTTTAAGGTAAGGGAATGTTAGGAGGGGTTTAGGAGCTTGAAGGGGGGCTTGTAGGGTGAAATTTTTGTGTTTCCCGAGGGTTACACGGTCAGCCCGTGTAGATTTACACGGACCGTGTAAATCCAGCCCCTGCGCACCATTTCCACCCGAGGCTTACACGGGCAGACCGTGTGATTTTACACGGTCCGTGTATTTTGACCTCCTTAACGTTCGAATTTCAATTTTTGGTCTTCATAAAAGTTGTAGCCCTAGATGTCTTCTTTCCAACCGTCCAAGATTGAGGTCAATCCGATATCTAGAACGAAAGTTATGGCGTTTTTACCAAAGTATGTTCAATAGGAAATTAGGTTATGAACATGTTGTATTCGTTAGGCCATAACTCCTTCGTCCGACCTCCGATTGAGGCGATTCTTATGGCGTTAGTTTTCTAACATATTTTCCTACCTTCCCTCAAAATTTCATGGTCATTGGTTTCGAATCCAAGAAGTTTGATTATTTTAAAGTGAGTGGTCGGGTTGGAGAGCTCGATCGGGTTATGAGTTTAGTTTAGAATTTTTAGCATATCTTGAGCTATAGAGCTCCGATTGAGGTGATTCTTGGTTCTACATAAACTAGAGACCGAGAGCTACCATTTTCAAAAGTTAATTGAAATTTTTGTGATCTTTGTTTTGTGGGCTCGCCTTTGTGGCTTGATTTGTTGTTAGATTGAGGGCTTTTCGTGAGGGTTAAAGCGTTTAGAACCCGCTTATGTTTATGTGCTTCGATTTCGAATCGATCGTTGGGCTTCGGTAACGGGGCCCAACACTATGAAACTCTCAGGATCCTTAAGCTTCTTAGGTTGTTTGTTCTAAAGGATGGATACTACTCCTTACTAAGTGTCGTTGTAAATAATTCCTCCATCTTCCTTTTAATCGATAGTAACTCCTTCAAAAATTTGGAATAATTTGGCATATGATAAAGAGCCTAAACAAAAGGTAAGTTATTATGTAATTATTTAAAAAAATTCTAGGTACTTACTGAACTATTCATCCATATAATCCCTTTTTAGTTTCATCATACTCGAGATGGTAGGCTTTAACTCCTTCACCAACTTAGGTTGCTTGCCTTCTCTATATTCTTTATTATTCTTCTCCTTGTTCTCAGTCTTCTCCTCTTTAACTTATTTCTTTCAATATTTAACTCCCTTCAACTTTTAAGACTGTCTGCCTTTATATGCTCCTTCGGGTTTATCTCGGTCTTACTAGGTAGGCCCTCCTTTTTGTCTCTTAGAAATCAATCGACAACTATACTATTTGATTATATAACTTATGGATAAAAGTCTCTTAGTGTTAGTAAAGATTCAGTATCTTAACAGTGAATTTTAGATGCCTAAATAAATTTATTAATGATATCTTCTATGTTAGGCTTATTCTCTTGTAGATGATGTTTTTGGTAAAATCCAAGTTCATAGTTCTGTCTTTGTTACCAATTCCCTTAGGAAAAATTTGAGTGGTTCTTCCATCTTGGGTTCTAAGTGTTTCTGTATGGGTTATTTTGCAGTTAAGGTACATTGCCCATATAGTTGACATGTGTGGCTGATTTTATTGTAGCTTAAACGGGCCTACATGCCCTCCACCATATAACCCACACAACATCGTTTGAGCTAGCTATTGTATGACTAACAATCCACCAATCTTTTTACTAAGAGCTTTAACTTGATCTGCTAGAGCTATAATTACATATACATCTAAAGTCCAACCTACTTATTAGACTTAGCTCTTGTTAAATTCCACTAATAGTTTATACATAGCCATATCTTTAACCAAATTTTGAGCCAGTTTAGGTTGTTTTGCTATATTTGTGTAATGTCCCGTCTTTTAAATTGTTGAAGGATCTAAAGTCTTAGACTATTGAGTCACATGAGTGACATCATATAGAATGAATTTGGTACATTTTTGATATGATTTTTTGATTGTATTCATATGCATAATATTAGCATACACACATGAATTGTGGTTTAGACAAATTGCACTCAATTGACATATTATGAGGTATGAAACTAAAATGAATGTGACATGAATGTGCAAATCCAATATCTTGTACTTTGGATTACCAATGACAAGGATTGATGGACTATAATTGGTAACTTGGAATTTATTGTTACAATTGAGAAATTGATAAATTAAAATGTACATTTAGTCTAGGTAAAATGCTAAGTGGCAAGACAAGTGGATACATGAAAAATTAGGATGACAAAGCCTATAAAATGAGTGACATTTGGCATACATAATTGAGTGACATTTGGCATAGAGATTAAGTGACATATGGTAATTTAAGAAGAGGACATATGGCAGTTTAAGAAGAGTGCATGTGTACCATTTAAGGGGAAGACATGTAGCTTGCTTCCTTATAGGATAAGTGTCCTTAAATAAGGAAACACTTATCTTAACTCAGCTAATGACATATGTATATGAAAAAGGCTTTCCTTAGATGTTTCTGGTGGAATTTATTCTTCCTCCTTCCTCACATTTCCAAAATACACTGATAACCCTATAGATTTGAAATTCTACTTTGCTTCTGTTCATAGCCACTTCGAGATTCATATAAGATTATGCTCAAAGATAGCTATAATCTGCTATCATCTTGTTGACTTTGCTAGAACCCATCTACTTCCACTTTGTGCTTGGATGATCTTGCATGTATGGAGAGCTAAGTTAGACTTGATGAATTGAGCTGGAATTGGAGCTATATAAGTAAGTAAAGTATTGTTCTTTATGGCATGTTATAATAGAAGGATTATGATGATTGAATTGGGATAGATTGTATATGATGTCGATGATGAATTATACTAGAAAATGATACTTGAACTTGGATATTTTATGTCTTGTTTTTAATGTAAAAAACATTGTAGGTTATAGGTTGTTTCAAGGATGAATTGGATTAGGATTTGAGGTATAATGAAGGTGAATTTATGTTAAAGAAAGGTGTTAACATAGTGATCTTGAAATGGGAAAGAACTAGGACTACATGTATGATCAAATGAATGATAGTTTTTGTTTTGATTTTGATGCATAAAAGACCATAAATTGTTAGCTGCCAAATGAATGATTTGAGTTGGAATTGGAAATGGAATTGATGAGGAATTGACATATACTTACGGTAAGGTATAAGTAATGGACTATGATGAAGATGTGTTGAATTTGGTATAGAGGTGTTAAAATCTAGAAAAAATTGATAGAGATTAGACAATGTACATTCAGTTAACCAATTCCATGATCGTGGACAACTATATTGCCCCTTCCCACGATCATGGGAAATGCTTTGAAGTGGAAAACATTCGGTTTTGTATGATATTTGAACCATATAAGGATAAGACATTATACCTTGGTGCATTTAGACTTAATTAAGGCTTAAAATGAACTCACCAAAATTGCAACGTTGACAATTTCAGGATTGAGCGAGCAACGACTTAGCTGCTAAGACTGCATTTTGATACAAGTTATGGCTCAAAGGTCAGTCAGCTAGGGACTGAAAATTAGTTTTTAGTTTTTGGTTTATTTCCTCATATATGTAGCATACTTTATAGACTAAACTGTGAGCTTTTGATAGGCTGACAATGTATACATATGAATGATGGATCTAATGCTACATTGTAAATTATGGTTTATGAAATGAAATAAGGAAATTTTTGGACTTTAGATAATGTGTTATTTTTCATTTAACTTATGATGCCATGGAGTAAAGTGAAGGTGAGATAGTTAACACGCCACTTCTGTCAGGCATGTGCACGTGTGATCGTAGGGCACACGTGCATGTGTCAGATGGGAGCGGAGTATTATACAAAATGCTAAAGAGGTTTATCATAGAGAATTCTAATAGGTAATTCCTACCTAAATCACATGGGATTTTTCTTTCAAAAAGTATGTGTACAACAATATAGGAAGAGAGTGATAAAATAGATTATATTCTATATGGATTATCTATTAGATTAATCATGTATATGATGTTACGTACAAGATCAAATGATTCTTATACTTTGAGCATAACAAGCATATTTTAAACTAATCTTAATGGTGGTTATTGAAAAATTTTGAAAAATATATTAAAGTACTTGAGAAGAACTAAAGATGTTTTTTTATCAATGGAAGAGTTGAATTAAGAGTTTAAGATTATTTAGATATTAGTTTTCAGGTCGATCACAATGATAGCATATCACAATCTACGTACTCCAATGGTGGTGCAATAAGTTAGAAGAAATCTAAACAACCAATCATTGTTGATTTTACAATGGAAGTAGAGTATATTTTAATGTTTGAGGTGACAAAGGAAGTTATTTGGATTAAGAAACATTACTAAACTAGGATTGGTTCCTATCATTAACAAAATTAACTATCACAACAACAACACTACTGCATAGACAAACGGAACCGAGGTCTCGTCAATACTCTACGCATATACTTAAGAGGTTTTACTTAATTAAAGAGATGGAGCAAAAAGTAGTGAATGCCTATTGAAAAGGATCTTGTATATTCTCTCATTAAGTTGTTTTCTCAAAAGAGACATGATAAACTTATATATATATATATATAATATTCAATATATAAGCTATTGACTTTAGGGCAAATAAAAGATTGTTAGTTTATGTCTTTACAGTTTATTAGTTGGTTGCAATTTTAAGATAATTACTGTATAATTAAAATTACATTGAGATCATAATTATAAGATCTAAGTTGCACGTAGGTATTATTCCTAAGTTGTTACTAACTATAGTTTCATTAAGATGTGAAATTGATGGAATGATAAAACTAGCATATCTTATGTTTCTTTCTTTCAAAGTAAATAACTGATCTTATAAATTAAAGTATGGAGAAATTTAAACAAATATGTGAGTTCTTGTTAACTTCACTGAACTGGTCCGATTATGAAGATTCTAAATGAAATATTACTTGTTTGTCTATAAATATCATTCTTATGATAATTATATATTTGATTCCTAGATTTGAGATTATTAAAGCATTTTACATGAGAATTATTACGTTTTGATGTTACTTATGACTTATCCTATATAAAGTAGCTCACTTAGTAGTATTTGGATATAGTATGAATTGTATATATATAATTAAGACAGTAAAAAAAAAATGATTTGTCATCCTAAATAATTAAGGAGAATATTATGCTATTTTTTATTAATAATGATTTGTGAATTTTTTAGATAGAGTAAATTGAATTTTTAAATTTTTATTTTTAAGTCTCAATAAAAATCAATTAGTAATTAACAAGAATAAACATGGTTCAATATAAATAGAGCAGGGGTTATGTTCAATTAGAATATTGAAAAATGAAATGATTAATTTATATGTTATACCCATGCATAAATAGGTTAAATTAAACCACTTTGACATTTCTGATATTTAGGTGGTCTTTCTTTATCTATGATTATAAATTGTTTAATTGAAGAATTAATAATAAATTAAAAAGTTTTAATTTATAAAATTATAATTATATTTATAATCATTATCAATATTTTAGAAAATTGATGAATCTGAGCAAATTAATTAAGATTAGACCTAGATATAAAGTCCAAGCAATTTTAAGAATTAAATATAAGATATTTAATTTTATTAATAATATATTGTAATTATAATTAGAACTAAACTTCAATTATAGTTTAAAATTTAATTTTAATTAAACTTAAAAAGAAGCCTTATTCTTTTTTATAGAAAGGGAAGATATACTGAAAGAGTTAACTATATTGTTAATGCTTCTTAATAATTTGAATTTTTAATTATGTGAATACTGCACAGTTGTGATTGATAATTTAGTCAGAGAAAGTTTTAATTTCCTAGTGCTTATTTTAAATTATTTTATTAAAAATATCTTTTTAGAAACTAAAAATAATTTAATTCCTGTTGAATTCCCATCAACTGTGACAGCTTCTGCTGTTATCTGATTCTGTAGATTCCCTGGTTCGTCGTGAAAATCTTCGAGATCTGTCCTCGACATTGAAATATACATAAAGACAGTGTCGACTTTCCAATAAAATTCGCGTTGTCGTATCTCATGAAGCGGTAGTCAAACCGAATCCGAGCATCAATCCTGATGGGACAATGCAATCACTCTTTGCTGCTTACATCTCCTCGGCACTACGATAGAGCTTAGATTTTATCTTTACCTTTACCGTATGAGCTAACAGCCAAACCAATAGATGCAGTTACTTAAACCAGTAACGTCAACAGCCTATCGATGTTAATTTGCTGATATCTGCCTATTGCTACTTTTTTCAGCGTCTTCGTTGCAAAAATGTCCTGCACGATCCGCAACAGTGGTGCCCAGGAACAGCAAGAGTAACAGATTGTACAGCATGCTCATGTTTTGCTTTGTAGTTCAACTGAAGCTCAATCAGTGCAGGCCTTCCCACTTACAGAAGTATGTGCGCAAGTGATAAGGTGTTGCCACTACTGACCCTTCATGATTGATTTGGTTGGTTAACACCATAAAGCATATTTGATCCTTATCTGTGTTAAATCAGTGTTGGTTTCATTGAGATAAATGATTATCCTGTGAATCATTAAGTCAATTAGGACCAATAACGGCTTTAGTTATCTTGTCTTTTGGTCGTTATCAAACAAACAGGAGGTTAGTGGGTTAAAAGCCTGATAACGCCTTTAAGTCAGTTGGGATTCGAGTCATTGATCACCATACAACCACATTGAATTATTACGTGTTTGTCCAATGATCTACTCTATAAAGGAAATCTACTCCTTTTCAACATCTACTTGGTTTTGGATTGTTTATTGCAAATCTTTATGATTAGATTTGTTTCACACAATAACAAATTGAATTACTGTACCATCGTTGAACCATGTGCATTATGGTGGTCATCAGCAACTTTCTTTGCCAAACTAAGCCTTTAAACATCAATCTTGCAGAAGGTTTTAAATTGCGGACTGCTGAGTTATATTGCGATTGCAACAAATGACGATAAATCACGATAATGGTTTGGATCTAACCGCAATGTTGCTGCCACAATTATAGTTTACGGCAATTTAAAACCATGCTCTGGCAGCTAAAGTAAGAAAACAGGATTTGCAGGGCGAATCTCATTATGCTTATCCTACCACTTTCTGATTTATCCTTAGGATGGAACTTTTTAAGCCAGATTTATGCTAATCCTGTTTCACCCTGGAATAGAATGTCATAATACGTCAGTTAATCAACCAATACTCAGCATATATAGGGTAATATGTGTATCTCAAATACCTTATGAAAAAAGACTACCCAAAGAAAAACATTTCATTCACTCCTCTCCTTCCCGTTAAAGAGATATGAGTATTATTTAGGACATGAGAGATACAGGGTCTATGGATAAACTATTGCCATTGAAGCACCAAGTAAGGAAGGATTGGAATGAAGAGGGAAGAAGAAAGGGTACAACTCATATCGGACTTAACAATTGTTGTATAGAGTCGTACAGCCCTTCCTGTTGTTGCAGACGTTGGCGAAATTGCCCACTACAATGGCTAAGCACTAAGCACAGTCTATTGGAGCCAAGTCTCCTGTGCAATGCACCAAAGCATAAAGTGTTGGTTTATGCCCTACAATCAATCGCTTTAGTTGTAGTTTAGTGACAAATTATTTAAATGCATTTTTTATGTTTTACATATTTAGATATATATGATAAAGTCGATGAAATAATTGTTCATTGCAAATGAAATTATAATGAGATTATAATTATGAGATTCATATTGCATTTATTTATTATTTCTAAATTGTTCCTAGCCATTGTTCTATTAAGACTGAACATTAATAGAATGAAAAAAGATTAGCATACGTTCTGTTTTTTTTTTTCTTATGAAGGAAATAATCGATCTCATAGGCTAAAGTGTGGACATACTTAAACAAACGTATGGGTGTTTGTTAGAGAATAAGTTCATTTAACAGACCCGATATGAGAAATCCATTTGGAATATTACTTGTATATCTATGGAATTCTCATTGGGATGATTGTCTAAGTGATCATTTGACTTGAGGTCGCCAAAGTTATCTTATATAGAGATTGATTTGTTTTGATACTAATTATGACCAACTTAATCATGGGTCCTTTAATTAGTAGTTGAACAATGAGATTAGATTGGATTAGTTATGTTATATTGAACAATGAGAGCTAGTATCCCAATAGAACTATAAACATCTAATTAATAGTAATTCAAGAAAGATCTTAGTTATTTATTAGTTACCATTATGATTACTTTAAATCTAACTTCATAGTTAGAAAGATTTTTAATACTACAAAAGTCATAATTAAATTTCTATATATTTTAATTGGGACTACTTGATTAGATCTCAAGAGAGGGTAATCATAATTATTCAATGTATAGGGTCAAGTAGTATTAAATCAAGAAGGTGAAGTGAAAACAAATAAGTATAGAAGTATCTTAGTTTTCATCATTGATCAATCAACCAAATGACTATTATTTATTTCATTGTTTAATTAATAATTACTTATTTTTAGTTTAAATTTTAGTGATTTATCTTATTATTTACCTTAAACAAAGTTTACAAGAATTATTGGGTGACTACTACAGTCCTCATGGGATGATAATTTTTATGCTATAAGATCCAATATGTATACTTGCAATAAAGAAAGTTTTTGGCGTCGTTGTCATGGATTATTTTATAGCATCTAGTGCAGTTGAAGTTACCTTGATATAAGGATTTGAAAAATTTTCTTATATGAATATGGGTGCATAAACATAAGATCTACAAGGATTTAAGGCAAACTAAGAGACATATAAGTTTTCAACATTACAAAACAAGAGAGGGAGATTTGAAAAGTGAGATGCTAAGAAGTAATAGAGGGAACAATGGTGGAGGAAAGGAATAATGGAGAACAATGAATAAAACCTTATGGACTTCATAAGGGTAGGGTTCAACGCTAACCAACAAGGAATGATGAGACCACCTGTGTAGGCCAACACTTTCAAAATTAAACTGACATTATTGAATATACTGCAAACTATTATCCAATTTATGGACTAGCCAATGAGGATCCTATTTTTCATTTGGCCAAATTTTTAGAGATTTATGACACATTTTGATACGATGGCTTATCAGAGGATGCAGCCAAGATGAGGTTATTTCCATTCATACTTAAAGATCGATCTATGGCATGGTTGAATTCTCTTAACCCAAAGAACCTTACAATATAGGAGCACCTAGTGCAATCCTTTTTGGCTAAATATTTCCCCTTACCAAAGACCATTAGGATCATAAAGGAGATAACCATTTTCTAGCAAAGCAAAGGGGAGTCATTAGATGAAGCATATGATAGATTCAAATAGTTATAAAGGAGTTATCCGTATTATAACTTGCCCAAAGGGTTCCTTTTGCAAACCTTTTACAATGGTGTGAATCTACCAATGTGAGGCACCATGGATGTAAGAGATGGTGGTCCACTAATGAGGAAAATAGTTAATGCTGCATATTTTTTATTGGAAGAGATGGAAAATAATAGCTGTCTACGAATGTCAAAGAGAAGTACATAATAAACAAAATTTAAAGATTAGAAATATGAATTTAATAACAATGTTATACACTGAAGTAGTAAAACTTAGTCAAACTATTGAATTGGATGAAAGCCATTCCTTTTAACCCACTTAAGGAAATTCAACACGGATGTAAATTGTGTGGAGAAGAAAGTCATATCTCAGTTGATTGCTTTTTAGTGAAAAATAACAATATGGAGTAGCTCAACTACATAGGAGCACAATATGGTCACAGTGGTAATAACCCTATTCGAGCTTATGGCCCACTAAGATCTCAATAAGATAGGCTTGGTTCCTCATAATCAAAGATAGATAAGCTGATGGATGTAATAAATTCCAAATTAAAGAGACAAGATGAGAGTTAAAGGAGGATGGAAGCCATGTTTGATCAAATTGTAAAGAATTATTCATCTTTCATCCATAATTTGGAGATTCAAGTAGGCTAATTAGCTGATGCATTTTTAACAAGAGATGTGGGAAGTCTCCTAAGCAACACGGAGTATAATCCAAGGGAGTAACTAAAAGCCATCACACTTTGAAGTGGGAAAGAGTTGGAAGAACCAACTGAGATGAATGTTGAATCCCACATAGGAGAAGAAGGACAAGAAAAAAACAAAAGAGAGAGGAAACTCCATATGTCCCTCCCGCTCCATGTACACCAAAGATCCCTTTCCGCAGACATTATAAAAGAATCAAATAGATGTGCAATTTGAAAATTTCGTGAAGAAGTTAAAGAAATTGCAAATCAACTTGTCTTTTATGGAAGCTTTGGAAAATATGCCTAAGTACGCAAAGTTCCTTAAGGATATAATATCAAACAAGCAGACTTGGAAGGATAATCAAACGACCTCCTTGACTAAAAGTTGTAAATCTATAATTACTAGCCATATGCTTTCAAAATTAAAAGACCCAGGGAGTTTTACTATACCTTATATCATTGGTAATTTAGAATTTGCAAAATATTTATATGACTTAAGTATAAGTACTAATCTTATTCAAGAAATTAGAGCTAGGAGATGTGGAGTTGGCTTCTATGCTCATACAATTGGTGGATCAATCCATAAAGAAACTGTTTGTAGTGGTTAAGGATGTGATAACAAAGTGTACAAGTTCATCATTCTAGTATACTTTGTAGTGTAAGAATTTGAAGAGGATAGGAATTGTCCACTCGTTCTTGGTAGTCCATTCATGAACACAGAAAAAGCATTGATAGATGTCCAAGAAGGGAAATTTATTCTTCAGATTTGAGATGAGCAAGTTAAATTTAACACGGATAAAGTATTACAGACTTCAAAGGAAAGCAACTCTTATATGAAGGAGAACTAAATAAGGAGGAGTTGGGTGATAAATTGAAGCAAGAGATCTTAGTGAGAATGGAAGCACCTGTGCCACCCTCTAATAAGAAACCTCCCACTCTCGAGTTGAAGCCTTTACCTACACATCTTAGGTACAACTTTCTAGTTGAGGATCACAGTTTACCCATCATAATTTCAAACCAGCTGGATGGGGAACAAGAAAAGAGATTGGAAGAGACCATTAGGAAGATGATAAGAGCCATGAGATGAAAATTTTCTGACATAAGAGGCATAAGTCATAATGTGGTGATGCATAAGGTTAACCTTGAAAAACGAAGTAAGAAGGTGAGGGAAGGACAAAGAAGGTTAAACCCTCACACGGAAGAAGTGATTAAGAAAGAAGTAGTGAAGTTATTGGACGCAGGTATTATTTACCCTATTTTGGATAGTGAATGGGCTAGTCTATTACAATGTGTACCTAGAAAAGGAGGCATAATAGTGATGGAGAGTGAAAAAGGTGAGTTGATCTCTCTTTGATAGTCACAATTTGAAGGGTTTGCATTGATTACAAGAAGCTTAACACAAAGACTAAGAATGATCTCTTTCCTTTACCATTCATGGATGAAATGATTGAAAGGGTGGTTGGCCACACATTTGATTGTTTCCTTGACAGATACTCAGGATGCAATCAGATTTTTATCTATTTAGAAAACCAAGAGAAGACCACTTTCACATGTCCTTATGGAATATTTGTCTATAGACAGATGCTGTTTGGTCTTTGTAATGCACCAATAACTTTTCAAAGTTGTATGATGTTTATTTTTGCAGATATGATTGAGGACATTATGAAAATATTTATGGATGATTTTTCAATCTTTAGAGACTATTTTGATCATTGTTTGACAAGTTTAAATAAAGTTTTTCAAAGAAGTGATGAATAACATTTAGGTCTAAACTAGGAGAAATGCCACTTTAGGGTGCATGAGGGTATAGTTTTAGGATATAAGATATCATGCCAAGGTATAGAAGTGGATAGAGTCAAAATGGAGGTCATTGAGAAGCTTCCACCATCGAATAATATAAAAGGCATTCGTGCTTTTTTAGGAGACAGAGGATTTATCATTGATTTATCAAATACATCCAAACCAATTGACTATAGAACATAAGCTAATTGACTGTAGGACATAAAACAACACTAACTGCAAGGTTGCTGCCATAGTTATAGTTTACGACAATTTGAAGCCATACTCTAGCAGGATTTCTCTCGGTTGGATATCTTTGTTGTGTCCTATCATCTGCACTTTTCTCCTTTAAACTTTCCACTGCATGTCTTTGGCGACACTGCTCTGGATCTATTTGTTGGCATCAACCTCCTAATGATTACTTTACTAGGAAGGATTAATTAAGTAACTTTTTTATATTATAGTTCTATGTCTGCTGTGCGATTTTGGTTCTTTGGCCCCGAAGTTTTTTGTGTAGGATAGAGAGACCCACGGAATAGACTAAACCAGTTAGGATTGTGTTTGGTTCTTATCTAGGTATTCAGGGGGTTTAGTGCAAAGGCAAGGCAAATTGGGTTCGCCATTGCTTTGATCATTACTGCTTCATCTCCTGGAATCTGCATTGCCTTATTATGCTTTTAATCTGTACACTTTAGTGCATATTGATTATTGAGCATATTAAAATAGTACCGACAATCAACAAAACTGAATTGATGGGTAGGTGGTGAGCAATGGCGACTGAGTCTTCACACAGAAAGAAGAACGATCAAGTTGGACGGGTAATAACCGTTGGTTATTAGGTAACAGAGTTATTGTAACAAGACAATTTTCACTTGCCTTTCCTTTTCCAGTTTTCATTTTAAGTATTGCCTTTTAAAATTTAATTATTAATTCATTCAATTAGTAATTATTGTTTCCAATAATTACAGTTATTGTATTTTTATATTCCAAGTGTTGGAGTATTTATTGTTTGAACATGGAGCAATAGGAGGAGTTATTGACCGTACATCTCTAAAGGCAGAGTTAAGGCAGAATTAGCGTGAGTCTCTTTATAGAGACATTTCAGGAGAACAATGATAAATACAATAAGTAAAGTCAAAGTTGGTGTGTGGCATCTCTCACATAACAGAAAAATTTTGTTTTTATTTTTATTTTTTACTTATTATTATTATTGATTTCATTATTATTATTTTAATATTATTATCATATTTAACGTTCTATTATTGCTAGTAGTGGTTTGATTTTGGCTCTTTTTATGACTAAGCATCAATCTTGCTTCTTGATTGTTATTAGAGTCATTAGGGGCTTATTAGGCATGTTGTCTTTACCTTGTTTTGGGCATTAGGACATGAGTAGTGGCTGGTGATAACTTGCATTTTTGTCATGTTAATTCTTTGTGTTTTATGTTCTTTTGGTAGGCTTTTGTGATGCTTTGCTTGTGTTGCTACGGTAATTTGTGTCTTTGTTTGTTTTAGGTGACGAAACACAAAGTGACGCAATTTGGGGTGAAATTGACAAAATGGAAGCTAGAGACATTTTTATTGTCTAATCAATTAGCTACTGCCACAAAGATGAGTAAAGATTTGAACCAGCAAATTAAATTGGGAGACATGATTTTCACTTCAGCAACAGCGTGGGTGTGAGGAGCATTAGTGGCGCAACATGGAAGCACATGAGGATTTCCTAACGCAAGCCAGCATGAAGCGATTTAAGGAGGATGCAAATTAAATGGTCACATCGTAGCATAGCAAGGGAGGCAGCAATTAAAATAGACGTGGACCAAGGGGGGCTACAACAGGCCATTCACGCAGGCATAAAGGAAATTAAATGGGCCAGCATCATTAACGCAACATATTAAAAACTAGAGAGGGCCCACATCATTTATTCAAATAAACAAAACCTAGGAGCAGCTGAGGGGGGACGACAACTTGGAAGATCATTACTAGAGATTTTAATATAGAGAGTTTGCGGCAACTAAAGGGGGTGTGCTGACTTTTTATTATTGGGACCACCATCAACAGTAACGACGACAGCAACTTTGTGAGGTGGACGACGCAACAATATAGCAGTAAGTGACAACGGCAGCTAGGTAGTTTTTGGGAGATATAGTCGGCGATTGCGGCAGTGTCGAGAAAGGGAGGAATTTAGAGATTATTTCACATTACAGCAGAAGCATATTTCAGGGAGGCTTGAGGCACGACAGTGGTTAGGATTTCAGTGAGGTTTAATTTCAATTTTAATTGTCAATTTCAGTATTAATTGTTAGAGACTAGTATTATGTGTGGCTAATTTTTTAATCTAGACAAGGTACCTTACGTTTGATGCATGTAGTTCGTGAGACTCTCTTGGTTTAATTATTTTCGGTTATTTCTTATGTTTATTTAATCTCTGCGTTTAATCGATTTATTATTGTTGAGTTTGTTGATTAATGTGG
>JAOTBA010000009.1:6129743-6151371 GCA_025629845.1 Erythroxylum squamatum | reverse complement strand
GAGGTAAATCAAATTGGTTGAGGATACAACAACAAGGAGAGGATAGATTGACAAAGGAAAGGATTCAAAAGCAAAGGCTTTGGATACAAGAAGAAGGAGAGGATAGCGCAGCGAGGAATTAAAGTTGTAGCGAAGGAGTCGGTAATAATCTTCATCTTGTTTATGTTTATTATTATCCTTATACCATATCATGTATAGATTGGCATGATGATTTCGATATATTGCTTCCGCTGCAAATAAGATTTCTAAAAAGTTTTAAAGTCTACCGGTTCTCTAAATATGGCATGCTTTCTTTTTCCGATCCAACAAGTAGGACCTAATGAGATACCCATAGAAATACGGAAGAGCTTAGGCAAAGATAGTTTTACTTGGCTAGCTAAGTTTTTTAATGTGATCTTTAAGTCTGCCAAAGTGTCAGAAGAGTGGAGATTTAGTATGGTAATTCCTTTATTTAAGAATAAAGCGGACATCCAAAACTGTAGCAACTATAGAGGTATAAAATTACTTAGTCATACCATGAAGTTGTGGGAGAAAGTGATCGAGAAAAGATTAAGAAAGGATGCTCCTATCTCAAAAAACCAATTTGTTTTCATGCTAGGAAAGTCTACGACAGAAGCCTTACATCTTCTTATAAGGTTAATGGAATACTACAGAGAAAGAAAGTGTAATCTACATATTGGTTTTTATGGATTTAAAGAAGGCGTATGATAGGGTTCCAAGGGAAATCATGTGGAGGTGTTTATAAGTCAAAGAGGTTCCAATGACCTACATACAGATTATTAAGGATATGTCTGAAGGTGTAAAAACTAAAGTAAGGACGATAGGAGGAGACATAGAGCATTTTTCTATAGTTATTGGGTTATACTAAGGTTCTGTTTTGAGTCCCTTTCTGTTTGTCATAGTAATTGATGAGTTCAACAAGAACATACAAGGGGATGTGCCTTGGTGTATGTTATTTATTAATGACATTATTTTAGGAAATGAGACAAAAGCGGGGTCAATGCCAAGCTTGAACTTTGGAGAATTACGTTAGAGTCAAAGGGATTTTGATTGAGTAGGACTAAGAATGAGTATGTCGAATGTAACTTTTTGGGATGTAGGGTGGTACAAATATGGTGGTAAAGATTGGGTCAGTAGCTATCCCGCAAAAGGAGTGTTTTAAATATCTAGGATCTATCATCCAGAGCAATGGAGAAATTAATGAAGACATAATTCATAGGATCAGATCAAGATGGCTTAAATGGAAAGGTGCTTCAGGAGTTTTGTGTGACAAGAAGATAGCCCTTAAGCTTAAAGCCAAATTTTATCGTTTAGTGATTAGGTCGGCCATGCGCTGTGGGGCGAAATTTTGGCCCATCAAAGAAGTTTATAGCTATAAGCTAATGGTGACGGAGATGAGGATGCTTCGTTGGATGTGCAAACTTTCTAAAAGGGATAAGGTCATGAATGTAATGGAAAGGGATAAAATAAAGGTAGCTAATATTATGGACAAATTAAAAGAGACAAGGATTAGGTAGTTTGGAAATATTAAAGAAGGCACCCTGACGCTCCAGTGAAAGATGCGAGAGGATCGTACTTAGAGATTGTAAGAGAAAATTAGGGAGGCCTAAGAAGAATTGGAGGGAGGTGATCAAGAATAATCTGCTAATGTTGAAACTTACCGAGGATATGACCCACAATAGAAAACGTTGGTGTGCAAGGATTTAGGTAAAGGATCCCCCATAAAGAGATCATGGTAGCTCTCGTATATCTTTGTAGTTAGCCTAAGTGGTAATTATTTGTTACTCGTATTAGTATTATTACTATTATTGTTATTATTATTAGTATTATTATTATTAGAACATTTAGTATTCTCTTTAGCGGTATCAGTATCATTATGTCTATGATTATTAGTGTTATCATGATTTTTATTTTTAATAATATTTTTATATTATTTTATTCTCTTTTATTTCTTTTAGTATTATATATTTTGGTTTTTATTTATTTATCTATTTTTCCCTAGTATTTTATTTTTATTTTTATTTTTATTAATTATTAATTATTTTTCTTTCTTTTATAATTTTATGGTTGTTTATTTATTTATTTATATTTTATTTGTATTCTTTTTTATTATTTGTATTTCTATTTGTATTTTTTATTCATATATGTGTGTTATTTAGAAATAGACTCTCTATTAATTAGGGATAAGACTGCATACTATAGGATTTATTTATCTAAGCGAGATTTATACTAGATGTTGTTGTTGTTGTATATATTGTAGGGATGAATCTTATCATGCTTATCCTTGGACTTTATGATTTATCCTTAGGATGGAACTTTTTAAGCCTGATTTATGCAAATAGAATTTCATAATACGCCATATAATCAACTAATACTCAGCATAGGATAATATATGTATCTCAAATACGTTCTGAAAAAAGACTACCCGAAGAAAAACATTTCATTCACTTTTCTCTTTCCCGTTACAGAGACATGAGAATTATTTAAGACATTTGATACAGGGTCTATGTATAAACTATTACCTTTGAAGTACCAAGTAAGGAAGGGTTGGAATCAAGAGGGAAGAAGAAAGGGTACAGCTCATATCGGACATAACAATTGTTGTATAGAGCCCTACAGCCCTTCCTGTTGTTGCAGAAGTTCGGGAAATTGCCCACTGCAATGGCTAAGCACTGAGCACAGTCTACTGGAGCCAAGTCTCTTGTACACTGTACCAAAGCATAAAGTGTCACAAGAGGTGACAACTTAGTCTCCCCCTTCCCAAGCGCTATCTTTGAAACGGCAGCCTGTGATCTGATTTGATCAATCAGATCGCCAAGTTTTTTGTTGAAATCTTCTGGTTCAGTAACATTCTCGACGTTATAGTAAAAAATAGCATAAGAAGTGTCGAGTTTGCCAATGAAATCCTCTACGTTGTACCTTAAAAAGCAGTAGTCATACCAAATACTTGCATCAGCTTGGTTGAGACAGAGTTGCCTGACTTGTGTAGCTGCATCTTGAAGACAAGTAGAACAGTCTTGGGTATTCACATCACCTCTGCACTGAGCCAAACCGTATACTACATCTTGGCCTTTGCCAAGGGAGGTAGCGTCGTAACCAGACGAAGCAGTTTTGGAGACGAGTTCAGTCAGCAACCTATCTATATTGTCCGACACAGGGCTGTGGCTACCAATTCTACTGTTTTCATCGCATTGCTGCCCTAAAGGATCAGCAGCCTTGCAGCTGTAGAGAAACAGCAGAAAAAGTAGGATAGTGCTTGAGAAAGTCATGGCTCCTCTTAAAAAACCACACCACTTGGAGTCCTCTTATACCCATCATTAGTGGGCTAATTAAGGCATGTGGGCATATCCCAGCAGAAATTGTGGACTCGCTCGCTTACGGAGACACTTTGACCTGAAAAGTCACAATGTTGAGGTTTTTCCACTAGGTAGCTGATAGAGAAATAAATGCTTTTCTCAGCAGATTAATTTGGTTAATCATTTCTTTCGTTTTTCCCTTGAAGAATATATTTCTCTGGTTATATAAACTTGCTTTCGCTATCAACTCCATCGATCTGTGAACATGATACCTAAAAAGAGATCTTCCATCAACCCTATAAATTCCAAAAATATAGATTTTAGCAAAATGTTTGTAGTGCAATACAAAAGATCAAATACAAAATTTATAAATGTGGATATTATAGGTATGAATGGAGAGCATTTCTCAATTTTATTCAGGTTTTCACTTGTGAATAGGTTATATGCTTCCGTGGATTGGAAGCATCTTTAATTTAATGGTTAGTCAACTCTTAAAGAAATGAATGAGAATATATTATTTTAAAGATTGACAAAATTTGGATCAAGACTCTGTACCCTATATAACTATATACCTGATTTATAGAATAGAAGTACATCAAATACAAAGGAAGATAGCACGCTCTCTCTACATCAAATACGAAGGCAGGTAGCACGCTCTCTCTCTCTCTGGAGAGGGGCTACATGATACATCTAGATCCCAAACACCGCAGGAAAAACAAAACAAAACGAGCATTCCACCTGCTTTGTCTAGGGTAAGAAATTGAGGCCAGAAGTGTAAGTGGCTTTAGGAGACCAGTTTCTTGGAATGACATCCCCAATAATGCACCAATTTGCACCCCAAGATGGCTCATCTCTATCCACTTGATCCCACCCGCGCGCCTGCCAATTTTATTTTTTAATATAAAAGTAAAAAAAAAGATAGTATAAGCAAAAAGGTATAAATGTTTGACATGTATAGTGGACATAACCGCAGTATTAGAAAACCTTAAGCACGTTCATAAGGAATTATAAGAAAGTTTTGAGCATTAGAACGCGGGTATATTCTATTAAAGAAGTATGCGAGCATCTTCTTTAATAGAAAAACAAAAGAGAGTAATTCTAGCGAAAGATTGGAAATTATTACTTCTCTTATGTGCATGGATCCAACGTCACCATCACCATCGTCAAACTCCACATGAAGAGACAGCCAATAATCCGTTGAACCTTCATTCACATGGGCCGCAATGTTCTTTTCATTGTGCAACTTGAAGAAAAATCGTATACATGCACATAAATTCTTATTGATTTTTTTCAAAATCTTACTTGACGAAAGACATCCAAAATAGCATTTCAGACAACAACATTAATAGTTTTCCAAGACTTCTGGAAAAGGATTGAAATTCAAACCTTTTGGCCATAAGGTTTTATTAGCATCCATATTGATCAATGTCAGCTTCCCAAAAGGGGCACTGTGAAAGTCTACTTGTTCATTGATGATTAAAAAGGAATGAAGGATCTGGTCTTATTGATACGAAAGTTAGTACCTCTATTTTTGCTTGGAGAATTCTTAAAGAAGTAGAAAGCAAAGGACCTAAGCTCATGATATGTTGAACCAGTGTTGTCTTTAAAGGAGCAGTATTAGTTTTTCTTCTACTAAGAATGAAGTTATGAAGAAACTTATTTTTAGTTTTATTTCTACTAAGAATGGAATTATGAAGAAACTTTCTATTTCTATCTCCTTCAACCACAATACTTTAAATCTTTGCCTTATGAGAGGGGTATAAATATATAGTGTTTTCAAATAGTTAGAGAGGAAAAGTTGATATAATATAATAGGCTTTTATCTCTAAGAATGAGAGAAAGTTTGGTCTAAATGTCCAGCAAATGATTCCTAGACTTTTATATTATTTGTATAGTGTTTTTACTGATGGTTACATTCAAAGTTTTAAGTTCTTGTTTAATTACCTTTTTTGTCAATTACTTTCATCTTTTACTAAATCCTCCCTTCGATAATCTAGAATCGACACCATAAAAACACATAAATGGTTAGGTTAGCATTGAAGATAGGAAAATTTTAATCTCTCATAATTTGGTAAATTCTCTTGTGTGTTTTTCCATTGTCAATTTGATGTTGCTCAAGTCATTTCTTTCTGTGTTAATTTACGAATTAATTTTCCATCGATTATATTCTTATGTTTACTTTTCTGTTCTGTTATGTTTTTATTTTTATTTTATTATTTCCTTAAGCCTTAGATAAGTTTGGATTAGATTAGTTCACAACTCTTTGTGGGATCGACACCTCATGTATGATAATTCATGACTTGTGCGCTTGTAGTATTTTGAGGGCTTATAAATTGTAAAACCTGCCCATCACCAGATCTCATCTCCTACTAAAACTGTTTCACATCTTGATCTAATTGTAAGGTATTAGTCATAAGAGATTTAGCCATATCCTCTAATGACATTCCTGAGTTAGAGGAGGAGGCATATGGTTTTGGCTGAAAATATTATAGATCTTAAAACCTATAGGGAAGGTAGATCTGCTGCCTATTCCCTTAATAACTTAGGTTTGGGTAGTCTCTCCAACCTGGGTTATAGTTCTGGGATTATGGGTTGTATTGTTAGACATAATTTCCTTATACAATGTTAACATACTCTATGTTTTCCTTTTACAAAGATGGGAAACCATCTACTAGATGGTTCTCATTTGCATACATCCCATAAGCTTTCACCTACGCCTTTCCTATAGTAATATGCCTAACAAAAGATGCATTGTTGATGCCAAATTGTTGAGTGTTTGTTACCATACAGTTAATCAAATTTCTTGCCTCTTCTAGAGTCTTCTCATTCAATGCTACACCATGTACTGTATCTATTAAACTCCTATCCATAGGCAATCATTCTTCATAGAAGTATCAGATCAGGAGTTGCTTTATGATATTGTGATGGGGGCAATTGGCATATAACTTCTTGAAGCATTCCCAATACTCATATGAGGATTCTCCATCATGAGGTTGCTTTATCCCATAAATTTCCTTCCTTGTGCTTACTATCTTTGATGTTAGTAAGTACTTCTCCAAAAATAGCCTTTTCATTTCTATCCATATGTTAATACATCATTTAAGCAAATCACAAAAAAAATCTTTTGCCACATCCTTTAGTGAAAATGGAAAAGCTCTTTACATGATTTGCTCTTCTGTTACCACTTAGAGGTTTCATACTAACACAAGCCACATTGAGCTCCTTGAGGTGCTTGTGAGCATCCTTACCTATAACACCATAAAAATTAGGCAAAATGATGTATCAATCTAATCTTAAGACCAAAAGTAATATGTTCAGCAAAATTTGAAAAAAAACGCATAAAGACCTTTGAGTTAAGTTTACGAAAACCAAATCTTTTAAAGTTCTCAGATTGTCCATAGCTTCTTACAAATTGATTCTTAGAGTTGTTTTTGTTTTTCCTATGAAACCTTTATACTGTCCTTTCGATCTTGGGATCAAATCATACAAGGTCTTAATAAGGAGTTCTTGTCACTCTCATACACAAACAATAACAAATATAAAAGGACTAAGAAACAAAGATAAAACCAATTATAAATATATATATAACACTAGTTAATATCAAACACAAAAATTAAATCATTTCACTCCCTAATAATGGGTTCAAAATTCTTGATGTGTATCAAACACACCGAAAAATAATAACTAACTTTTCACACTAAATTTGTAGTAATGGTAAGAAAGGATTTGTATATATAGAAAGTGAGTTTAACTTTTGTAATGAATCAATCAATGTTTAGGATTGGGGGAGGGTTAGGTTGAATTTGATTAATGAAATGAAGTAAAAATAAACTACGAAAGACAAATCAAATCAAATAGTAGAAAACTTTTAGAATTAATTAATGAATTTCAAATATAATTTGTGGTTCAATCTCAGCCTTCACACGAATGTGCATAATTAATTGTCAAATTATTCTCATACCTCTCTTTGAAACTATTAACTATAGATCAACAACAAGATTTGTTAATCTCAATTTTCCTTAGGTTGTATCTAATTAAAACAAGCTCTTTAATTAGGTCTAGTTATTAGAAAACCTAGAATAAGCTCTCTTGATTTAGTGAGATAACTGCATTATAGAATAGGAAAACAAGTTAATATAGGCAAAAAGCACAAAAGCTTGGGTCATTTAACCTATGATATGTTATCCCTAAAGATGCACGACCATTAGTTGACTATATGCCAATTAGAGTTACAACGATTACATATTATAATTAAGATTCTAGCAATGAGTATATACATGACTAATCTAGTAGTACCATCTAAATCATTCATACATAAATCCAAAATATTAAACATAGATATGTTTGGTTAGACGTAAAGTTTTTAATGGAATAGAATGAAATGGAATGGTTTATAATAGAATTTAATGTAAATGGATGTAATATTAGAAAATTGTTGTTTGGGAGGGAAGGAAGAGTTCATAATGTAATATAGTGAAATGTTGTTTAGAAGAAGGGTTTATAATGTAATATAGTGAAAAGTTATTTATCATTTTACATTCCATCCTAAACACCCCAAATTGAAGGTTTCTCATTTTTATTGTTTAGGATGGAATGAGATGTAATATGAAACCCTCCTTTTTCATCCCATTCCATTCTAAACCCTCCTCCTAAATGATAGAATAATATTCCATTCTATTCCATTCCATTAATAAACCCCCAATAAAACATAGTCTAAAAGAGAGTTGTGAACAACATCACTAGCTTAATTAATACCCAAACATGTTCCTCAGCTTCGATATACCATTTGAACTAGAAAGATAAAGTTTATCTCCTCATAGCTCTTAAAAAGAAAATGAATATACTTCGTTTTGAGTCTCTAGTCTCTTCGTACCATTTTTGTCCTTTTAAATTGCTTTTTATAATGTAAAATTATGGTAGTGTGGTTATACACGGTCAGCTATATAGGCATTTAAGTAATAGTGTATGTTAATTTGGTAGAAATAAAAAAGTTATATGTTCCTAGAGAGATGTATGGCCAACTTACACAGCTGTGTAAGTCACTTACATGGCCATGTAAGTCTTCACTTGGGCGTGTAGGTCTCATGGTCGATTAAAACAACATCATGAGTTCGTACATGTTTCTAGTGAGTTACACGTTCCCATACACGGCCATATAAGTCACAGTAACTATATTTATTCCATTCTTTATCCCATCTTCACCATAATTCTTCTTCTTTTTCTCCGCGAAGGCAAATAAGATCAAACATTTTTAGAATGACTTTAAGGAATCATATTTAGCTCATTTTGTTTCTTGTTCCTCCAACGCATTCCTAAACCAAAATATGAAACAAAAGAAGTATCTTAAGTGCAATATAGCATTAATCACTATGCTTTAAGGAATAAATATACCATCAATCAAGCACTTATCTCTAGTAGTTACGAAAAATAATTGAAGACTAATGATTATTATTAAATGAGTACTGATTCTACTAAATTCCTTCGTTTTCCTTCCTTTCTAGTTTTTTGTTGTACTTTTATGTTATGTACAATGACAAAAATGTCCATCTTAAATGTGAAAGAGGGGATTAATTAACCATGCTTATCAATTTTGTTATAATTAGCTTAATATGGAATGATTATAGGAAAATTTTAAAATTAAGAGAACATTGATTGGGACAATTCATTACAAGTTTGATTGTTTTGTGATTTGATATGTTTAGGCATATAATCATAACCATTGATGATTAAGTTAATTTTAAATTTCTTCATTAATTTTGAAAATGGATACTTGATTTTCACTATGGTACATTTTGTATAATTTGGATATACCATTGAGTTAGAATGAAAATTTTTAAAGCATTTTTAGTATCCTATTAAGTTTTCTTATTAAAAAAGAAAATTGTGTGTGAATAAGTGAGCATACAATAAATTAACTCATCTAGATTTATAAGAAGTAAAAAGTTGAAGATAAAGAGTGGTGTCAGTAGCTATTTCAAAACGGTGACTTAATTGAGTAATCAAGAGTATTCACAACAAGGTATTTACTCTTGTATTAAAAGATTATGTAAATTTTCAGAAAAGCCTTTAAAATACTCTTATATTAATTTAAAATTAGTTTTTTCTTTTCTTTCAATAAGGATAGTGAAAATATTTGAAAGTTAAAGCATCTTTCTCATATATTCTCATTTTATGCATTAAGTTAAATTTTAGGGATTAATTTAAAATTGAAGGATTCTAGAGTTAAATTAAATTAATTATAACTTTTTGCAAGTATATAAATTCCTAGTAAATTGATGAATTTACAATTGAATGAATAATAAAGAGCCTTAATTGATCGAATTGATTTGTTAAATTTTTCTCATAGTTGCTACTTATTTAACTTAAGAGTAATGAAATTGATTTGCTTGAGGAAAAACATAGGAGAATTTGATAAGTACTAATTAGGTTAATGTTTTAACTTGATTTTGAGAACATCTTGCTTGTGCCTCGAAAATTTATGTAGGATTTGGTACTTAATATATATTTTTTTATTTTCAGGCATTATTGTAGCTCCCCAATAAAGGAATGAATTCAGACAAGTTGGAGAAGTTTTGACATGATTTCAAAGGAAGTTTAAAATATGGGTCACCAATATAGCACCTTATTTAACAAATTTTCATGGACTTGTTATAGCTCCCTAATAAATAAGGAACAAATTTAGGCAAGCTAGTCAAGTTAGAGTAGTTTTACCATGATTTTAGAGAAAAGGTTTAAAACATGGGTCATCTTCTAAGCACCTTATTTAACCTATGTTCTGCTAGAGAAGTGCTCACCTTTAGCATTTATTGTACAAATCATTTTATGATTAACAAAGGCATTTTCATTTTTTCGATGTTCATACATTTATAGATTTGATGTTGATCTTAAATTTATTTAATGAAGTCCTTGATACAAAACATAGCATGGAGGAAATCATGATGAGATCATGATAATGAGATTCCTATCATGTGTAATTATGTTAATATCTAAACTTTCTTAGTCATAGGATTAATGAGATGGGATATCATTAATCCGGATAACCTAGCACATATTATACTCCTTGATTGGATCAAGTATTAAATCTCATAAGCTGCAGACATTAGTTGTTTAGAGTTAACATATGGATGCTTACTAAGGGTAGTAAGTACATTGGATTGACCTATTATGAGACAATTATATGGATATTCTATTTCAGTGTCAATGATAGTCTCATCATAGCAATGGTGCAAGTATCCTTTAACTTGAGGTGCTTAAGGATATCTTAAGTACTGATCTTGTGCTTTGACTCCATTCATCGTTGAATTTCAAAGGTTACGCATAGGGTGGTGATTGGGTACAGCTTTAGGTATTCAGAGGTAATTGAGTAGCCAATAAAGGATTCACCACTCCTAATAGAAGGAGATGATACCCACGACCTCTTGTCGGAGTCATTACTCGGGAGTCTATGGCCAGAGCAGATATGTGTCATGAAAAGGGTCTTTAATGATACATAGAGTAATGAGATCCTCAAGACAAGATCTAATATCACTTGGACTAATGTGACATAGTCAGTCTAGTGGAAGTTGACACTTTGACCATACTCTGAACTAAGTGGGGTATAGATGGTGAAAGGACGAATTGCATGGCAACATTATGTATGGAAGGGTTCGTAGTCAAACCATTGACTTTCCAATTAATTGGGGGTCATGACGTGTTACTAGATACTGATCTTAACTTACTTGAATTAAGTGTTAATTCAAGTGACCAATATAATTGGGAACCTAATGGGTCACACATATAGGAGATCTGAAGGACGAGTAAAATAGTCTTGAATGGTGATTCAAGATATGAGAAAGTGTTTTGGGATTGAATTGCGATGTGATCGTGGTAGAAAACGTTGCATGGAATGGATTAGAAACAAGTATTATTGGCTGCCAATTTGGCCATTAACTTCCCAAACTTCCATTAATGCTTGCTATTCATGGTCATTAACTTCACATAACTTCCATTAATGCATGCTATTCATGGCCATTAACTTCTCATAACTCTCCACTAGTGATGGGAGTTATGGAAGGCTAAATGGTGCAGGAAATAGAGATTTCACACATATACTCTTTTTCTCTCTAACTCTCACAAGAGTTCTTGTCTTTGCTAGCACAAAGAAAGAATTCTAGCTAACAACTAGTGAGATTTTATCCTTCTATCTTCATATGGACTCTCATTAGAGACGGTCTACATTGATCGTTGTGGTTTACGACAACCCAACACGGAGAAGATTAAAGAGCGAAGGAGATCGTCAGAAAGGTATGTAAACATCTTACAGTTTATGTTTTTGTTTTCTATATCTATATGCATGAGTAGATATGTTTTTTTTAACGTTTCGTTTCATTTTCTGCTGCGTATATTTGATATATATTATGTATGAGATGCATAATCAGAACCTTACATATAGAAAACCTAACCTGTAGGCCGTAACCAAAGAAATACATAAGAAACTTGATTTTTATATTAATAGTCGCTTCACACTCAGCGACAGTGGGCTTCAGATCGAGTTCCTTCTTTACCTCTTCAAGAGGCTAAAAATAATAATAATTAACAGCTCATTATTGGTTCCCTACGAAGAAAATTTTACAAATTGATGATCAGTTTTGGACCAAATCATTAGACAAGAAAGATGGTGTTCATGCAAACCTAGGCTCCTTCTTGATTGATTATCAGTTGCAAATAAGCGACATAGTTCTTTCAAAATAATGTTGGAAATGGATAGGCATTTAGTGCTGATTTTCAGAATTTAAGAGAAAAAAGGATTGATACTTAATTTTACTTAACATTTTCTTATACTTTTATTTTCGTTTTACTTATCTCCTATCATAAACTCAATTTCAACTTGCATCAAATTAATTCAAAGTGTGTTTATTTGCACTTTATCATATCTAATATTTATCAATTTCACTAATTTAGTTTTTTATTGCGACAAATTTTATTTTTTTTAGTTTTAGCTCGTCTCAATTAAATTATAATTACTAATTTCTTCTAATACGAGTCTTACACATGTCTTTATTTTAGTTTTGGTCAATTAGAGTTTATTGGATATTTTTATTAATTTTTGAAAAATCAGATAAATGTAAAAAATGAATTGATAAGAACAATTAAATATTTTAAATATTTGGATTATCTTTTAGAACTTTAAGCAAAAAAATAGATTAAATATCAGAACTTAGAAAAACCTAAATCATTAGGTCAAGGGGAGGAAACCCTTGGAAGACTAAAGGTCTTATAATCTTTCCTATTCTTTTGTAAGCCCTAATGACCTTAAGCTTCTTGGCACCCTCTAAGAACAAAGTATTGCGTGCATAGGTTTTGGTATAAGAAAATTGGTTTGGCTTTATTTAAAATTGAAATAATCATCCCTTATTTACAAACTTTTTTATTGCCATCTAAGTCTCTGCCCACCATCGATAATATATTAACTCCTTGTGGTCACGCTCAAGCTACTCTTTTCCACTGTCTAAAGAATCATAGCCTCTTGTAACCATAGGTGTTTTGTCGCTCTTTTCATGGTCGTTACCTTTGTTTCATAGCAACTCATATAAAGCTTAAATGCCACGAGGAAACTTTTGATGGCTTATCTCTCTCACTTCAACCTTCCTCTACCTTCTCTCTATAATGAGTCACGGATGCTTCTGTGTTTTATGACACTTTGAGCCCTTTTTCCTTCACTTATCTCCTTCTCATTTTCTGTCGAGCCTAACCTCCATCCTTCCTTTTTCATTCCCCGGTTTGAACCAGGTTCTTTATCCTTTTTGGTAACCTGCCTAAAACCCTTTAAACCCAGGTCTTGATAGGTTATTGTTATTAGTAATACGTCACCTGATGTTGCTCCCTCTTCCTCGGACCTCTTATTAGAGAGTGAGGAGTTTCCTTCTCTACCAACCTCCCAATGGTCCCTTCCCCCCCCCCACCAGAAGCCAGGTAAGCGGTCTTGGAGTCGTGTGGTGGGAGATCCAGACTCATTTGGCAGCTTCGATATGTTACAGGTATAAAAGAGGGTCCTGTCTCCCCTCCTTTTGAAGTCTATTATAGGGTGCAAACAAGTGGAAATACTCTCTTGTGGGATACTTTTTGGAGAAGAGAATAGCTTACCCAGTAGTTCAACATTGGGTAAACAAAAATTGGAAGAAATGGGGACTTCAATAGACACTAATAACTGAAGATGACTTAGTTATATTTTGATTTTCATTAGAGGAAATGGTTGGAAAGGTAATGGATATGGGGTCATGGCATATAAAAGGTAAGCCTATGTTCTTAGGTAAATGAGAAATGGGATTCAAACTAGACAGGAATGAAATCAAGTCCATACCTATTTGGGTAAGCATGCATAAGATCCCTCTTGAATTCTAGTCATTTGAAGGTCTGAGTCATTTAGCAAGTTTCATTGGAACTCCCCTTGCTTTGGATGGAAGTACCGCCAACATAAAAAGTGTGTGTTATGGAAGAGTATGCATTGAAGTTGAATATAAAAAATCTTTGCCAAATTGTATTCCTATTTTGAGGTTTGATACTAGCAGAGATTTGGTTGAAGATAACATTTTTTTTGTCTTGTCATATAAGCAATATTTGAAACAAGTTACTAAAAGGTGGATTCCAAAGAAAACTAATAATGAGCAAGGTAGTGAAAGAAGGTAGTTACCAGATATACTAGAAATCAAACAAGTAGATAAAGTAAGTATAAATGAAGACATCTCAAACCACTAAGCTACTCTATGATAAATCAATAGTGGAAAGCATGGTAGTGAATGTTTAGAAAACTAAAGAATTGGCTAATCTAAAGGATGTAGCATAATCTGCTTTTGCTCCTTCAACCTCTAAATAGATTGTCATTGCTGCAATAGATATGGATTATTTTATTATTGCCAAGTGGTTCTGCACTAACCAATTTAATCATTGTGAACTTGTCCTAAAATCTCTTAACATTCCAATTGCAATAATTATGGTATATACTGCTAATTAGGAGTGTCAACGAGCTAGCTTATGGAAGGATTTGTAAGAAATTGATTCAAACAATACTATACCTTAGATGGTGAGAGTAGATTTTAATTGTTTGCTCTCTTCCTCTAAATCTTTAGGGGCAAGAATTATAACACATGTTGATATTAACAAGTTGTCTGCTCTCACTTACTATGCTAGAAATCGTGGATCTAAGATATCAATACCCTATTTTCACATGGAGAAACCACCAAAAAGGCTCGTACAAAGAAAGCTGGACAGGTGTTTAGTGAATAATGAGTGGCTTGCACAAATGGCAGATAGCTATGCAATTTTTTAAGAGCCTTTGTTCTCAGATCACACACCCATTAAAGTCTACTTAAAAGGCATCTCATTCAACAGAAGATATCCTTTTAGGTTCTTCAAATAACTGCTTTAACACTCTCAGGTTGAATTAGTTATTACACATGCTATTGAAATGAATTTTTAAGGTTCAAAATCATATCTGTGTGTTCAAAAGTTAAAATATGTCAAAGTTGAATGTATACAGCTTCTTAAGCACAGTAAGAAGCAAGCCCTTTAGAATCTGTCCTTGACTCTGAAGCATTTAGCTAATCATCCTACTAATTTTGAACTTATTGAGAATAAGAAGATAAATGTATGCCACTACTTGAAGGTTGTTAAAGAATATAGTAATCAATTAAAATAGAAATCAAGAACATTATGGTTGCAATAAGAAGATAGAAAAACTAAATACTTTTTTAGTGTAATCCAAGGTAGGAGAAACAAGAACAAGATTATTTGTCTTAATAATGAGTATGGCAAGTCGATAAATGATCAAAAAGAACAAAAAAAGGATAACAAGAAGTCACATTCAAGTAATAAATGGAATTTTTAATCATAATGTAAGCCCTCTCATTAGCTTGGACAATCAAATGGCAGGGTCTATAAGTCAGAGTCATATATCTGATCTTATCAAAGAAGTTACTAGTGATGAGATAAAATATGTCTTATTTTCATTTCATCTAGATAAGTCTCCAGGTACAGATGGAATTAATGTCAATTTTTTCAAGAGCAATGAAACTTATTGTGAAACAATTATGATTAGAACAATACAAGAGTTCTTCAGAAGTTGCAGATTACTCACTGAAATGAACAAATCCTACCTTGCATTGTGCCTAAAGTCCCTAATCCTAAGAAAATGAATGGAGACGTATTGCCTGTTGCAATGTGGTGTATAAGATCATATCAAAGATCCTTGCTATTAGATTGAGGAATACTTTACCAGGCATAATCAATCCTAGTCAAGGGGCCTATGTTCTAGGTAGAAATATGGATGACAACATAATGCTAGCTCAAGAATTGTTCAAAGACTACAATAAGAAAGAACATGTCATAAGTTGTGCATTCAAAATAGACTTCACCAAAGAATGTGACCCAATGGAATGAGGTTTCATCATTAGTCTTTTGGATATCTTAGCAAGTTCATTAACTGGATTCACTCTTGCATATTTTCAGTTTCATTTTTAGTGTTAATGAATGGTGAACTTATAGATCTATTAACTTGTTCGGGGAATGAGACCAGGAGATCCTTTATCTCCCTACTTATTCACACTATGGCGGTGCTTCAAAGAGTGACTCAGATGTGTATTGCTGAAAGCATAAATTTTAGATATCATTTCCATTGTAGTGAAAATTTCCAATCCTCATAAAAGTGGCTTATCTTTCTAAGCAAAGTAGAGATGAATCTTTAAGGGTAATCAGTGAAGCAAGTTTTCTATACATTAATTACCTTTCACTTACTTAGGAATTCCAATTTCCACTAAGAAGCTAAAGGAAGTGAATACAGACCTCTCCTTGATATAACGCATAAAAGAATCTCTAACTAGAAAAATATATTTCCATTTTATGGAGGTAGGTTACAACTAGCTATTCTATTCTCAACAATCTACATGTTTATTAGTTGTCTCATTTAGCTATTCCAAATGGAGAACTGAAGAAAATTGATAGGAGTGTCAGGGACTTCATTAGGCATGGTCTGAATTAAAATCATAAAAAAATTCCGAAGTTAAATGAAGCCTTATGTGTCGTCCCAAAGAATATGGTGGGCTAGGAATCAACTCTGCCAATAGAAATTTTTTTAGCTAAAAGATTATATAGAATATGCTACAATAAGAAGAGTCTTTTGGTGAAATGGATGCACATGTTTCACATCAAACAAGGAAGCATTTGGGCAATCATTCAGAAATGTAGTCATTCTTATACCTTTCAACAAATCTTACTTACTAGGGCATTTATGCATACTCATATCAAGCATTATATCAAGGATCGGAAGAGCACAAACTTTCAGTTTAATGACTGGCTTTCACTTGGTAATAACAACTGGTATTGGCCATTTCATATAGTTAAAGGAATTAGAGCTGATTGTATGCCAAACTAATTACTAGATCAATTACAAAAGGATTAAATCAATTGGATGTTGCACAGCTCACACAAGTTCACAGCTCAGTCATGCAAATAGGTACTGCTTGGTCCACTCACCAGATTTCCTCTTTACAAGCTGATACGGAGTTATAGAACTTCTCTAGCCCATTCCTTTATTCTCTTGTTAGTAGCTGTCCAAAAGCTGGGAACCAGGGACAAGATTAAATTTCAAATCTCAAACAAGTCCTGTCCATTATGTTCTATTATTGATGAAACTTTAGATCATATATTCTCTAAGTGTTGCCATACAAAACTACTTTGGAGAAATTTTTTTAGTTTATTTGAGCTATAAGATAGGAATTTTAGCTGGTTGGATTGTTTATCTTGGTTAAATAAACTGAAATGGAGAAGTAAAGAGGATCATAAGCTCTTTAAGACAAGTTTTGCTATGCTAGTCATATGAAGGATGAGAAACACAAAAATATTTGGGAAAATGAATCATTACAACAAATACACCTAGATGGATCTCAAGCTTAGAATGAAAATTATAACAATTCCTTATCAACAACTCATTTCTAACCAAATTAGGCAACAAATCAGAATATAGATAGTGCAACTTAAGTGATCTTAGATTAGTAGTTAGTTGTTTTTATACTTACTCCAACTGTTGGAGATTACTTTCACATCTCTTTGTAATTTCCACCATTTTGAATGAATATATTGCTTATTTTTCGAAAGAAAAACTTATATAAAGCCATAAAAGGAAAGGAAAGAAACATGTTGACAAAAACATCTATAAAATACAAATGGGAAACCAAAGGTACAAAACTCGTAGTCATTGTTTTAGTTTTTTGACAGTAAGGCTAGGATCTGATCCTTCATTTAGCGACATAATTACAACACTTTTTCGTATTTTTTTTTCAAAAATTAAGATCATAAATTATATAAAATGATTAACACATAACCCAGACCCTACGTAACAACATGGTTTTTACTAGGTTATTTTTATTGTTATTGTTATTGTTTAGCATATAAATAATAATAAAACGTGAATTATAATTCATACACTACAACAAAGTTGACCTTTGGCTACAAAAAATCGTAGCTAGAGGTGTAAAAAATGTCGCCTATAGTTTTTAGCTACATTTTCATTTCATCGCCAAAAACATAACTAAATCTCCATAGCTGAAAACTATAAACAATGTTTTCAGAAATCATTGCTAATAGTTTTTGGATATGCTTTATTTTCGTAGCCAAAAACTACTAGAAACATTTTGAGAAATCTTCACCAATAGTTTTGGCTATGCTTCATTTTTGTAGCTAAAAACTATTAGCTACGTTTCAAGAATTATAGTCAAAAGTTTTTTGTTATGTTTTTGGAAATGTAGTGAACACTTTTTAGCTACGTTTCCGATGGCTATGCTTTAAAAAATATAGCCAAATGTTTTTAGCTATGTTTTAACTAAATATTATACAATTTTGGAATAAATTATTTGTTACATTTTTTGTCTATATTATTGTATATAATGTATCAATGTATTTATTTTACCAAAAAATTGTACAAAAATAATTGATAATTTGAAGTGTTGTATATAAAAAATAAAATATCATTAAATTATACTAAAAAAAATTCTTTGTAGACAAGATTTTAATTACAACTTTAACAATTATTATAGACAAAATAATAAATACAAAGACCAATTTACAAATTATAAATGCTGAGATTACAAAAAAAAACTTACAACATAACTTGAATGATTAGCTAGGTTTGTCCATATCGATGAACCTGTAATAATCCAAAAGGCTTAGTTAATATATATTAAAAATATTGTGAGTATTGAAACAATAAGTTCTAATTAAAGCAAACATCACATAACTTTACCATTCATGACATAATCATTCAGTTGTTGCATCTCCATTAATTCTATAATCTAAGAAAAAGTATTAAATTTAAATCTAATACAAACAAGAATTAAAAGAAAAAAGTATAAGAGATGTAATTAATACCATTCGCTTTCATCTTCATTGTTATCATAATCTTGGCTAAGTAATTTTCTGAATATCTTATCATGATTGGCTAATTTTGCTCTAATTTTTTGTAATTCAACCTCAAGCATCTTGTTTTCTTCTTGAAGTTATTGAATGTTGTTTTATTTGATAAGGTTGAAACATTTAGCTTACGAACAAAGTCAAGACCTTTGATATAGCCAAAACGTGTGCTAAGTATGGTAATGCAAATGTCTTCTACATTGACCTCACTCCCCTCAAACATTGATTTCTCTAACAACTCTTTCATCTTATTCTAAAATTAAAAAAACAAAATCAATAGTCAATCCAAATATTATTACTTACTACTACATTAATAAATTAACTAAAATATTAAAAAATACTTACGTAGTTATTTTCTGCTTCTTCCGACATTCACCCTTTACCTTCCTTATGGTGAGTAACTTTGTATAGTATGATACTGTTACAAATTTTTCCATGTAGTTACTTCTCACTCTGTTTTATGAAAAAAAAAGATACAAGGAACAATAAATAATATAATGATTATTGATATAATTATAACTTGAAAACAAAGATCGTACGTATTAATTATGAACAACTACAAATGATTTAGGCCCTTGATTGTGAGGTGTTTTCATTTTTCCTTTACTAACCTTTTCCTTCTCACAATTTTCCTAAAAAAAAGAATAGTTAGTCGTTAAATCACCTAACAAGATTAATGGAAGCAAATGTGAAGGGAAAGAAAACAAACCTGAACTTCCTGGTCAGCCCAATAATCACATAAATTATTCCAATTTTCTTGAGACATTCGCTCAGGAAAATGTCTCCTTGCCTTTGCATTAGAAGGAAAAGATTTATAATACCAGTGTAACTTAAAACAACGATCCCTAGTCTTTTTTTCAATAATGAAGTCATACGGTTGGAAACAACTGCATTCTCGATATCGACAAAATTCAATTTCGACTGTGAACAATAAGTGAAAGTATAATTAATCTTAAAATAATTGAAACAATATTGCATATATTTAAATACACTGAATCATTACCGGAAGTTTATCCAAATTATTTTCAAGCTAGTTGTCTTCCTTCAAGTCCTTAACATGTTTTAGACAAGGTAATTCTATTCTCGCAATTATCCCAATTCACACTTGAAAATTTTACATATTGGATCTTATCTATAGGACAACCTTGTTGAGTATCAATCTGTATTAACAACTTGCTATTCATTTCAACATTCATTCGTTGCAATTCACAACCTCTAGTTTTACCTCTACGTCTTTTTTTAATACTAGCATTGGAACCTAACAACAAATCAACAATGATAAGGAAATATTAGAATAATATAAGCATATATTTGAGCATAAGTCTATTTGTAGGTGATAAAGAATACCAAACCTAAACTAGTTGATTTATTGTTGTTTAAGGTTGTTGGACCCCGCTCCCGGAATCCAACCCTCTTGCGAAAACATGATACCTTTAGCGTGGCTATTACCCCGAATAGCTCGTTCATTGAACCCTTATTGAACAATTATCAATTTATATTCACTACTATGTATTATTATTCTTTAAAACATCCCAAAATTTGCTCATAAGATGCTCCATGGCGTGCCCATACTAACCAGTCACTATGGTTGAACTCAATTCTCCTGTTCGCGGACAGAATTTGAAAACCTTAAAATCTTAAATTCATTTTGTCTTCTTCATAGAAATCATAGCTTTATAGCTCTTGTTCAATTTAAAACAAGAATCACCTTAAACGGGGTTCTACAACTCAAGATATCATCAAAATACCACAATGGGCTCATTTCCCAAACATGCTCTCTCAACCGACCTTTCACTTGCTCTAATACAAACTCTCTTAATTTAACTCCAATTGATACAATTTTTCCTGGAAAGGTAGATATGTATCTTAGAAATCTATTGGTTCAAGAATCACCTCATTTGGAGGTCGGATGAGGGAGTTATGATCAAAAGAATCGAACATGTTCACAACCTCAATCCTGCAGTGACATGTCTTGGCGCGAATGCCATAACTTTTTCTACAAATATCCAATTGCTTTCGTTTTTACACCGTTGGAAAGATAACATCGAGATATACAACTCATATTAGAGGCCTCAAAGCGAGATTCGGACTCTAAACTAGTCAAAATCGTGAATCAATGAAGCTGACCTGAGGATGTCCGTTAAACGGACATGCATGTTCGTTTAACGGACATGGACTGGCCAAACACTCCATTTTCGTCCGAGAAAGTCCATGTCCGTTTAACGGACACACACTGCCCAAAGTGTCCAAAACCACCAAGAAGGTCCGTTAAACGGACCTAATGTCTGTCTAACGGACACACACTGTCCAAACCTACTTCTAAGCCTCTCCAATGCTTCCAAACTTCAATCTAACACCATATCAACTCCTAATCTCTTCAAATTCAACCTTTCAAATGTAAATCAACTTCATAACTATTCAAATGCCAATCTATAAGCATTAAACTTCCAAAATCTCAATTCAAACTCACAAATCACACAACTTCTAATCATTCACTCAAGGCCATCAAGTTCATCCTTCCATTCAACTTCATCACTTGCAATGCTCAAAATACACAACTTCAATATCCAAATTCATCGCACAACTTCCAAACTCCACCATGCTATTCTACCACAAGCAATTACCGGAAAACTCAACAATTAGAAAAATACATATTCAACCTACTTAAACTTTGAAATTCATTTAATAATACAAAGGGAACTTTTTAAATTCTCATTTCATTTCCAAATCAAAATGTAGTTCAAACAAAGCTTTGATACATTATGACATTTCATCAAAGCCTCAATACATACAAATATTACAATGAATGATAAATGTTCACTATGCTACTCAAACTATCCAAAAGTCTAACTATCAACTCAATACAATACTACATCTCTCGGAATTGGTCCAAG
>JAOTBA010000009.1:6056356-6078862 GCA_025629845.1 Erythroxylum squamatum | reverse complement strand
AAATACAGCAGCCCTAAACAATGGTGTTTCACCATATACATTTTTGACATAGAGTAGCTCTGGATATGCTTTGATAATCAACTTTACGGCCTCATAGTTTCCACAGGTGGCTGCCTCGTGAAGAGGGGTCATTCCAAATGCGTTTTGAATAATCAATGTGTCCTCTTTCGGGCGGATCTCAAAGCCGTTCAAGATATCAAGAAGATCCTTTACTGGTTTCTTCTTGTTGCTGAACACTGCCATGTGAAGTGCTGTGTCTCTCCTTGCTGTTATTGGAAACAGCACCTGGTCTGTATGCTCCTTGTAATATGCATGCATGACTTCCCACTTCTCATCCAAGATTGCTCGGTATGGCTGACCTAGTTCCGTGGGAATGGCACCCATATCTGTACAATTTCAAATCTTCCAAAAAGGAAAAGTTGAAGGAAACTGGCTAGCAAGAAATTTCATTAACCTTAAAAGCAATTTGTATGCCGTAGTCTTGTCAGGAATTCGATCAGATGTTCATTATAGTTATACATGCCTTGTTGAAGTAGATCATGCCTTGGCTTACTTGGTGATGGTATCTCGACTTTGCTTATTTTGGTTATAAAGTTAAAGCATCTCAAAATTAAGATGAAAAGTAAAGGACAAGATTTCTGTTATCAGGATCCACATCCTCAGAAAGGAAACAAGTGACTGACTACTCTCTCGTAGTTTGTCGTAAATTGATCTCGCTTTGTTACCCTGATTATAATGTTGCACTTGTTTAATAAGCATTTTTCATAAGTAAAGCGTCAGACGTTAATTAATAGTTAGGGTGGTTCTACTCCTATTTCTTGTTACTTTGTGGCCCATCATAGCTCTTTCGTTTTCAGGTGTTCAAGATAAGTAAACCGAATTAGCATTCCCATTTTTGTCATTGCTATTCTTTAAGCTGCGAGGTATATAACGAGAAAGGGATTCAATTAAAATCAACTGGATAGACTTAGAGCTTCCAGTGATATGAATTTAATTTATTGTTTGCTGAAATCAATGCAATAATTACTCCTTTTGGGTGAGTTAGATGTAACATTTGTATGTATTGATTGATGAACGAGAAGTTTGACATTATCAAAAAGAAAATAGTTAATATCAATATTGAAGACAATTTATAGTTAAACATAACATTCAATTTAGAATAAGTAGCATTGCTTTGCATTTGTTTATGTCAATATCAAATTTCAGGATACCTTCATAAGGCATAAATTTTCGATTTAAGTAACGAGGGCTCCTTTTGCATTTTACTTTAAGTGAAACAGTTTTAGTATGAACACTTATTTGACATGAAGATTCATTTTATATATCCATGGTAACAATTTTAGATAACCTCAGTCTATATACTTATTACTCTTAGGACTTTCGTTTCATTTTCCCTTAAAAATCCTAAATTTCTGGTATCAATCAAGTACTTTTAGATTCGGTTAGTTATTCAATTGGGTAATATCTAAAGCATTTTTTGTTAACTTTAACGTAACTTCTATATAAAAAGAAAAACTTCTTTCCATTTACTAAAGTTTAAATCATAACGTGAATATGAATATGAAAGAGTGATTTTTTGGATGTATCTAATTTTCCATGTAAGAAAAACTAGGCATCAAGTATAATCTTGGAACAGCCGGGTTTTTGTATATGTAGATAGTTTCTTACTGTAAGTAACGTAGATAGGTAAAGCTTTCCATTCATGATGCCGAGATTTTTAATCCTTAGAAGCATCGAGTGAGAATTGATAAGAATTTGGAACAATGAACACTAAATCAAAACCATAGTTGTCTCTATAGAAAGTATTGATAATTGCATAGCTCTTAATTTACACGTACTGGTTAATTCTTAACTTTGATTACAGGTTTTCTTGCCTCAGTTCTTCGTGCATCACACCATTACTTAAAAGGTGATGTAATTGGCTTGCGTTTGAAGAATATACAGAATTCCTTGGCTACAACTTAGCGAAAAGGGTTCTGAATGGAATCATCATCGATGCCTTTTTCTTTTAGAAGGCAAAAGAACAGTTAACATGCCTTGATAACGAAGACTAATTAAGATCATATGCCTAACATATTTAAGTAGAAAAGAAATATTGATGTTAGTCAGTGGCACTTTTAGAAGGAAAAGCTCATTACGAATACTTTTTTGACATGTTATGTTAAATAGTTTACAACCTAAGTTATTATTCTATCCAAACCGCCTCCGGTTTGTATTTTGTCTAACTTTTCGCATTATCTATAGTCTAGATTGTACACTTCTTTAACTTAGCAATGACTTTAATTTAAATTAGGACAGGCTTTAAAGAAGAATAAAATTTATTATTTGTTACGTGTTTAATCCATAATATCGAATAACACATTTTGTATATAATGTATCAACATGTTTTTATTGTAAATTATTTGGTTATTACTATAAATTAAATCATAGAAAAATATTATTAACTCAAAACGTTGAGCACTCTAATATAACGCAAAATTATATAAATATCATCAAATTGTACTAATAAAAGTAATATAACATTAAGGATGATCCTTTGTTCCTATGCAAGGTATTAAAGATAGCTTGAGTAATTCTTATAGACAAAATAATAAATAAAGATATTACTTCACAAATTTGAATATGTCTAAAATACTAACAAAGATGCTCATATTACAAAAATTATTTAAAACATAACTCAAACAACTACCTAGTGTTGTTCAAGTCCATGAACCTATAATCATTCAAAAAGGTTGGTTAAAATCAACTAAAAATATTGTAAGAGTATTGATATACTAAGTATTTGGTTTTAATTAAAGCAAACACCACATAACTGTACCATTCACAATATAATCACATCTTCATCCATTCTGTAATTCGAGAAAACAGTATTAAAAAATTAAACTATAGTACATAGAGGAAATGATAGAATAAGTATAGAAGATAGAATTAATACCCTTCACTTTTCTCTTTATTTCCATCATAATCAGAGCCAAGTTACCTTTTTAATAACATATCAAGTTTTATTAATTTAGCTCGAGCTTCTTCTCCCCTAATCACTTTAACCTATAATGCAACCTTAAGTTTGTTATTTTCCTCTTGAAGGTGTTCAATAATTGTTCTATATGTTGAGGTTGGAACATTTGGCTTAGGGTCGTAACTAAGGCCTTTCGTATAATCAGAACGAGTACCAAGTATTGTATCACAAATGTCTTCCGCATTAAGCTCATTCCCCTCAGACTTAGACTTTTCCAATAACTCTTGCATCTTATTCTAAAATAGTAAAAAATAAAATCAATATTCAATCCACACATTACTACATACTACTACATTAATAAATGAACAAAAAATTGAACAAGCTTTTATACTTATATAGTTTTTTTTTTTTTTGCTTCTTTTGACATCCATCCTTTACCTTCCTTATAGTAAGTGATTTTATATAGTGTGATCCTATCAAACTCTTATCGATGTAGTTCCTTCTCACTCTGCTTTATGAAACAAAGAAATAAGGCACAATAAAAAATTTAAATTTTATTAATTTAAGTATAACTTAAAAACATAGATCTTACATCTTACATCTTACATATTCATTTCGAATAACAAAAAATGACTTTGAAATTTGATTATGAGGTGTTTTCGTTTTTTATTCACTCACCCTTTCCTTCTCACAAATTTTCCAAAATCAAGATAAAAACATAACTTAGTTGTTTAATCATTTTTTTGGTAATTCAGTAAATGATTTAGTTGTTAAATCATTTAACAAGATTAATGCAAGCAAACATGAAGGCAATAAAACAAACTTGAACATTCGAGTCAGAGCAATAGTCACACAAACTATTCAATTTTTGTTTACACATTCATTAGGGAACATAGCTTTGTGCCTTATAAGAAGAAAAAGATTTATGATACTTATGCATCTTGAAATGATGATCCCTAGTCCTCTGTTTAAATAATAAAGTAATACAATTTGAAACATTTAGGTTCTCAATATCCATAATTTTCAATTTCAACTATGAACAATAAGTAAAAATGTAATTAATCTCAAGATCATTGAAACAATATCACATAAAGTTAAAGATTTGGTATAATTATTGCAATTTTTTCCAAAGCATTTTCAAGCAAGTTGTCTTCCTTCAAGTCCTTATCATGTTTCAGAAAAGTTAGTTCTATTCTTGCAATAATTCCTAACTCATTTGACAATTTCATAGATTGGACCATGTCTATAGGATGACCTTGTTGATTATCAATCTATATTGCTAACTTGCAATTCGTTGCAACATTCATTTTTTTTTCAGTTCATAACCTCTAGTTTTACCTTTGCCTTTTTTTTTAGTAATAGCATTGGAAGCTGACAATAGATGAATAATTATAAGAGAATATTATAATTTATAAATATATATTTGAGCTTAAATCTAGTTGAAGGTATTGTAAAATAACAAACATGTAGTAGCTTCATTGTAGCTTGAGGCAGAATGAAGTTGTTGTGTATGAGTTAAAGGCAAAATATTGTTATTGCCACGTTATGGAAATGTACTAGAATAGACTTTATTTCCTATGGTAAAAAAAATTATAAGTATATATACACACACACACACACAATTGAAGGTATAAAAAATTTCAAACTTGCACGACTATTTTCATTGTTCTTTGAGGTAGAATGTTACTGTTGGCTAAGAATTGAATTTCTAGCATCAATTGATTGATTTGGTTAAAATTGCACAATCCTCCATTCTACAATTTTTATAGTAGCTACCTTCTTCCATTTGTTTCTTCCATGTGCCATTATATTATATATTTATAAGAAAAAGGTATATAAATGTTATTAACATTACAATAAGACAATAAAATGAGCAGTTTTATAATACATTCAATCATCATAATCAAGATAGATTCAATCATCATAATCAAGAGAACCTATATCATCAACATCAATCACATTAGTAAGATAAATGTTACCTACATTACAATAATACAAGAGAAATCCATTAGAGGCTAACCTAATCCTCTGTTAACCATGGAAAGTTTTCATAAAATTTTTCCATCCCTTTGAGTCTAGGGGATGACGCGTAATATTATCATTAGTGTGTTTCTTTTTATGCCACCTTATATCTATGATTGTTTTTTTTACAAGCATATATTGATATATATCATAATCCAAGGTCCCTTAACAATTTTTTGCTTCATATTAAGATTTAGGCAATTTGTGGCCAATCAGTAATTCATCATTGAGAAACTCAATCAACATGTCAAAAGATTTGTTACTTCACCTATTATATACCTTCAAATGCAACAACTTCACAATAAAAGATAGTTGTGAGAAATTAGAGCACCCTAGAAATAATTCTTCTTTAGCTACTTCTATTAACTTCTTAAAATTATCTTATGTAATTATACTAAATGTGTTAGGCAAAGTATTATCATTAATAGTCTCCAAATAATTGTCCACATCATTTAACATTTTTCCAATTCCATCATCTGTGTTGTAGTTATTATCACTATCATCTACTTCATTATTGTTATTATCATCATCACCTATATCAAGACTTTTAGCATTACTTGCTTTAGAGTGTTCGCCATGATGAGTTTATTAAGTATAGATTTTATCTATGGCTTGGATTAGCAAGTGATTATATATCACATCTTTACTTTGATTATTAAAATTTAAGCAATCTGTATACAGACAACAAATTTCACATTCTAAATTCATGTGAGTAAATTTTTATAAAAGTCTTCACTCCTTCTATGTATTGACTGGATCACTTCTAATGAATCATCTAACTTTTGTCCATGTAGCTATACAATTATAAGTAAGTTACTAAATTACTGAATGCAATTTAAGTTGTAAATAACATAATGGTTAATCAAAATTGACATGCCAAGTTTATATTCTACCAAATATTTTAATTGATTAGTAGACTATGACACATAATTTTTTTATATTTTGTTTTACAACTAGTATTTAGATTCTTTTGTTTATGTAAAAAGGACTTCATTTACTATATTGATATGATTAATATAGAAATAAAATACATGTCTATCCTACTGAGACAGAATTTGTAACTTGTTATCCTATTGTTTAGAAAATAGTATTGAAATATACTTTATTGACTAATCAGAATTGACTCATAAGATCTATAATTGCCTAAAAAGGTCTACTATACTTACATTATCATACCTTTTGAATACCAGTCAAGAAGATCTACTCACTTTAAATTGAGTATCTGTTTCCCTCTTTTTCTTGTTAGGATTGGAAATCTATATTTTCCATATCTATACAATTGAGTCCTTAGGTTTCTTTTGCTTATAGAGCTATATTTTTTTATTAGAGATTACAATTTAAAACAAAATAAGGATAATGTATTGGCAAGAATGTTAGACCAAAAAGAAGCTATCATATCTCATTTAAGTTAGGTCAGGGATTCCATACTTTGGGACTTTATGTTCATAATGAGGTCATGCTTGCGAAGTTTAATTATCAAAAACAAAATTTTTGAAAAACTGGTTAATAGAAGTTTTTCAAATAAAGATTCTATTTCTAATTCATCAAAAACCTTGGCACAAATTAAAGCTAAAATTTCTTAATATTTATAATGATTGAATGAAAAAGAAAGGAAAAAATAGGAATTTTTTAATCAATTAAGGGAATGGAAATTATCCTAAAAGTTTCATTAATGTAAGTGAAATTCAATTATGATCTATTGGAACTAAGTTTTTCCTAGTTGGGGTCAATAAGGTCACGAAAAATTTCAAATTTTTATTTATACGTTGGAGAAAATAGGGGAAGGGGTCAAATTTATCTTGACGGGAGCACGAGTAATAATACAGTTTGTAATGCTACAACAACAAGTATACCATCTAACGATTGTTTACTGACTTTTTTCCTTTTAATTCATTTTTTGTTATATAAGAATTATGTATATTTTCAAATAAAAATATAGGATTTACGTATTCAAGATATATCTATATCAAGAGAAAATTTATTATTATTTAGACATTTCAATTCTCCCTTTTTTATTCCAATTATATTCTAGACATCCCATGTTGTGCTCTATCAAAATTTCTATATTCAGATAAGATATCTTATTATATATTTGTAATTTATGTTATGGGGATTTACATATACTGATAATTTTTGTTATAATTTAATCAAATCAAAATTCAAATTTAAAACTCACCTAATTAGCCTCTTTTGGTTGATTCTAGAAAAAAAGGTTGCACTATTTTAAGGGTGGTTGCTTCTAGCCAAACCTCTTAGCTATCTTTGTACCTTACCTCCTTTATCATTGTGTGATCAAAAATTAAGAAATTAATAAAATAAAATAGGGGTAGAAATTGATAGCCATCTTTCGGCTAACCTAGCCTCCTTTATCCCTTGGGACCAGTAATGGGTAATACAGGAATATTCACTTGTTGCGATGCATGCAATTGAGGCATCCTAATAAAATGATAGATTTGAACCTTATTCCTATATGACTTAATCGTAGTTCGATCTTTTGTGCGAGCTACACATAATGGAAAAACCTTTAAAATGAATCAACATAATATTATAATAAGCATATGGTGAGAAACTCAATTAAATGAAAAACAGATAGAGTATGTTGTCATTTAATATGTATCTGAAATAGGAAATAGGAAATAAGATAGTTGAAATAGGATAAGTGTTTAGGACATATATTAGTAGGAAATTTTAAATTTAGTTATTTCATTTAGGATATATATTAGTAGGAAAATTTAAAAATAGTTATTTCATATATGACATAAACACTAATCTTTAGGATTAGTGTTTATGTCATATATGAAATAAAGATTAGTGTTTATGTCATATATGAAATAAGAAATATGATTAGTGTTTATGTTGTATATGAAATAGGAAAAAGGAAGTACTTAAGTCACAAATACTAGGATTAGTTTTTACGTCGTATGTGAAATAGGATAAGTGTTTAGAATGTATAATAATAGCAAATTTTGAATGTAGCTATTTCACATTTAATATAAACACTAATCCTAGTTGAATTAGGATTAGTTTTTATGTCGTATATGAAAGGGCCATATGATGGGAGAGGGAGTCATGAAGATCAGTCAACTTACTATTAGTTAAATTTAAAGCAAAGTTATCCTTATCCCACTTGCTAAATGTCTCGTCCACCATATTTTAGATTACCCTAAACTACCATCATTAATGGCTAATACAAACTTCCTTTTCTAATTGTGAAACTCTTTTAAGATTTCCAATAAATAAAAATACTTCTTTAGCTTAGGTTGAATCATTTAGACTGTGCACCAATAACCATTGTTTGGTGTATAATCCTAAATAGAGTAGGGTTAGGGGAACTTTTCAATAAGCTAAGATTTCAAAATTTTGTAGCCAAATAGTAAATATTAACTACGAATTTCAAATCATTGCAAAAGAAAATGTAGCTAAAAGTAATATTTATTGTAGTACTTATAACTCCCCGTAAACTGATTTTTTAAATAAGTTCATCACTAACATTATAATCGCACATATACCTGACTTTTAACAATATCCGCGCAAACTGGTTAAGAGAACTCTACAAATATGGTAGAGAGGGATAAGTAAAAAGTGATAACTCATTTAGAGCCTATGCCTATTTATAATAAGACCTACACCTTTTCATAATTTTGTTAAAATATAATTTAAAATTCAATTAAAATTTAATGAAAATATAATTAATCATAATTAAATATCAATTAGGAAAAAATCTAATATCTCATATTGGTCATTATTTATTAAATATGTTATATTTAATCTTTAAAGTTTCTCAAACTTTACAATTAAGTCTAACTTGATTAAATTATGTTTCTCTCTCCAATAGTTCTTTATGTGTAACCAATTACATCCATATATATATTGGTAATATTATAAGTATTTAGGACTAGGTAAATTAAACTCCTTTGATTTATCTTTAATTCTCTAGTTAAACAATTTATATCCACATATCGAGATTAATGTCTAGCAATACATCATGACCATCCAAATTTTAGGAATATTAAAGTAGTTTTGACTAACCTTTCTATGCCTGATTTCTTTATACACACACACACACACACACACACACACACACACACACACACATATATATATTAGCAATGATTCATTTTGTACTTTATTTTCTTTCTTTTATGGATATCTACCTTAATTTTGAACTTTTAGATTTTGACTTCATTTTTTAGATTAAATTAAGATTTGTCCAAGAAGTTAAAATATTAAAAGCATTTAGGATTAAGTTTGATCCAAATTACCAACCTTATATACAATAATTCATTAGTGAGTCCCCTAAACCTTATACAAAATTTTAGGCTTTTTCTCAGTACACCTTTCCTAAGGAACTTTGATCATAAAAACAAGTATTTATTCCTTAATTTATGATTAATAGTTTTTTTACTTGTGTTTTAAAGTTTATGAGAATGAGATGTAAGAAAACAAGTGTGGCAGAATTGGTACAACATATGAAAGAGGCAACGTAAAAAGATAATCTCATGTTAATACAAAAGTGAGAAAAATGAAAAATAAAATAGAAAATAAGTGTCAAAAATCAATTGACTTGGATTCTTATGTTTCAAAATATGAAAGAAAAGAGGTAACTGCAAGAATATGAGGATTTAGTGGAGTGGAGATTTATGTTTCTTTTAATTTATTTGTTATTGCTCTACTAGTAGTAAATATTTTTGTTTCTCTTATTCTCTTTCCTTTATTATCATACTTAACCCTTTAGTTACATTAAACAAATCATTAATCATACTTATAATTACCAAAAATATAAAGAGAGAAGCTTTAGCTTCTCTAAACTCATCTCCATGAATCCTTGTGAACAAGTTACTTGTCTTTGTTGTCTTGCTAGTTCAGCTACTTCCTTTCTCCACTTTTAATCTTCTTCTGACTTGATTCATTACTAGCATTTGTTAAGATTTCAATCATTCTCATTTTCTTTTTTTCTCATTTTTAGTTTTCTTTATCTTTTTTTCCTTTCTCTGGGAAAGTTGGGTCTTTTTCTCTAGTCGATCTTCCTCCAAAATTGGTTCCCTTTTGGTTGTTTGTTTACCCACCTTTTCTTCCCAATCCAGTTCCAATTTGATTCTCTCCCTGCTACCCCCCCCCCCCCCTTTTTCCCTTTGGTTCCTCACAAGCTCTTTCCTACTCCTTTTATTATTGTTTATAATGGATTTTTTTGAAAAATCAGCTTCCTAGTTTCTTTTCCCCTATTTAATATAATGCCTAATAATTTTTCCTATTCTAACTAGGTTGTTAACTTGGATCCCTCTAGTTTGCCTCCACTAGTTCCCCCATACCCTACCTATTGTTTCTACCTCCACATCTCTCTCTTATTTTGTCTTCCTCCCCTCCTACTAGGAGGTCTCCATCTTCTTAGGATTAGGATCCTTCTCTTAAATATAATTCCAAGGTTGTCTCTCTGCTTACAACCTCTTTCACATAGCCTTTAACCTCTAGCAGCCCAAATACTTCTCTGGATACGATTCCCTAGCATAGCTAGAAGTAAGTGGTGGGCAAATCCTCTTAAGCTAAGATCCATTACTACCCACCATCAACCTCCGAGGAATCTTTAATTAGTACTCCTTCCTTTCAAGTTTTCAAGGAGAGATATAACAAAAGAAATAGAACCTTTGTATTTTTTTAATGGAATACTAGCATTTTTACTTATCCAATATTAGGCAATGCACCTTTGAAAGCCATTGGGATTAAAGGAGGTTCTACTAACTAAAGATAATCTTTTTTTGTTCAACTTTCTTTCTCTTTTTAGCTCAAAAGCCATAAAGGATAGCTTTTGGCACTATTGAAGGCACTTACATCCTTAAATGTAGGTGCCTATAATGAAGTTTAAGATAGTCAAGCAAGTCCATCAATGGCTTTAGCTATTTGGTAATTTATATAGGTAATCTAATAGTTATGGATGAGCAAACTGCTTCCTTACAAAATATAATATATGCACACATGTGTGTTATGGTGGAGATAAGAAATGAGCTTCCTGAAGACATTCTTTACTAAGGCTTGGAGCCAATGACATCCTAGTTGAAGATTTAGTCCAAGTGTCGTATCAATAAAGATGATCTCTTATAAAGCAAGGAAAAACCTAGAAGCTAATAGGTAGAAAATTCAATGAATTAATGGAACCAGGGAAAAGTGACCAAGGTAAGGAATTATAGAATAGGAATGGACTACTCGAACCCCTAGTACTAGAAAAGCAAAAGGAGAAAAGTATAAATACAGATGATGGAAATCACTTAAATAATTTGATAATAGGAAAAAAAATAAATTCGAGCTCTGATACTCTAAGTTTTGCTAAAATTTTATAATGTACTAAAGTGATGCTTATTAAATGAATCTTCCTTAGTGGAAAGTAGAAGGAAGTAGAGATAAGTCTTTTTCAAGAACATATATGCAACCAAAAGACCAAAAGAATTGATACTTTACACAATAAAATCTAAATTCCTCCAAGAAAGTCATCTTTAGTAGAAATATATAAGTTTCTGAGGAGCAAGCGACCTACTCTCCAACATTGATAAAGCTCAAGTAAGAGCAGAAAAAAGTTCAAGAAATAGTAAGGATAAAGGCCTTTAGGAACCTGAACCAACCATTATGACTATACCAGTATATAATGTAAGGGGGATTAATTACCCCAAGAAGCAACAGTTACTTCAAAATCAATTAAAAAATAATATTTTTTATTTCTTTTAGAAACAAAATTAAAGGAAGAAAAGTGCAAAAAATTGTATTTCCTAACAAACCACTAGAGTATCATCATTAATCACCAATTGCACAACAATGGATGTATTGTCATTACATATGACTGTAATATAATCAAAGTTTTACTTCTTGTAGCCACTTATCAAGTCATGCATCTTTCAACTACATTGATTCCTGAGAAGGTTGGTTTCTTATCACCTTTTTTATGGCTTTAACCATAGATTTTGGAGGAATGTGCAATAGGAGAAACTAAAAAGAATTCATTCCTTTATTAATTCTCCTTAGATTATTATAAGGGACTTCAATAGTATATTATACAACTCTGAGGCTGATAGAACTATATGTTTGAAGAACTTTAATGAAGAATTCATGAAGTGCATGAAAGATATTAAAGTTAGGAACCCTAATTTTAGGGGTACTTCCATACATGGAGAAACAAGCAAAGTCAAAATTTGCACATAAGAAGAAAAATAGATAGAGCTCTAATAAATAAAGCCTTATTACTAAAATCCCTACGAGCAAGATCACCTTTTCTAACCCACTGTTCTTTGAAATTTTCTTATTCTAATATATAATCTCGCTCAAAGGTAAGCCAAAAAAATCCCCTTTCATTTTAGTAATTATCTTATAGAAGTTAAAAGATTTGAGGAAGCTATATTCAATGGCCTTTCCTCAAACTTTCAAGGCAAACAATACTTTTATCTATATAAGGAAGCTACACATAATGAAATAAGAACTCAAACTAAATAAGTGGATATAATACTTAGCTATCTTTATCTTTCCTGTACTAAAGCTTATTCAAGATGATCTTTATCATAATCCTGGCGTTCACCAAAGTGCCCTTTTGGAATTCTCTAAAGCCTTAGAGATTCACAATTCCCTCCATAGGCAAAAATAAATAGTCTAATGGATAAAAGTGGGAATAAAAACACTTCCTTCTTTCATAAATCCATAACTTAAAGAAGGAATACCAATATAATAGCTCCTTTTATCAAAAAGGATGAAAGTGTGTCTCAACCTTAAGATGAGTTGAAGCAAGAAGCTTGAGTGATTTTTGAACACATTAGGCAATCCAGCTTTTGAGGACTCTTTAGTTAAGTTAATTAAATCCTTCATAACATACCATATCTCTGTGAAGGAAGTAAAATCTCTTATAGAACCATTCACTCCTGGGGTGTAGAAAGACTTGTCTTTTATATTAATCTAGGTAAGTCCCTAGCCTAGACAGGTTAAATGCCACAATATTTTAAAAATTTTATCCTTTTATTAAAGATCTTATCACTAATATAGTTCTAGAATTTTTAGAATGGTAAGATGTTGGAGGAAATAAACTTTGATCCATAATGTGCATAATCCAAGTTCCCTTAAGGATTTTAGACCCATTTATTATTGCAATACTATATACAATATAATTTATAGGATAATTGCATTAAGTTTAATGCTAGTTCTGAAATCTTTCATCTATAGTCTATAGGGAGTTTTCATTTCTTGAAGATTGATTAGTTAGTTGCATAACCAAATTTGGATTCAATTGAGAGGAGACTATAAGATATTCAAGTTAGCTACTATGTATATATTTTATGAAAGGAAAGGAATTTGAGAACATTTGAATGCACAAAAGAAGAATCTTCTGTAAAACCCCAAACTTTTCTTTTCACGTGTCTATAAAATTTCATTTCGTGTGAATGATGTTTTCGAGGGAATGTAAATTTTATTTTCACTAAAAGGTGAATTAGGAACCTAACCCTGAATGACAAGTATTAAAGTCAAATGATAGTCGAAAAATATTGGAGTTGAGTGGTATAGAAATGGATCAAAAAATAAATTTAATCGGATGGATTTATGATAGATCAAGATTGACCTTGATTTAAATTATTATGGAGTAAATTTAAAGTATTCTTGGCTAAAACATAAGGACATAAGAATCAATCATAGCTACGGATACTTAAAGTAAATTGATCCAACTTATATGTTGATATATTTAGGTGTAACATGTTATTAATTGGACATGAAATTTCTATCGAAATTGGACAGATTTTTGTTAAGCCATTTAATTATTTCAAACAAGAAACAATACATGTACATGCGAATGAACCTTAAGTGGCAGCTGTCATATACATGAAGAAGTTCTCATTATTTTGGAACAAGAATGCATGAAAATCTTATGATGTCACGTTTATAAAGGAGTAGATGTGAAGGACATAAAATTCATTACGTGAGAGACCAATTCATAGTGTGGACATGTGTCATTTTGGTGAGACAAATTCAGAACAATTTGTTATATGTGGGAGACAGGCATTGTTGTGGATCATACAAGAAATTAATAGCTTAGTTAAACAAGATGGTAAGAGATAACACAATGGACTACTGTTGGAAATTAAGCTAGCAACGTGTTGGACAACTTCCAACAACGCGTAGCATGTAAAATAAAGATGGTGAGAGCTGCTCCACCTTCATTCCACCGAAACTTTAGCTCTCCTTTGGACCAGAATTGTTGAAGAATAATTGAAGTTGCTCCCTTCACGCATAGGTCATCCAAGTTATTGCCTTTGGGAAATAAATTCAACATGTTGTTTAAGCCTCCAACCTTGGACAACACCTCCATCAACGCCAACTACATGCAAGGAAAAGATGGGCTGCACATTTCCATTTGATTTTAGGTATGTTAAACCACTCTTTTCCATCCTCTTTCATTGGTCACGTGAATGCTTAAGCTGGAAACATGAATTTCCTTATGAATTGCGTGAATGTTTGAGCATGATTTGAAGAAAGTGGTAAGTTTTCCGAACTATGTTTAGTGAAATTCTGTATTAGGATTCTCGGTTTCCTTGAACAGTCCTATTGTTTTGGCCATAACTTAGTCTAAAGGACTCCAAATTGGGTGGTTCCAACTGTAAATGAAACCTAAGACATAGTACTAAAAATATCTAGAAGAGATCTAAACCTAATTCTAGTTTAATGATATTAAAAATTGAGATTGATTATGGTAACCTGATGATATCCCTGTGTTGAAGCAGCTTGTTATATTTGGTACGTGTTTCATAATTTAGAAGGTGAAATGGCATGATTTTTGGTTATATGGAAAATAGAGATATAGGGGAATAAATGTCTAGAAGACTTTAGAACCTAACTTGAACGTTTGATATGTGAAAATTAAGGAACAAATGGAGGCATGGTTAAATGAAGAGAAAGATAGCATGGTAAATGGAGAGGAAAACAACATGTATATCTATGTCTTGTGGATGTTATTCAATGGGTATTAATTAGCAGCACATAGATGCTATATATGTGGCTTAATGGTTGTTCAATGGCAGCATGTATATTGTACATAGTTCAATGGTTCAATATAAGGAAAACAAAGGTATATACTACCTACGTTATTTAAATGGAAAGAAGATAGTATGTATAAATCATGGAAGTTGTTCAATGGTTGAATGGAAAAAAAAAGAAATTTTAATCTTACTAAATGCTAAGATTTTGGCTAGGCCATTTTGTTATAAAATGTGTAAAACAAGGTGGTAAGTTATGGATATACTTGGCAGGTTTTAGTAACCCTTCAGGGGTCTCCCTCATAGCTGAGTAAGACCATAAAGTTTTTTCGATCACTGTAGACTAAGGACTAATAAAGGAAAAGTATCGAACATATGAGAGCAGTTTACTATAAATGACAAACAATGAGTGTGTATTTAAATTAATTTTGTAAGGATGATTTTTACCTTACTATGAAAAGTATGTTTATGAATAATTCCATTAGTGCTACTACTTGAATTTAAAGGTTAATCTTCATGAGATTTACATATGCTTTGATTTAGCATTGAATTGAGTTTTGAATGCACTTGAAAACTAATGATACGTACACACGCTTTGAGTTGGCATTGAATTGAAATTTGCATATTCTTTGAATTGACATAGAAATGGATTTTGAATATGTTTTTAATTAGTATTGAAATGAGGTAAGCTTATGTATTAATTGAGATTTATCCTATAATACATCGTTAGCTCATTATACATACAATTATATCGATCAGAGTACATCCTAATGTGTATGGCGGTGTTTGGGGGCATCTGTCACTAGCATAGGTGGTGTTGTGTCTGTCAGTATGTCCTGTGAGTCACCCTCTGCACATGTAAAGTATATATTGTGCTACCATTGTTACTGGTAAGTGATGCAGAACTAACTCCGTAGCCACTGATTTATATATAGTGCTTGCATTGTTATGGGTAAGCAATGTAGAACCAGGTTCATAACAATCAATATATAGAGGTTAACTAGGCACGAGTAAAAGATGCAGAACCAGCTCTATGGCCTTACACCTAAAGGTACCATATGGCAAAGAAAATTAGTGCTAGGCTATATTTTAAAAGAAAGTTCATGAAAGTATTATTTGCCATCACTGTTTACTTTACAAGAAAAGTGGAACTTGATCTAAAAAAAAATGTTTTGTTTTACGTATGCATTGATCTTATGAAAAGAAAAGAATGTGTTTTGTAAGAACATTGATTATTACTTGAAAAGAAAAGAAATTGTTTTCTTTTATGGAGGTTAATGTTTATATAAATGTTTTTTATTGGAAATCAATAACACTCATTAAGCTCGTTTAGCTCACTCTTTATTTTCTATTTTTAAATAAACCTCCCAGGTGCACGATCAGGGGCTTCAGTAGCAGGAACTCCACCTCGCGAGTAGTCAACTTTGTTAAATGATGCTGTGTAGGCATTTTTATTTTTCCTTCTACATATTTTTGAGAACTGTTGCATATCTTTGAACATGTTTTGGAAAGTACATTTGTATAAATAATGGATGTGTATAAAGGTTTTTAAATGGAAGCATGACATTGTTTTAGCTTTTCAAAGTTTATTGATGTAACTATTTGAGACTGCATATGAGTGGATTTGAAGTCCACAATTTTGAGTTGAGAAATTGATGTAATAATAGAAGTGTTTTGAACTTTTACAGGCACTTTGAAATTTTTGGGATGTCAAAATACAGTCGTTATGCTGCCAAAATTTTTAATAAACTAAAAAATCAAACTCCATTGTTTACATTTCTTATTGTGAATTAAAGCTTTTACTTAACAAAGGCAATAGGCTTAGCTTCACGGGAACCTTCTAGCTGACTAGGATATCGACTGGACAGTCACCGTGGAGTGCTGGGCAGGTCGCTTATTCATTACAGGATAGGAGCCTGTCAAATAGATCCTCTAGTGTGTACAAGAAGACTCTCTTCCCTCAATCCTCCACATCTGTTGGCAGAGTTGCGCTCTAAAATGGCCTCAGGTGATGTCCAATACTACTGCCAATGACTTCATATTTTTTCAGAACTATATGAAGGTCGCACATCAGTCTTGTGTAGCGCACTAAGAAAGTCTCTATAACGTGTACGAGCTCGCCTCTCCCATACTTTATAAATTACCGCATCAAATTTGGAATCCCAAAAAAATCTTTTTGAAAAAAAAAAGAAAAGCATACCATATGTACTTATAACCTAAAATATTTTTCTAATTAATGTATAAAATTAATTATATAAAAAATAAAAATGAATATTTTTTTGTACCCCAAACTCTTGATAATAAAAATCCTTTGTCACTTGAGAGACATTCTTCCATATATAATCTTAAAGATCAATTTTCTCCTTTAACTTAGATGTCATATTTCTTGAGCACGTTCTAGATGGAACCAACCTAATATATAAGCAATTTTAGGTCATTTTCAAATTAAAACCTATAACTTCAGTATAAACCTATAGTGTTATCATGCATGTATTTTCACTCACATATTATTGACTATTGTGATGTACATACTCACTTACTCTCCTGTTATTAAAATTGCATCTATAAGGATGTTGTTTGCTATTGCTTTGGTATTTAAGCTTTATGTGCACTAAATGGATGTTAAGACAGCTTTCTTGAATGCTGATCTAAATGAGGAAATTTATATGGTCCAGCCCGAGGGGTTTAGAGCGCCTGGTTAAGAGCAAAAGGTGTGTAAGTTGGTTAAGTCTTTCTATGGACTTAAACAAGCTCCTAAACAATGGCATGAGAAATTTGAAAGTGAGATTTTCAAACATGGTTTTACCTCTTGTGATGTTGATTCTTGCATTTACGTGAAATATGATATCAATGGTTTTGTGATCATAACTCTATATGTGAATGACATGCTTATTTTTGGTACTAGTTTATCTGTCATTGATACTACCAAGAGTTTGCTAAAGTCTTCCTTTGATATGAAAGATCTTGGACTTATGGACTTTATTTTGAGAATCAAAGTTGATAGGACTGACTCTAGTTTTAGGTTGAATCAAACTCATTATGTTGAGAAAATTTTGAAGAAGTTTAGTTACTATGATGTTGATCCAGTTAAGACTCCCTATGGCGCTAGTGTTGCTTTAAAGAAAAATCTTGGTGACAATGTAAACCAAGTTAAGTATGCTAAAATTCTTGGTAATGTGATGTTTTTGATGAATTATTCTTATCCAGATATTGCATACTGCGTGAATAAACTTAGCAAGTATACTCATAATCCTAGTCAAGAGCATTAAAATGCATTGATTCGTTTGTTGAGGTATTTGAAAGGTACTATGCATTATGGATTATCTTTTAGTGGTCATCCTCCTGTATTGGAGGGATATTTTGATGCTAATTGGGTTATGGAGAGAGATGATATACACTCTACCAGTGGTTATGTTTTTACCTTGGCAGGAGTTGCAATATCTTGGAAATGATCCAAGCAAACATGTATTGCGAGATCAATAATGGAGGCTGAGTTTATAACTTTAGAATTGGCAGGACGAGAAGCTGAATAGCTAAGTAATCTCTTAGTAGATATCCCACTATGCGAAAAAATCAATTCCTTCTGCGTTCCTTCATTGTGATTCGCAGACTGCCATTTATGTTGCCAAGAATAAGGCATATAATGGCAAAAGTAGATATATCATATTGAGACATAAAATTATTTTTACTTTAATTAAACATGGTTTAATTTATCAAGACTATGTCAAGTCAGAGAGAAACTTAGTGGATTCATTTGCAAAAGTTTTGAGCAAGAAACTAGTTTCAGAGCATGCTAAAAGGATGGGGTTGAGCCCAATTGTGTAGTAACCTCATGATGGACACCCGTCTTGGAAAACTCAGTTCAATGGGTCAAATGAAGTTATGTAGTGACTACTTACTTGTACATTGTTTATGGGATAGTATTGACATATTCAGTTATTGAATAGCCTCCCTGAGCATGACTCTACTATGTTTGTTGAGGTTGGATTGTTTAATCCTTAAGGAGTTCCATAGCCTGAGTTTGTGTGGTATGAGCAATACATACTTGATGGACTCACCTATGTGATTGTGGGGGGCTAGCCACCCTCCTATGAGAGTATTTGGGTTATCTCTCTAGAGCGATCATAAGACAACTAGGACATATTGAGGCTATTTGTTTCTTTAGCAGGTTTTGTCTCCAAAATTTCTTAGACACTAGGTTCAAGACTTAGTTCACCTGATTGTTCGCCTATTTTTCTCCTGAACTGTTACAATTTGTATCTCAAGTTTTAGTCCAAGTGGGGGATTGTTGGTGATTGTTCCAAAACTTTGAACATTTGCTTATCAGTTACCATAACGTTCATTCCTTTTATTATTATTAACATTCCTAATGTTTTACTGTTTACTATCAATAACGTTCATGACATTATTACCTCCATTATTATGCAACATTCACCATAATACGTTAATATATTTTAATGTCTTTTATTACCAATCAACGTATGAAGCTCTCCTATCCAGTCCTTCTATATACACGAGACACTCGTTTGTTCTTCTATTATTCTTCTCCTCTCTAGCTATCGTGCTTTTCATCTTCTCCAGATACAACATTTTACACATTTTTCTTCTGTTTTCTTACTTCTTACATATTGCTCCATACGATGTAGATTTTTCTGCTGTATTCTTTCTCTGCTGTTTTATCTTTTCTTCAATCACAGAGATAGTTCCTACTCTACCCTTTGAAGTGCACTGAAGCTGGTACTGAAGGCGTTAACTTTAGGTCGGATCCTGTTGTCCTGTTGCACTGTAGAAGGAGAACTTTTGACTTAGGACTGTGATTTTTCATGACGCCTTGTTTTTTCAAATAAACCGTTTCAGTTTTATTTTATTGCTATTTCACTAACACGCAGAACCAAATCACAAACTTAAAGAATTCGAAGAAACTAAAGATGTAAACAAGGAACATCAGAGCAATCACTCAGTCCCACGAAACTAACTTAATTGCAAGCTGCAATTGAAAATGCCCCCAACTCATTTTCCAGTAAGATCAACAATCAGATTATCTGCCATTCCGTCATATAATATGGTCAATTTCCAACTTCATGTTGAACACTAAAGTTGTCGTTATTATATGCCCAGATTGCAAATTCAAAGCCCACGACATCAAACTCTAATGAAAGTAAAAAAAAAAAGAAGTCATGTACTCAATTTGCTCAATTATTTCATCAAGAAGTCACTGTCTCCGGAGTTCAAATATTCTGTCCAGTTTTATGATGTCTTATTGTGACAAGTGAATCTCAACCATTCATTTATGCGGGTCTCACATTTATTTATGTGGAGCCCATACGGAACCCGCATAAATAAATGGCTGAAATTCACTGAACACAATAAGACACCATAAAAATCGGACAGAAAATCTTAGTCCCTGTCTCCGGGGCGACCTAAAAGTTTTGCCATCAGATTAGAAGAACATCGTGAAAAAAAGCGCGGATAAATTCAACGTAACTTTGAGGATTGAGAAGCGGTAGATTTAATTTAATATTGCTTTTGTAAAACATAGGCATCAAATCATAAAGTTGACGTAACAATCGAAGGCAAAGTTGATCTGGTGCTCCACTTACATGCATTAACACTTTTTTATTCCTTTATATGTTCGGAACCTTATCTCAATACATTAAAATTATAATTGAAATTGAGATGCTCTTCTTGTATATTATTTTACTAAACAAACATTAAAAGAAAAAAAAAACTTATTTAGTTTAAGTATAGACGGCTAAAAGTTAGTTAAAGCAGCATGCTATCATGATAAGATAGTATAAAAAATTGTAAGCTTTGTATTATGGAGGTCCCCTAGAAAGTAGACGTCAGCAGATTGAGCCAAATCTTGAAGCATTAGAATTAGGGCAGTCAATTATAATAATCAACATTAACTTTCGAATTTGAAACTTGAAACTTCAAACATTTGAAGCTGGCGAATCCAATTAAATCGCAATCATTAGATAACGGCACTTTTCCTTTGGTAGACTCAGTGGCTTAGCTTATTCAATCAGTCATATTCGACCTGGATATAAAACTGCAATTTCTTCTTAAGTATTTAATACCAAAACCGATGTTGTTTCGGACGGCAGGTTTGCCATCTGTTTCCTTTTTGTAATAAGTAAATGAACCTTGGAGTGTCACGACACGACACACCCTGAACAACGCCGTTGTTTCCGGATATCTGAAGGGTGCCAAAATTTCAGGATGCATAATCTTCTAGTAAGGACAAAATTTGTATTCGGTGAATCTAGGTCCGTTACGAATGGATAAAGATACAGTAGTCAAATCAAGTAGAAACAAAAGCCGTAGAAACTAAGGCCTACCTACGGCATGTGGAACCTAATTCATCGGAACGGGGTGATCCAGCTGATAAATGATGTGAGTGCGAGGGAGTGATGTGTTAATGAGGTCATATCCCTTTCATTCACTATTTTTTGTTTATAGAGTCATGGTAGCGTCATTATTACATGGGCCATTTGAGGGTTTCTTTCATCACAGTAGCATTTGAGACTTGTCACTGTCAACTACAAAGCAATAAAGAAGAGAGCACAGGACACGTCTCGTAAAAATACAAAGAGTGCATCTTACGCTCAGTGCATGGTGCACTCATGTCTCCATCTGAACAAAAAAGTCAGTTTTGGTTATTCTTTATTCGCCAATCGTCATCAAACCGAAAATTAGATGGTTGCATTTTCCGCTGAAACAGTTCAAAGATAAACGTGTGAATCATACATTCCTACTGTTCAAGATCGCTTTGTCCTTTTCCTTTCTTTCTCCCTGGCACTGGCAGCCTTCTTTAACACTATTAAAAAAGCATTCACAGAAAAGCTCTTTTTAAAAGAAATTTATAAAAAAAATTATTGATAAAAGCTCTGTTGATATAAATTTAAACCAAATTTCGAATTTAGAATCAAAGCAAAAACAAGGCATTAGAAATAAGACAAGTGCATGCAAATATAACTTGTTTACTCATTAGTCATTAGTTTATTGAATTGTAATTACTTAGTGGGTTCACATGCTTATCTTTTGAAATGCACATTCAATTATTCATCATGATTCATGACTATGATAAAATGGCTTTAAGCTACGTGTGGGTCAAAGGTCATGATCAGCTCCTCTTTGGTAAAAGCAGAATTGCTACGATTTGTGCCGTTTGCTTTGCTCCATGTGGTCTCCGGCCATCTAACCACGTCAAAACCTAAATGAATCCCACCCACGTTTCCTCCCGTTTTCCTTCTCCTGACAAATATCAACGGTCTCACAACACCTGTTTAAGTGCAATAATAATGATACGGTCTAGTCGGTTCTAATAAAGATAACACACGCCAACCACTCCCACTTAGAATGCGGTGGGCAGCGTCTGAAAGTAATTAATAACAAGGGAGAAACTTTTAGCGGCACCGGGGTAGCTCAGTTAGTCATTGGAAAGGAAAGTGAGTTCAAGGTCTCGGGTTCGAGTCTCGGCAGCGGCAGTGTGGGAGTTCATCCAATGTGGTGACTCCTTGTGCGCACCGAGCA
>JAOTBA010000009.1:6005581-6021856 GCA_025629845.1 Erythroxylum squamatum | reverse complement strand
AATGCTAAAGACTTTATATTTTTAAAATTATTTACTTTGTTGTTATTTTGAATCAATCAAGTACGTACATTGTCATAATCTGTTCAAAATAGGTAGTACCATAAAGAATTAAATTTTGTATTTGAACTTCTAAAATGAAAGATTGTTGGAAGTCAAAAAAATATAACTCTCTAAAATCAACAACAAAATACTTTTCAAGTTTAAATAGTAAATTAGAACGAGAGTAAAAATTCAATAAAGAAACAAACAATAAGATTTACATGAAAAACTCTCCAAAGTGGAGGAAAAAATTATGGGTTAAACAAGTAAATCAACTAAACTCAAATAAGAATTTACAAAGTTTAATATCTCACTCCATAATTACAAGTTATTTCACGAAGTTTCAAGATTGAAATCAAAATTGACATGTGAATCAACGAACTCTCAAACAAATCCTAAAAATAATCAGAAAGGGATGAAAATACTAAACTACTTGCTCTCTGTGTTTTTCTCACTTTTTTGGTGTTTTGGCCGCTCTCTCATGCAAAACCTACGTATCCTTTTTTTTTATATTATGAAATAGGTTTTTCTACACTGTACATAGTCATATACACGACCATGTCTCTTCAACACTGCCTCATTCGCAGATGTACACAGTCACAAAGAGCTACACGATCGCCACACATGGCCGTGTAAGTCATGAACACGGGTGTGTACACGACTGTGTATGTCTTCGCCCTTCACTTCCTTCTTCACATGATTTTAGAGACTTACGCAGTTAAGACACGCTATTGTATAAGTAGAGAACACAGGCGTGTGGCATTCTACACATGAGTGTCTGTCTAAAAAAAGCTTGATTCACCCCATCATCCATCTTGTCTTTACTTATTCGTCATCCCCACGAATTATAAAAGTTTCAAAAAGAAGAAAAAGTCTCAAAAATAGGATCGGACACATATAACAATCTCCCTCTAGCCTAAATATGGGGAAGACACATTAAGCTTTAGCAACTACTTGGGATACATCCCAATAAGTTTACTAAAAAGCTCATACTAGTTTCTAGGAACTGCTTTAGTTAATATATCAGCATCAGTCGTGTCTATATGAACCTTCTTCAACTTCAATTATTGTTCTTCAATCACCACCCTCAACCAATGATATCTGACATCTATGTGCTTTGTACGAAAATGATACATAGTATTTTTAAATCAAGTCAATAACACTTTAACTATCACAAAATTCGATATATTCTTCTTACTCACATCCAACTTTTGAGGGAACCTTTTTAGCTAAAGCATCTCCTTACAAGCTTCCATTATAGCTACATGCTCTGCTTCAATTGTAGATAAAGCTACACACTTTTATAACTTGAATTGCTGTGAAAAAGCTCCCTCTGCAAACTTGAACAGAAGACTTGAGTAGATTTTCTTCCATCAAGATTCAAGATGGCAATAGGACCCAACCCTGAGGCCCAACATGTAATAACAAAATGACGTCATTTTAAATTTTAATTTAAAAAATAATTTGGCTCAAAATGGGCTATCTTCAGCCTGGTCTAACTCGATCTTGGGCCTACTATTCTAAACTTAGTCAGGCCTCGGGCTAGTCCTCGACCCCTACAGCAGGGCGACCTATTACTACCTGTAGTAAAGATCTCCAGCCATATCTTCATCCATATAACCTTCTAGAGTTGGTTCACCATTACCAATCACACACCTCTCAAGTATTTCAAAATCCATTTTATTTCTTCCTAGTGAACATTTCTTGTATTTAACAAGAATCTACTCACTAACCTAACAACCTGTACAATATTTGGCCTTGTACACACCATTACATACATCAAAGACCCTACTGCTAATGAGTATAAAACATAAGACATACCATCTTTCTCCTTTTCTGTTGATGCATATGCATGTTTACTTAGCTTGAAGTGAGGCACCAATAGCATGCTAACGAGGTTGGTATGCTTCATATTAAACCCTTCTAACACTTTCTCCAAATTCCTTTCCTGTGATAATAACAGTTTCCTATTCTTCCTATCCTGACTTTTATCCATGCCTAAAATCTACTTTACAGGTCTTAGATCTTTCATATCAAAAGATTTAGACAAATTCTCCTTCAATTTTTAGATTCTTCCAATATCTTGACCCACAATTAGCATATCATCAACATGTATAAGAAGAATGATGAAGTTCTCACTTGTGAATTCCTTAAAATACACACAAGTATCGACATACGTTTGTTTTTAACCATGATCCATCGTAAAAGAATCAAACTTTCGATGCCACTGCCTTGGAGATTGCTTTAACCCATATAGGCTTTTCTTCAACTTGCATACTAGATTCTTCTTACCTTTAGCTTTGAAACTTTTGGCTGCTCTATGTATATCTCCTCTTCCAAATCTCCATGCAAGAAGGCAGTTTTAACATCCAACTGCCTAAGTTTAAGGTCCATACAAGAAGTCAAATCTAATATTGTTTGAATTGAGGTCATCTTAAACACTGGTGAGAAGATTTCATCAAAATCAATGCCCTTCTTTTGACTAAACCCTTTTACCACTAGTCTTGCCTTACGCTTCACCAGCTTGTCACCATCTTTCTTTATCTTGAATACCCATTTGTTCTTCAAGGCCTTTTCACCTTTTGGAAGCTTTACAATCTCATATGTATCATTCTTCTTTAGAGAGTTCATCTCTTCCTTCATAGCTATAAGCCAGAGATATTTGTTTACTAGGTTGTACTTGATCACCATTAATGTGTGTTTGGTCACACACTTCTTCTCTTTCACCTACAGACTACTCAGTAGAGGTAAAGACTGAAGAAGAAATACTGACACCATAGGATGAGCTACTGTGTGTAACTTTATCTTCACTCAGAAGATCAGTACCTCTCTTATGCTCTTGAAGTACCACATTTCGACTCCTGTCATCTTTTTACTTCTTTGAGTCATAGAGTTTAAAGCAAAACTGATCGCCATTATAGCCAACAAAGATGCATGGTATCACCTTTAAGTCAAGCTTCTATCTTTGATCCTTTGGTGCATGTTTAAATATCTTATAGTCAAATACTCTTAGATAGTGATATGTGGGACCTCTGCCTGTCCACGCTCTCTTAGGAATCTCAAAATCTAATAGAACTAAGGGAGCTTAGTTGATCAAATAGACTATAGTTCGGACTACTTTACCCTAAAATGTCTTCTGCAACCTAAACATTCGAAGCATGCAATAAACCTTCTCTAAAATTGTTCTATTCATCATCTCAGTAACACCATTATATTGTAGAGCACCAGGTTTAGTCTTCTCATATCTAATGTCACGTGATGTACATTATTCTTCAAATATCTTGAAATTATACTCTTCTTTATTTTCTATTCGCAGGCACTTCAACTTCCTCTCAACTTCACTTTCGACCATGACATGAAACTTTTGGAAAGTTTTAAATACTTTATTCTTTATTCTCAACATGTACACCCAAGTCTTCCTTAAAGCAACATCAATCATCATCATCATCACCCAGTCTGAAATTCTGCAATGAAGCGGAGTTTGGGAAGGTCCGATAATACGCAGCCTTATTCCTACATAGTAGAGAGGCTATTTCCGGTAGACTCACATGCAAATGACACAAGGTATGAATGATGCAGGATACAGAGAAAAAAGTAAAATAATAAACTAATAAGAATAATAAATAAATAATAAAATAAAATAAAATAAAATAAAATAAACAATAATAAATAAATAAATAAATAACTAAATATATAAAAATACTAAAATATTAATAGAACTAATAATAATAACACAAAGGAGATAGGACTAACTTGTGCTTAAAACAGAGGCAAAAAGCGTGGGACCAACGGTTATCCAAAGGAAAAAACTGACGGTTGCTTAAGACAACGGCAAGTTGTCAGGAGGAGACAGCGAATACGATGCATGATGGGCTAGGATATATAACCTACAACGTGCAAGGGCGTTCATCGTTTGCCAGGTATGCAGACCTGCACCCTCCTCCTCGAAGGAACCTCAAGCCTGGAAAGTGCTATCGAAGGATACTTTGGAGAGTTTACAGATTGCGCTAAGACACGCATAGCCCAGCCCAAATAAAAACCGTGACTACCAATGGAGGGCTTGTAATGGCAAAGTGAGGGCAACTAGGAAATGACTGATGCATAGTCGGTAGCCGTAAAAACACACATAGGAATAAGACATCAAGGAGCTAAAAATACGAATAATAAAACTATGACAATGACAAAAAGACAATAAAATAAAAAAAACCAAAATAAAGCAGAAGAAAGTAAATAACTATCGGACCAATCGATGAGAACCTCAATCTTGCAAAAATACCCACGATGACGTCGCAGTAGGAGAGCGCAAAAGGAGAGGACAAGGACTTCAGAGCTGGCGAGGAAGTGGTAAAAAAATAGGAAAAGACTGATGGGAATTCTCTCTCTAGTCTGCAGCCGTCAAGTACATTCATGAAATAGGGCTCTACGGTGCAGTTGATGGGAGTGCCAATGAAGGGAATCGTCGGAAGCTCAAGTTCCCACAGTCTGAAAAGCTATTCTGACAGAGGGTAATAAATGCCTTGCTACACGACCAAACAAAAATCAAGACATCCATTCTCTCTTCCTCTTCCCCTCGCTCACCGACGACAGCTACACTCTGCAACTTCCTAAGTAGAGAACTCCATAACTGCACTACATTACGAGATAAGCCACCTAGCCTTTAAGCAGTACTACACTACCGTTGCCAGCTGTCTAGCTCACACTAGTAACTCACAACCAACGAAGATAGCTAACTTACAAGTAGAGAAGAAGCTACGTTAGAGAAGGTAAGCTGTGATTTTGCAGACCCATTAAAACAAGGAATAAGAAGCAAACCTTCTACAAGTTTGACTCAAAACGGACCCTACCAAACCTTAGTTTCAAAGTCAGGATTAGCAACATCAAACCAACTCATTCAAAGATTTGAGAGTTGGATTCATCACGAACACCATTTGTCGGAAGACGGAGTCTTTCGGAATTCTCTCATGTTCCTAGTGAGCAACTGTCAAAAACTATAATTATCGTGCAGAAGTTTTAGCAGAAGAAACACTAACCTAGTTTCGGAAATCTGGATTATTGTACATGGCCAAGAAGATAAGCCACCACCCACCATGCACCATACGCCAACAATGAACTGAAAACTATAAATCAAAAAAGAGACAAAGCATACCTTGACAGTGAAGTCATATATAGTTTTGTCGGTGGTACCTCTTGCAAAAACTCCAAAAGAACGAGAGTTTGAGAGAAACCCCGAAAAGCTAGGTGATTGTTGAGAGAAACCCTGAAAAGCTAGGCGATTGTTGAGAGAAACTAGCAGGGAATGTATCTTTGGGCAGAATGTGCAACCTCGGCAACCCAGGTTGAATACCGTCGACGTACAACAGGCCATTTCACTTCTCCTCTTCGTCAATCCCTCCTCCTGAAATGGTGGTCACGTCGGGGAGAGATGCCACACTGTGCCGATAGTAACCGTTCCCCTTTCTCCGACCCCCACAAGCATTCCTTGGTTAGACCAGATGAAGTTATTCCTAGGTTGAGCATCTGTTACTCTTGACGCTCCAACACCAACAAATAGCTCAACAAACTCCGAAGTCGCACAAGAAAAGAATGGCACTCCTGCTTCTCCAGCAACAGCTCTCACTATCAGAGTCTTACCAGTCCCTGGTGGTCCATCAAACTCCACAAACTCTTGCTAATGCTAACAGAGTCTTAAAGCAACATCAATGAATGTAAGAAATTATTTGTTACCTCCTACTAACCCCTCCTCAATTGGGCCACAGACATCTGAATGCATTAGCGTCAATCTCTCTGTCTTCTTTATAGATATTCTCTTGAAAGAGACTCTATGCTATTTTTTAGCCAAAAAATGATCACAAGGATTAAGAGGCGTTGTATTCTTAACTGGGATTAGAGATTGATCAACCATAAACTTTAATCCCTTCTCGCTCATATGCCCCAATCATCGATATCACAAATTTGAAAAAGTGTCCTATTCAACTATGTATACTTTTCCCCTACCATACACCTTTAAGTGTGTTTTGTATAGTGTGTAACATAACTCTCCTTGAGCAATAGTTATTGCTCCTTTGAACATTTTCCACTTCCTATCTCTAAAAGTGTGCTAAAATCTTCATACATCTTTCAAGGTCAGTAAGCATCTAAAATTTTTCTAAACTCAGATATCACCCATATCGACAATCTTGGCAGAACTTTGATTACCTATCTTTACACTCCCAAAGTCTCCGCTCTTATAGTTTGAGAAGTACTCCTCTTTTGGAACATAATGATATGAAGCTCTCGTGTTAATTAGCCACTTAGAACTTGAATTACTAACACGAAGAAATTCACTTATCACACAAACTAAGGACACTTCATCATTTGTACTTAAAGTTATTGTGGCTGTATTATTATCATCTCCATCATTCTGATGATCTTACTTTTTTTATCCCTCTTCCACTTGTAGCAAAACCTTTTAATGTGCCTTGACTTTTCGCAATAGTGGTATGTCTTCACGTCTTTGTCATCTCTGGACTTTGATTGGTTCTTAAACTTGTCATGGCCTTTGGGATCCTTTCTCTTACTCTTTCCCCTGCTTTTGCCATTAAAGCTTGCACATTCCCAACTCCCATCTCTTTTCTTTTGATTTCTTCATTGAACATACTCTTTTTGATTAAATTCAAAGAAAGCACACCTTTAGGAGTTGAATTACTTATCGTCACCACCAATATCTCCCACCTATCTAGTAATAAACTCGATAGGAATAGGACTTGAAGCTTGTCATAAAAAATGATCTTCATTGTTTTAAGCTCGTTGATTATATCTTGGAAATTACTCAAATGCTCTGACACAAATTTCCTAGTTTTCAGCTTCAAGTTTATAAGCCTTCTAATCATAGAGGCTTTCTTATGGGCAATCTTCCTTTCATAAAGTCCTTATAACTTTTTCCACAGCTTAAAGGATCAGTTTCTTACGACACATGGTTGAATATACTGATATCAATTAATTATTGAATTATACTAAAAGTTTTTCACTTCATCTTCTCCCATTCTCTATCTGACATTTTCTTAAGTTTTGAAGGAACATCATCCTTTACACTTTTACCTATATCAATAAAATCGAAGAGATACTTGCAATATAGAAGGTTCTCCATCATGGCCTTTCAAATATAATAGTTTGTTGATGCCAACTTGATCATAAAGTTGTTTCCACCTTCTATCACGATGGCTCTGATATTACTTGTTAGGAATCAAAAAATACAACTCTCTAAAATTAACTAAGAGTAATAACAAAACACTCTTCAAGTTTAACCATCAAATTAGAACGAGAATAAGAAACTTAGTAAAGAAGCAAATACTGAGATTTACGTAGAAAACCCTCAAGTGTAGAAGAAAAGGCTACGGGCTAAATCGACAGGCAAATTCACTAAACTCAAATAAGGATTTACAAAGTTTAATATCTCACTCCACAACTATAAGTCGTCTCACAAGTTTTTGGATTGAAACTAAAGTTGATACGTGAATTAACAAACTCTCTCTGTGTTTTTCCTCACTTTTTGTTGTTTTGGTGTCTCTCTCATGCAAAGCCTATGTATCTTTTCTTTTATATCAAGAAATAGTTTTTTTGCACTTTACACAATCACATTTACGGTCATGTAAGTGATCGTGTCTCTTCAGCACGACCTCACTAGCAGATGTATACAATCACAGAGTTACACGACCACCACATACGATCGTGTAAGTTATAACACGATTGTGTATGTCTTTGCCTTTCACGCCCTTCTTAACATGGTTCCAAAGACTTACACAATTGATACATACAACTGTGTAACTAGAGAACATGGGCTAGTGACACTCTACATAGGCTTGTCTGTCCAGAAATGGCTTGATTAACCAATCATTCATGTTATATTCACTTGTTCGTCGTCTCCATGAATTATAGAAGTGTCAAAAAAATTCAGAAGTCTTTAAAATACGCTGAACACACACAACAAAGATATCATAATAATTGAAGAATTTTATACAACAAAGAAGGATACAAACTTATTATTAATATGTATATATTATTTCGTGATAGGTTACAACTGCATTGACTTGTTTTTTTTTTAATAATTTAGGTTAAAAGCTTCCCAATTTTATACATTGCAGAATATAGTGGGTGTGCTAGCTGCTCTATTGGTTGCATTAACAATGCCGTTTGATGATTTTAATAAAAAGTCAAAACGCAGCTCCACCGAGTGGAAAATTTGGTCTGCTCTGCACTGAGTTATTAGGTCTGGTAAGTCCTATAACTGACCAGGCAGAAAAAGCATAGCTATGATGTCCCTTTCCAACTTTTAACGTTTAACAATTCGTGCTAATGCATGCTAGCTAACTTAATGAACAAATATAGGCCAGGCCAGGCCAAGCAAGGCAGGAACAAAAATTTACCATCTCGAGACGACACCATTTTGATGTGTTGACTGGTGGAGGATAGAATCATTAAATCAATGTAATCACGCTGCTGTCGTGTCGTGGCATCCTTCGTTTCAGCTACTGAACAAATGGGTCCTATGCTTAGCCCACTGATGAAGCATGTCAGTCAATTTAAGTGTCCTTTCTGCAACCATTGTAATTGCCCTTTCTTCTTTCTCTTTATTTCAATTGCAAGTTTAAAACAGGTGTACAGTAGAATTATTATGAAATGTTTTTGTATTTGATTTCTCAAGGTCAAGATTACTTAAAATTTTATAAAATAATTAACACATAAATTATAATAAAGTGAGAATCATAATTAGTACCTTATTTCGAAACTTTGATCATATTTTTGTTGTCTCTCTTGAACCGTTTTTGAAATCGACTCATCTCAACCATCATAGCTACATAAGTGTCCAACCTCTAACAGTATCTCTAAAACAAATTAAGAGAATTCTATAACTATGACAGAGATAGTTAGGCAAGGAGTGCCAGCTTCTTTAGAACTTAAGTTTATTTATAATAGATCATGGACATTTTAATAATTTAATTTAATTTTAATTTTAATTTCAATTTCAATTAAAATTTAATTAGAATTGTTTATAATTTTGATTAAATATCAATTATGCTCTAATAATATCCAATATCTCCTATTGATCCTTATTTATTAAATATTTCATATTTAATCATAAAGTTTCTCAAGCTTTACAATTAAATCTAACTTGATTAAAATATATTTTCTCTTTAACTTAATCTTTTTATGTAACATATTAGGTTCTTAAATATGTTGGCAACTGATACAAAATATAATTTACAATATAAATTAAACTCCTTTAATTTATATTTAATTCTATAATCAAATAATTTATATCCATCAAAATTGGCGTTTAGTAACACATCATATCCATCAAAATAATTAGGAATGTAAAAGTGATTTTGACTAAACTTTTTGTTCATGATTTTTTTTTGTATAACTTAGTCTTTTCATCATACAATGTTTCGATTGAACATAAAGTATGAAATTAATGTCAATTATATTTTGAGTCAAATCGTATTAATACTCCACCATTAGCTATTAATTCAATTAATGACATTTATAAACTATTTACATAACATCATTCCACCTTGACCAAGGTTTTTCTGGATCAATACTAGTTAAGAACAATGAAACATTCTCACTAATTACTTTATAGATGAAAAACTTCCAATCTATCTTTATAGATGTAATTCCCAAAATTAAGCTATTACCTTTTCATATCCAACAACAGTTGTTCCTGGATAATTATATTTTTAATAATTGAAAATTAGAATTTTTGTTTTCTATGAGCAATATGTTTCTATATACTCTCACTGAGGAGGTTAACTATACTCATACTAATGTTCTTATAGGCATTTAAAATTCACAATTGTCTCCAAAACAAATTATCTAAATTCATCATGAAAGTGAATATTTTAATGTCTCATAGCCTTTCAACTATACATCAAATGTATCAATAAAGGTATTAGTTCTAATTGGATGTATTGTCATGAGATTTAAACCATTCAAATTTCATCTTACTGGCATTCCTTTTCTTGAGAACTATTCTCTTATAGGTATACTTTCAAACAAATAATTTGTTCAATATGTCTGTAAGATTATATCCAACCTTTTGGATCTTTCATAAATTTTTATTATCTAATTTAGTTCTAAACTTAGTTAATACGTGTTTCAACTAAACATCACATCCTTAAATCGTTAACTTTGACTCTTTTAAAGTCTTAGCGTTCCATATTTAATATGAAATCTTGCTAATTAATTTAATTGAAACTATTGAAGAGATGTTATTGTACTAGGGCATCACTACAGAAGAAGTAAATATTGCATTATATAATATCTCATACTGTATGTTTCTCCTTACATAAAACCATACTCTTATGAATTTAATTGTGGAGATATTCATTAAAAAATTTCATTCCTTATAGAAAATCGAAAAATAAAACTCATAAAATCGATCTCATTGAAGTGTTCTAGTATTCTTAATTTCTATTTAGATTTAAAAAATTTTGAACTGTTCAAAATTTTAAATCATTATTTCGTTTAATAGATATTACTATATCATATAAAGTCATTAGTAATCTAATGAAAGATTATAATCATCCTTTTATGAATTGTTATTCCATCTAACATCATATGTATAAATTTAACAATTCAATACCATCATCATCCTTTCACTAAAGGTTGATTTGGTTATTCTTCAAATTAACAAATTTTACAAGTTTCATACAATTCATAATCAAAAAGATACATCTATCCTTGTATGTAACTTTATGATTTTCATCATACTGATTTAACCAATATGGAATAAAAGGATAGTCTCAGTTATCCAAATATGTTCTTGTCACTTTATGTCAAGTATAAGCCTCCTTTGATCCAATATATATAAACTGTTTGTATAAACTTGAATCAACTACTTTTACTCAATAATCTATTTTTTTATCATGTCTTAAACATTATAGTAATATTGAATCTAAATTTCGTATCAAATACTCATAAACATGAATAAGAAATATGTATGATCTCCATAATATTTCTCATAGGCAAGAAAAGTTATAGCAACCATTTCTTATAATGATAACTATTATCACTCTATAGCAAAGTCTTTAATTGATGTCCATGTTTATACTTTTAGTAGGCTAATTTGAGTTAAACAATTTCATCAGGGTATTATACCTTTCAGCTTTACTTCATGCAACTTCTTACATCTAGCTATCATAGTATTGACATACATCTTAGATATTGTCATCAAAGTTTATATGACATTATTCAACTTAAAATATCAATACATTTTGTCATCCAAATAATTTTGACACATCTCTAAAACTTTAATACCAAATCTTTAACCGGGATTAATAACAAAATTGCATAATGGATGTACAATTTGTCCTATTGAACTTTGACAACTCTTCTTAAATATATCCTTTGTCTAAGAAATTTGATTCACTAACTTAGTATCAACTATACTAAACAAGGTAATTTCACTAAAAAAAAGTTAAAAAAAACAAGTAACTGATTATATATCATAACTACCAAATGAGATTAGGACTTTTATCATATATTTGGTTACTCCCAATTTTTTATTCGAAAGAATAGCCATCACTACTTCTAGTGGGCTAGCATCCTATTCAAAGTAGTTTTTGAGAAATTAAAAAAAATTAAAAAATAATGTCAAAGTAGTTTTGACTAATCTTTCTGTGTATAATTTTTTCGTATAATTATTTCATCATATAATGTTTCGATTAGACATAGAACATGAAGTTAATGTGTACTCTATTTTGAGTCAAATTATATTACTTCTCCACTATTAGCTATTGATTCAATTAATGACATCTATAAATTATTTGCGTACAGTCATTCCATTTTAGCCAAAAATTTCTTGAATCAATTCTAATTAAGAACAATGAAACATTCTCCCTAATTACTTTAAAGTAATGAATCATATCTTGATCACTCAACTATCTCCACATAGTTCATATTATATTCAATGACTATATACTATGCTATTCTTGACTAGAACATGTCATAAGTAGTATCAAAATATAACAATCCTTATACAAGATAATTTTGGAGATTTCAAGTCAAAGGATCACATATACAATCATCATGATACGAATTTCATAGACATACAAGTAATATTCTAAATAGATTTTTCATACGAGAACAGTTCAGAGAACTTGTTTTCTAACAAACGTACAGTCACATATTTGTTTAGGTATCTCCATATTTTAGTCTAAAAGATCGCCTATTTTCTTCATAAGGAAAACATAATGTGTGCTAGTTTTTTTTACGTTTTATTAATGCCCAGTCTTAGTAAAACAATTACTATAAGCATTCTAAGAATAATACATAAATGTAATATGAATTTTCTAATTATGATCTGATTATAATTTTATTTACAATGTATAATTATCTCATAAACTTTATCAATTTATTTAAATATGTACTAAATAAAAATATCTTTAAATTATTTTGTCACTATACTACAACTAATCGATTAGCTGATGGGAGTAAACCAACATATCCAAATGGTCGTAGTTCAAATCTTTCCCTCCAAGCCACTCACGACCAAATCTTCCAGTAATGACGTTGATTATGGTCACAAAAAATGAACGAATGAAGTACCTCATTGACGTAGAACACCAGGCCACTGTTGTGGACATGGTTTTCATTCTATCAGGTGCCTTAAGCGTGCCTCCTAAGAGTGAGTATATCTGAAACACAATGCAAAATGTATTGTCAAACTTAGCCAAAACATAGACAAGCTAACGCCTTTCTCTCCAGCTGCTTGTCTCTTAAAGAACCTAAAGCTAGTCCAGTCCAAGTCCAAGTCCCAACTCTCTTAGTGGAAGGAAAAGGGAGTGGTGCTTGGAAGCCTTGTTTTTTAATAAGTTTCCAAAAGTACGCTCAAACAAGGTTATTGAAGTAAGCGTGATAATGAGAGGGAAAACTGCGACGGATTGAGTTGGGATTTGGAAACTGTTTAAATTTCTTTCATGAAACGTCTTGTTCCATTCAGAATGTCTGGAGTTGTGCGACGCAATTGTTCATCATGATAGTGTTTGCAAAGACGGGTAGCAGACCAATGAATGCCTTTGTTTCCTCTACGTCCACACCACTAATTGTGTCATCAATTAATGCTTTGTCAAGGAACATGCTTTTTTCAATATTATCTTTAGTTAGAGTTGCTTTATAACAATAAATCAAAAAGTGCTCTCTATCTGAAAATCCCAAAATAGTATAGTTTCGCACAAATTGTGATTCAACCATATTAGCTATAAGCTTTTTTGACAAATACGAAAACAAAAAAAATCAAATACGAAATAACAAATCAACATCAAAATTTGTTAATGCAGTTCGACACACCTTGCCTATGTCTGCGGAGTTCTCACCTATCTTAATACTTTCATTAACGATAATAGTTTTATCAAATTTGACTCATTCAACCCTTGACAATATCCCTCGTCCTCGTAACTCATAAAGGTAAATCACTTTCAATAATACGATTGACTTGTGTTAACCTCAACAGAGGAATTTCTTAACAACTTTTAATAATAAAGATAAGAAATAAAACAACTCAAGTGATTAAAACAATAAAGGACATAAATAAATACACTTAAGATAAGAAGAACAACTCCCCTAATAACTCCAACTTCTTCAACGAAAGATGAGAAGTTGTCCACTAAGAAATCTGTTTTAGTCTTTCAATATTATCACCCGAACATCTCACACACAGCAGCAGAAAAATCAACAACAAGATAAATGTTTCTTCACTGAAATGTTACAAACATTGGAGCTGCAAAATCCTCAAAGGTTGTTGGAGTTTTTCGCACATCACAACCACATCAACCAAGAACAACCTAAAAAAATCATGCAAATACTAGAGAAAACTAGTTGTCCAATTACACACACTCGACAACGAAAACAGTCTAACAAGGGTCGTTTAAAACTAAAGAAAATGCAACTGCCAAATTGGATAACAATCACCGTAAGATCAGTTGCAAAAAATAATCCAAGAAAACCCACAAATCCCAACTTTCAGCCCTAAAACTCACATACCGCAGCAGCACAACTACAAAATAGTCAATTAAATCTCCAATAATTCAGATGCCTTAAATAACTATTATCACAAAAATAGGCTATCAATTAAATCCTATCTTAATTAGAATTTTAAACCTAATCAACCTTTTCTTGAAAGAGTCCTACATAAGATAATACAAAATTTCAAGTATGTCCAAATAAGTCTAATTTCATATAATAAGATATCGTAACGAATATCTTACTACTAACAGTATATCAAAAAGCATAATATAGTCAGAAGATCAAGTATTTACCTCAACTCCCATCAATTTCATCATTTAGACTTTAGAGTGAGACGAGCTTTCTGACAACTCCTTGTGACTCGGGATTCTACTCAAGCCAGCGGGATTTCCTTCCATTCCAACTCAAGCATTCAAATCCATTCAATCGGTTCCTGTAATTTAGCAGCAATCAAATATTTTGGTATTTTGGAATGTACAGAAGTTAGCTCTTAAAATAGCGCAGCTATACAGCTATATATATTGTAACCATCAGTACTAAATACACACAAGAAATTCTAGATCAAATCTTATCATGGTATTAGAGCAATCCTTGGCCTAAACACCCTATTTTCTTTTCTCGTTCTTGACTTAAACATTTTTTTCCTCTTTGGGTCTCTCCAACCCAAATATTTCCTCGATGGCTCTGTCTTTAACATTCTTTATTCCAACAATCCTACCTTCTATTCATGATCAAGTCACCATTAAGCTCACCTCCTCTAATTATTTATTATGGAGAACTCAGATATTACCTCTCCTTTCTGTCAATAACCTCTCTTCTCACATAAACGGAACCGTCACTGCTCCACCAACACACATTGATGGCCAACCAAATTCTGAATATCAAACGTGGTTTATGAAAGACCAACTTGTTTTGAGCTGGATCCTAACCTCCTTATCTGAATCTGTTATTTCGTAAGTAGTTGGATCTACCACTGCTTGTGATGCTTGGAACCGGTTAGCTACCACATACGCTTCTGGCTCTAGAGCTCAAATACGCAGCCTCAAACAATCTTTACACAGACTTGAAAAAGGCAATGATGATATTCCCAAATATATGGAGCGTGCCAAACGACTCTATGACCAATTTTTCTCTCAATCATGTCATCTCTGAAGAGGATCTCGTCGACTATATTTTACAAGGTCTTGGACCTAAATTCCATCCGTTTGCACGAAGTATTGAAATAAGGCTCACTCCTGTGACATTTGATGATTTATTTAGACTACTACTAAGTGAAGAAATGCAAATAAAAAGCTCCTCCCAATCTGACCTCACACCAACTGTTGCACATATGACCACTAAACAACACCACTCCAACAGAGGCAGAGGCACAAAAGGCCATGGTGGTCGTAGCAACTTTAATCCCAACAATGGAAGAGGACGAGGTCACACTCCCCATGCACCTAACTCTCCCAACGCATTCACCCCCATTTGCTTCAACTGCAACGGTGTAGGACACACATCCAACAAATGCCCGAGCCCCAAATACAGTCAAACCAACCAAAACACACCCAAACCAACAAATTTCCTATCCTCCACCTCCCCTAATTCACCCAACCAATGGATAATGGATAGTGGTGCCACTTATCATTTGACTCCTGATCTGGAAAACCTTGGATTACACTCAGAGTACTCGGGCACAGACAAAGTAACCTTAAGCAATGGTAAAGGCATTCCAATTTCTTACGTCGGTTCCGATACTTTACTTCTCAATAAAAATCAATTCTCTCATGACTATATTCTCCATGTTCCCTCCTCTAACACTAATCTTTTATCTGTTAGTCAATTTTCTAAATCAAATAACGTCTAACTTGAATTTTTCCCTGATTGTTTTGTCATTAAGGATACCCCAACGGGCGTTACCTCCAGAAGGGAGAGATTATGGATGGTCTCTATGCTCTCAATCCCACGTCTAACACCACATGTCCTCCTTCTTGTCATTCGGTCACCTTTCAAGATTGGCACAATAGACTTGGCCATGCTTCCTACCCAACCATTAATAAAATTCTTCAACAAAATAATTTATTAGTATCTACCACATCTATGCACTCTTTATGTGAAACTTGTTCTATAAGCAAAACCCATAAGTTACCCTTTCAAGAATCCCTGTTGGACCCCAGACTTTCTCTTGATGCATTAAGCGTAATTTCGATTTATTATTGAGGTCTTGAGTGATGAATTTTTCAGTCGGATTTG
>JAOTBA010000009.1:5988283-6002226 GCA_025629845.1 Erythroxylum squamatum | reverse complement strand
TTCATACACAAATAACCGAACAATTACGAAAATTTGATTATCCATACACAAAGCCCAAATCAATTAAAATAGGATAATACAATCAATTCCTAATGAGAGAAAAAAAACAAAAAAATAATTAAAAAATACTTAACCTGGGTCATCGGCGTCGATATTACCTCCAAACCGGCGTCGGGACGTTTAGCCCTTCATAGGTATTTTATGAAAAATTGCTTTAGCCCCCATCTTCATGCCTAGCCAAAAATCCTCTTAATTTCTCTTCTCTCACGCAAGCTCCATCCTACACCAAGCTTCCACTATTCTGCTCACTATTTCCTTATGTTTGTTAATTTCCTAAGCTGCAAGCCGCAAGCCGCAAGCCAAGCCGCAGATGAAACTTCTCCAAGCCTGCTTCGCCTGCGGCTCTGCCTCCAGCCCCGCTACTCTATGCTTGTCTCCTATTTTATTGCGTGATTGATTGTTTGTATTTGTTGTGTCGACACTGTGCTTTAAATCCCTCTCTGCTCGCTTTTCCCTTGGGACGCTGCCTTCTCCGCTGCGTTTTGAAGACTATTTTGGATAAAAACACTTCAAATTAAACTTAAGAATCTAACTAAATCCATCCTCAAAGTCCTCTTCTTTAAAGCTCTACAAAGCCATTCTAAACAGAAATATCTCTAAGCATTTGATATCTCAAAGAGATCATAATCGACAAGCCAAATTAATAAGGATCTATTAAAATATAAAAAAGTGAAACCACCAGCATTAAACAATAGCTTTTGCCTTGTAATACTAGCTCCCTTCGATTCTTACTCCAAACTAGTTACAGTTTGGTTGTAGCCGAATTCACCTCCTTTGATTTATGGAGGTCGACCAATAAATAAAAAAGGGATGAAAGAAGGGAAAGATAGGCACTAACTTATTTTTAGCAAGCTATTATTTATAGTTGTTAATGGAGAAGAAGAGCCACATAGGTTGTCCATTTATCTAAATTTGTGTACTCTGTTAGCCACGTTAATAATTACTAATAGAGACAATGCTTTGAATTGAGCCGTATGAGTTTTAAAGGCTTTGGAACTAAATTGAAAATTTTTAAAAAGCAAAAGAACTAGTGGTAACCATTAGTAGGGAACAGGTTTGCTGTTTCTAATTATTATGCCCGTTGTGTCTAAATAAATTTTAATCATTTGTTACAATAAGTTGAATGGTTAGGATCTTAAAATTACAACAATTCGAACTTAAGAGGTGTGGTTGAGTGGCAGAGACTCATCCATCCTTAACCAAAGGTCAGGGATTCGATCCTTGACTTTGGGTATGGAGCAGCCTTAAATTCTTGGGCCAGCTGTCCCACCCTGTGAGGTGCCTACAAACCAGCGAGGGGATTAGTCACTGAATCCGTCGATGAACACCCTGATCTAAGACAAAAAAAAAAAAAGTACAACAATTCGAAAACAACAAATTACTTCTCATTAATAGCGAATTAGGGAATAATAAATGAGAATATTAATATAATTTACGAAGGTTAAGATCGTAAGTATAAAATTAGGGGATGGAACATATATATATATATAAAAAAAAGATTCCGCCCTAGTTCGACCTTCGTTTTATCCATCTCTTCCCTCTTCAAAACGTCGATTCATAGGCCCATCTATGAGAGATGGACCGGGTTGAGTTTGAATCCAAATCTTACATCCCTAGCGGTCATATAACCATTTAAAAACCCTAGCTTCTATTTTTCTCATCCTTCTCACTCCATACGCTTGTGCGGCTCTATCCAAGCAGCAGGTATCAACCAGGGTTTTTTGTTCTCTAGTTTCATGCTTCTGTTTGATTTTGAACATGTGATTCATGTTTTGGGATTGCCCATGTTCTCTCAATTCTCTATTGTTTGTTCGATCTGCTTGGGTTTTTGTGGTTTAGCTGCATATATTCCTCTTTCTACGTTTCCTTTGAAGATTGTGCTCTTTGTAACCAAGAAATGCTGAGGTAGCAGGTGTAAATCGCTATCCACTGTAATGTTGCCCAAGCTTAGCTTTAGTAAATAAAATTAATTTATTTTCCATTGAAAAAAGCGAGCTTTTGTTCTATTATTTGTTGACGGAACTTAGTCTTGTGAAGTTACCACGTATGTGGGTAGAGAGTAGAGTTCTCGTCAAAATTGAAAGGATCTTATTGTGTTCTTCGTTTTATTTAATAAATTTGGTGTGGATTACATGATGCTGAGATGGAAGCTCTTTTTCCTTTTTTCTTTTAACTATACTTTGATGCTTGGACAAGTGATGCCTACTCAGAAGTATCGATGTTTCTGACCACACATGCATGACCTAGTGGTACTTGTTAATTGAGGAATGTTATAAATTAAAAACTTTCAGTGCTGCTTGTTACTTGAGGAATGATGTCACTGGTAATTGCTTCTGCGCATGAGTCTTTTATGAAATAATGCAGTGTGTCTGGTAACTTTAACTGCATATGTTAGTATTGTAACGGGTTTCTTGAATAGTTTGAATCTTTTGCTGCCTCTTTAGTTTACCACACTGGTTTTTCCTTTTCTTTTCAGGTTTTTTTGGATTAATGGGTGCTCACTGATCACCTTTCCTGCATTTTTATATTTTTGTGTTTATTGCAGAAACAATGGCTGTTCCTTTGTTGAGCAAAAAGATTGTGAAGAAGCGTGTCAAAAAGTTTAAGAGGCCCCAAAGTGATCGAAAGATTTCTGTGAAGGTGTGTACGTTGTGAGCTTTCACTTTTGTTGATTGTGTTAAACTTGTTTGATTTTTATGGATTGTATATTCATCTTAGTAACAGAATGTGGTGTTCTGTAGGATATTTAAAAATCTTTAAGTGAACTGATCTGTCACAGTTTACTTTTTGTTTTTAAATTCTAGTTCACGTCTACTTCATTGTCTTTCGTATTATGTCCAACTTGTGAAGTAGATCTAATATAAAGCAAATGATCTGTGTACAATAAGCCGATGCTCTGGATTATAAGAATGAAGGTAGCATGGTAAGGTACACAGAAATTAAATTTCGTGGTCAACATGTCTGCTCTCTCTGATACTCTTTTAGAGGTTTGATTTGGGGGCCTGGTTCTGACCCACATTAGCTCATATGTATTTATTTAACAGGACCTAGTACACTCAAATGTTTTGTTGCTGCTGCTTGTTTGTTCATTTGCTCTCTTATTATGCTTTCATCTGCTGAGCCATCTTTCTTTCTCCTTAAAATGCTTGATTTGAATTTACTTTGGCTGCATTCATCCTGCTGACCCATCTTTCTTTCTCCTTAAAATGCTTGCTTTGAATTTACTTTGGTTGCATACTCTATTTCATGGTAGACAAACTGGAGAAGGCCCAAGGGTATTGATTCCAGGGTCAGGAGAAAATTCAAAGGATGCACTCTGATGCCAAACATTGGTTATGGATCTGATAAGAAAACTCGTCACTATCTACCCAATGGATTTAAGAAATTTGTTGTGCACAACATGAAGGAGCTTGAAGTTCTAATGATGCATAACAGGTAGGTTTCTTCTCGATAAATTCTGCAGACTCTAATAGTATCAAAGAGCATATAACCTCTTTGAGTGTTGATAGGATCTTCTCTTAATTGTAGCTTACTGTTTGATTGAATTGCAGGACTTACTGTGCTGAAATTGCCCATAACATATCTACCCGGAAGAGAAAGGAGATTGTTGAGCGTGCTGCGCAGTTGGATATTGTTGTAACAAACAAATTGGCTAGGTTGCGCAGCCAGGAGGATGAGTGAATTTTGGTGCTGTAATCTTTATTTTGTGCCCTTTACGTCAGGCAGTTTCAGCATTATGGAACAACCTTTTTCTATATTATTTTGTAATGGTTTGAAGAAGCTTACGTTTCAATTAATTTTGAGGTTTTGGATGTGAAATTAGCGAATATTTGGCTGCTTACTTTTATGTTAACCGCACTGGATGATTTTTCTTAGTTTGGAATGGTATGATTATGTGGCTATTCAAACCTTGAGGCAGCTGCGCTCTGTTATTGGAGATGAGAAAGCAGCTTTGTTCACTAGATGGTTTTACCGTCCGATTCTCGTGTTCTGTTTGGTCGTGATGCAGTTTTTCAGGTGGCTTGGAGTATGTTTTCGGAAAAGTCATTTTATGACATTGAACAAGGTTTAGCTATACTCAATTTCTTTGTTGCCGAACATAGTGGCAAAAATGAAGTCAATTATAAGTTGCAGAATTTATCGACAATCTGGTTACACATTTGCATTTGCTTTGGAAGTAGGGATGGCAATAGATAAGGTTCGGTTTGGGTATTACTATGCTTATATCTATATCTATTTTTTATGACTCAATTTATTATTCGGTTTTTACGATTTATTATTCATATCCAAATTTATTGAATTGTTTGGGTTTTTAGATATTTATTAGGTTGTATAGCATATAAAAATATAACTTTTAAATAGGAAATATAAAGAATAGTCTTAAAAAAATTATAAAATTAGAATAATAAAAATTATAATATCTGGGGGCAAAAATAATATATATTTTTTACAATTAAAAATTGAAATAAAGATAGAAATATTCAAAGTTTCAATTTGTCTTTGCGTGAACTCCATAACATTCAAATTTTCATCTCCATATCATTTGCATTATTATCATCCTATAAGAAAATAAAATATGATAAAAAAGGTGAATCCTGAAGAGTAAAGTAGGAATTTTAAAATTGTTTCTTTTAAGAAAATATAAATATTTTATTATATTTAACTACAAATGTTCAAGAAAAGACAAAAAAATAAAGTTAATAAAAAACGGGTAAATTATAAATATCCATCAGCTCGGGTTATCACTAGACTCATATCCAAATTCATATTTACATTCATTTCTCAGCATCCATTTAAAATCTATTTCTTTAATCTTTATTTCTATTTTGCCGAGTAAGATGGTGCAGATATTAATCGGGCATTCGGAAAGGTAAAATACAAGATGCCGGTTTTGGGGTTTGAATGCTGACATGAGAAAAGAAGAAGAAACTGAGAGGATTGGAAACAGCAGACTCTGACAGCTAAAACGAGAAGAGAAGAAACTTGGGAGATTGGATACAAATGGTAAAAAGGCACGTTTAGATTGTGTGGTATCTATAATAAGAGGATTATTTCATTTGCTCTAAAAATTCTTTTCGCAGCGAAATTTCCGCGATGAAAGCACTAAGCTGCTTTGATGTACGTATTAATTGGTGGCTAGAAATAGTTAAAGCCGTTACTTTAGGTACTAGCCAACCAAATTTATTAGTCTTTTCATACGTTTTCAATATTAGATCCAACAAAACACTGCAACTGCAAGCATCTTCCAGTAAGTGGCCCAGGTAACACCTCTTTTTCATTCATTTAAGACTACGTCTCCATCTTAGGGAAAAAGAAGACATCTCGACAAGTCAATTGTTAAACACCGCCAACTCAATGTTCGCTTCGCTTGCAACTCGAAATTGACAACAAAATGGTAGGGTCCATCCAAAAGCTTATGGTTCCAACTTAAACAAGTTGAAATTTGGATTCATTCAAAGAATTGACTTGTTCTCGGTAATAAAGTTTGAAAACTTGAATTTTTAATGAAGTTTTGTGCTATTCAATCTAAAAATAATTGTTTCTTTTTGTTTGTTTTCAAATATCCAGAAATTTCCTTTCCATCTAATATTCAACGTTGAGTCATTTGAAAATAATTTCTCCACTAATTAAGAATAATTTTACGTGTTACTGAATTTCTCTAACCGTCAGTTTAGTGAAATTTTTACTATGTTGATGTTAAATGTTGATACCTCTCTGTTTTTACTATGCCTAACTAAAGTTTCATGTGCCCAAGGAAAAAATAACAAACCGAGAAGGAAGTTTTATGTTTTTTTTGTCCCAACTTGATTAAATGTGTTTATTAGAGAAATAAAACCCTAGTGTTAGACCCCTAAGTCCAGGCTGCGGAATCGTGCGAGTGTTGGCAAGTCTTGGCCAATGCTTGGCACGCAGGTCGACACGAGAAAGGCGTGTTGAAGAGGGAACAAGGCGAAATCTTGTGAGTTGGCGAGCAAGACCCAAAAAACTTGCGAAGTAGGCAAGGAATGCGGGAAGTATCGGTGAAGATATCCAAAGTAGGCGAGATTCGATACGCATGGGTACGTGTAGGCGCGCATTGGTGGAAATCTTCGACGAGACATTAGATTTATTATGCAAGGCCGTGTGGAGTCAGAGAACCAAGTCATGCGAGACCCGAGGGTGTGCGAGGACGCGCAAAGGCATGTGAGGGTGCGCGAGGATAGGCGAAGGCATGTGAGTGCGACAAGGCACATAAGCACTTAACTTCGACATGGTAGGTCGAAAATATGTAAAATATGCGAGGTTTTACACTAACTCAGTTTGTGACTTGTACTTAGTCATGTAGCGATGAGACTACACCATGAGTGAGCTTGATCATGGAAGATGGACTTGTCCATGGACGTGCATTGATGGACTTGTGTGCAGATAGGTCGTGGTGAAAACACATCATCGGTGACATGACAACTATGAATGACGTGACAGATAAGATCACAGTGGATGAACATCAGCTTTAAGAGATAAAGATTATGTGGAAGGATCATCTGAAGATAGATGAGATCTTCTTAGATAAAGATAATCAATCCTAGATAGTGTAATCTTTTATCTTAGTAATGTGATGTAACTTAATCCTATTCGATAGAGTGGATGAGGATGTCATCTGATCAGGATAAGATAAGATAAGATTGTGATCTTAGCTAGCAATGTTCTATTAGGACTCTAACTTAGTCATTTGGAGGAGCCTATAGATAGCTCATTAGAGTTGAGAGCTATTCATTCGATCATTGAGTCATTCATCGAGAGAAATCAATCAGAGGAGAGAGCTTTGAGAGTTAAGAGCTTTTGGGGGATTCTCATTGTAAGGACTTCAAGTAGGGAGTTCTTTATAAGTGCTTCGAGTAGGGAGTTCCTTGAGTGCTTCAAGGAGGAGGTACTTGTATCTTTTGTTAACATTTTGTTAAGAGTTAATGAAAGAGTAGCTTCAACTATTATATATCTCTTGTTGCTTTCTTTACTCTGTTATACACTTGTGTTCTTTTTGTGTGTGAGAGAAACACTTATGTGCGTGTGAGGTGTTCGAGAGCTAACGGAATTGTTCGGTGACATTTACGTGAAAAGGATGAATCTTTGCTTAAGCGGACCTAAGCAGGATTGTCGCACGAAGGTAAGGCGCGACTTGCGGTAGAAGTTCGAGTCCCAAGGTGACCTTTGTGATAGCTGGTATCAGAGTCAATCTAGAGCGATGGCTGGTGGAAGTAATCTGACGGAAAGGGTTACCAAAATATAGGTAATTTTTAAGTCTCTAACCCCGACGGATGAGGGAGTAGTTCCTTTGTTGGAACGTATTGCAACCTTAGAGAGGGAGCTTCAAGCAACTATGAGAGTGCTCGAGGAACAGACAAAGGCTCGTGAGGAGATGAGCTACGATCTGTCGTTGCTCAAGCGTGCGATGGCAAAGCACGAGACAGATGTTTGAGTGGAAAGCACTATAGTGAAGGTGCAAGAGCCACAAGTTTTCGATGGCAAGCGGAGTGTCAAAGAGATCGAAAAATTTTTGTGAGATATGAAGCAATATTTTGCAGCGGCAAAGGTAGCAGACTCGGAGAAGGTGTCAATCACAACAATGTACCTGGTGGGTGATGCCAAGCTGTGGTGGAGAACAAGAACCTCCAACGACATAAGTGCGGGTAGACTTCCCATTGACAAATGGGAGAAGATGAAGAAGGAGCTAACAGATCAGTTCCTACCCAACAACACTTTATGGCTTGCGAGGGAAGCTTTTAAGTGGTTGAAACAAGACAGCTCGGTGAGGAAGTATGTAAGGAAGTTCACATCGGTGATGTTGGACATGCGGAACATGTCGGAGGAAGACAAGTTGTTCAACTTTATTGGCAGCTTGCAAGGTTGGGCATAAATGGAGCTTCGGAGGCAGAACGTGAAGGACCTACCTAGCGTAGTAGCGATGGTAGATGCCTTGGTGAATTTTCAATTGCCACCACCAATTCTACCCAGCAAAGAGGACAAGAAAACTGGTGAAACCCAGGATGGCAAGGAGAGAGGCAAAGAGAAGGTAGGAGAATCTTCTCAATATAAGAAGAAGCAATTGAAGGAGAAGGTTGCATGCTTCATCTGTCAGGAGCCGCATTATGCTTGAGAATTCCCAAAGAGGAAGAAGGGCGAGGAGCAGATGAAAATGCCCGAAGAGGAAGAAGGGGGAGGAGCAGATGAACTCCATAGTCGCGAAGGACAAATGAGGGAGCGATGAAGACGACTTGGGGGAAGGAGCTATCAACAACATCGCCTATTTGAATGTTATGATCCTCGTGGAGGAGCACCCATGCAAAAACAAACTCGACGGAAAGAGAAGGTGGCACATGGGAAAGGTGACAATAGAAGAGAAGGCTTGCTCCAGTTTTCAACAGTTGGTGAAAGGGTCTTTAAGGGAACCACTCATGGAGGAGTGCCCACAGATTATTTTGGCGAAGGCGTCGAATTCTTCAAGTGGGGATGGTTTGTTAGACCCCTAAGTCCAGACTATAAGATAGTGTGAGTGTTGGTGAGCCTTGGCACACAGGTCAGCACGAGGAAAGCGTGCTGATGGGGGAATAAGGCGAAATCTTGCGAGTTGGCGAGCAAGACTCGAGGTACTTGCGAAGTAGGCAAAGAATGTGGGAAGTATCGGCGAAGATCTCGAGAGTAGGCGAGATTCGATACGCATAGGCATGCGTAGGCAGTCATTGGTGGAAATTTTCAATGAGACGTGAGATTCGGATGCGAGGTCATGCAAAATTAGCGAACTAAGTCATGCGAGACCTGAGGGTGCACGAGAACTCGAAAAGACATATGAGACCCCGCAAGGATGCGTAAAGGCATGTGAGCGCAACAAGACGCATAAGCACTTGACTTCGGCGAGGCAGGTCGAAGGTATGTAAAATATACGAGGTTTTACACTAACTTGGTTTGTGACTTGTACTTAGTCATGAAGCGATGATACTGCACCATGAGTGAGCTTGATCATGGAAGATGGACTTGTCCATGGACGTGCATTGATGGACTTATGTGCGGATAGGCCGTGGTGAAAACACATCAGCAATGACGTGGCAACTGTAGATGATGTGGCACATGATGACGTAGCGGATAAGATCACAGTAGATGAACATTAGCTTTAAAAGATAAAGATCATGTGGAAGGATCATTTGAAGATAGAGGAGAACTTCGTAGATAAGGATAATCATTCCTAAATAGTGTAATCTTTTATCTTGTTAATGTGATGTAACTTAATCCTATTAGATGGAGTCCTAATTGGATGGAGATGTCATCTGATAAGGATAAGATAGGATAAGATTGGGATCTTAGCTAATAAAATTCTATTAGGACTCTAACTTAGTCATTTGGAGGAGCCCATAAATAGTTCATTAGAGTTGAGAGCTATTCATTTGATCATTGAGTCATTCATTAAGAGAAATCACTAAGAGGAGAGAGCTTTGTGAGTAGAGAGCTTTTGAGGGAGTTCTCATTGTAAGGACTTCGAGTAGGGAATTCCTTATAAGGGCTTCAAGTAGGGAGTTCCTTGAGTGCTTCGAGAAAGAGGTATTTGTATCTTTTGTTAACATTTTGTTGAGAGTTAATGAAGGAGTATCTTCGGCTATTATATATTGAGTAGGGAATTCCTTATCAGGGCTTCGAGTAGGGAGTTCCTTGAGTGCTTCGAGAAAGAGGTATTTGTATCTTTTGTTAACATTTGGTTGGGAGTTAATGAAAGAGTATCTTCGGCTATTATATATCTTTTGTTGCTTTCTATACTCTATTATACACTTGTGTTTTTTTTGTATGTGAGAGAAGCACTTTAAACACTTATATGCACGTGAGGTGTTCGAGGGCTAACGAAATTGTTCGGTAACATTTACGTGAGAATGCTAAATCTTTGCTTAAGTGGATCTAAGTGGGATTGCCGCACGAAAGTAGGGCACAATTTGCAGTAAAAGTTCGAGTGCTAAAGTAACCTTTGTGACACCTAAGATGGTCCTTTCAACTTCCCATGGTATAGATTGAAGTGTAGCATCTATCCTTGGGCGTGGACTAAAACTTAAAAGCTCGAACTTGATAAGTTTACCAATATTTACCTAAAAGATGAGAAGATAAGGAATTAAAAAAATTAATTTAAGGGTTTTGAAAAGAGACGGATGCTTGCAGCATACGCAAGGGTGTTGAAACTTTAAAGAGCACACCACACAGCTGTTGTCGTACTCGCCGCACTATTTTCTCCAGCAGAAAGCGGTGCCAGTCAATCGATGCTTCCTGGTGTATACAGCCATTGACTTGATATGACGTACAACGTGTGAGGAAAATACTATTTCATCATTATTTATATTCTCATTCTTCTATCCAATATTATAATTCTCTAATTACATAAAGTTTGCGTTCCATAGCATAGGGAGCAAGCAGATTGCCGGGCGGGTAGCCCAGTTAGTTATTGGGAACGAAAGTGAGTCTAAGATTTTAGGTTTGAGTCTCAGCAGCAGCAGTGTAGGAGTTCATCTAATGTGGTGACTCCTTGTGCGCACCGAACACTAGGCCGCCTTTCCGAAAAATTGGCTGAAATCAGACCGTAATTTACCTCCCTCACACAATATCAGGCCGAAATATGAGAACGCCTAAGGTGGACGTTCTACCTTTTGAGTCCAAAGGAGCAAGCGGATCCACGATTTCAAGATGGGTACTCTTACGTCCCATCGTCCAAATTTCAATATTTGACCTACGAAACACGTTTCGAAATGCTGAAAGTGAAGCTCTAATGTGGTCACGCGCCTCAGCCTGCTAAGGACACCATCAATGGATTGACAAATATGATGTCCGCAATTCTTTATGTGATTAATGACCTAACTTCAAAGTTTAACTAGTGGATTAGATGCTGCGTGGAAAGAATGATTCATATATGTACATGGAAAATTAAGACTAGGTAGAAACGCCAAACTCGTAAGGATATTGTGAGGCTTTGTCCTTTTATTTTAATTTCAAATCACAAGAGACCAACGACTAAAAGCCAAAAGAAAAGGTCAACATAATTTATTTTGTTATTGATTTTTAGCTTCTTTCTCGCATTGCCGGTACCTTCTGGCAATATCTCCATATTATCAAAGAACCGATTAATGGTCCAAGTCAACAAAAAAAATTAATTTAAAATTTATGTTAATACGATTTTTATCAAATTAGGTATGTCAAATATGAGAATCATATTGAAATAAAAAAAAACTATTTATTTCTATTAGTACTATTTTTTTCATAAAAATAACCACAATTAATATAAAAAGATTGTTTAATCATCTTACAAACATAAAAACTAAGAATAATACAAATTACTTAAAATATTACAATTTTATCGAATAATAAATAATAATTATATCAATAAATCAAATAGAAAGAGCATTAAAGTTCTGTGGCTCTATAAATACTACAACGAGAGTTCGTATCGAGGAACACAATCAACTAGCAGCAAAACCTGAAACGAAAATATTTATAGTTCAAAGTTTTATATTTATATTACATATATAGAATTTAACATATTTATCAAATATAAGTGAAATTAAAAGAAGAGAAAAAAATGAAAACTTAGAACTTCATTCAACCGAATATTTGCTCAAATCGTATTAACCTTAATTTTCATTTAACATAAAATATCTCTTCGTTGAAAAGAGTTTCTTCATCATCATCATCATTCAAATTCATTGCATCAAATGACACGTCAATACTTTTTCACCTAAGATTATCTTCTAAGTTATTGTCATCTATCAAACAAAAATCCAATTCGTTATAAAAAACGATATAATCAAGTTAAATTAAATCTATAGAACTACTTGTTTTATTAAGAGTCCAAGTGAACAAATAAAATTAAGCTATTAAGAAATTATATTCAACTTAACAATGATAAATGACAATAACATACCTTTCTCAAAGCTCAAGATTTGCAATATAAAGAGACCAATAAAAATAATTATGCCTACTTTTGCAATCTTCTTGTAATTACTTTATAAACAGAATCATTATTATTAATGAATTGAACGGTCTTTATCAAATATCTAAAATAGAATATCAATGTCTTTAACAAGGTCAAATGCATCAATACACTTTAAGAACAATGTCTTTTTTGCAGAATAAGCCAAAAATTTGATAATAGGCTCCTATCTTCTATTTTTCCAACCATCATATATAATTAAACATCTAAAGTAAACTGAGTCATTCTTCTTTCATCCAAATAACTATTTATTTTATAAATACAGCTGCTCAGAATTTTATCTTTGTAGTCATCAATTGAAGAAGGTTTGTATACTGTACCGTAAGAGACGACAACATCCATCATAAGCTAATAATAATACGAACGAGCATGATTAAATGCTATACCTTAATCATGCCACTATCTAGTCATTACGATGGCTACAGTATGAACCTCTTCTTTAGATTATAAGATACTACTATGGCTTGAAGGTTGAGCTCCCATAGTTGTTTGTGGATGAAAAAAAAGTTAGACATTTGTCTTATTCTTTTCCTCATTTCAGGTGCAACATTATTTTATTGTTGGGTAAGAATACCACTCAATATCCCCACTTTTATCCTGACCATCGCAAAAGGAAATTTCATTACCAATTTCGTTGTTTAGTCTTTGTCTTTTATCTTTCTCATGCAAATACTTTTTAAGTAAGGTTTTTATTTTCTATTTTACATCATGACCCACTTTCTTATAAGGCTCCGCATTATTTTTGATCCCAACTAAATGCTTCTTTAATTTGATGATTCCCCTACCTTTTAAATATTTATTGCAATTTAAATAAATGGTATGATTCTTTATTCTAGGAACCAATCTAGCATGAGCACAAGTTGAGTCATCGAATCTTTTTAAACCTAAAGCGGCTAAATTATCAAGATTACTTTAACTTCGTTTCATTTGTTTCTAAAAAAATAAGTGTAATTGAATAAGTATGATAAACTAAACAAACAACACATGCACATCTTAATTGTAAACCCATAAATAACCACAAGTTATTTAGTGAATAATCAAATTATCAGATCCTAAGCATGTACTGCATAGTTATCCATGACATCATTATAAAGTATAACCAATAGTTGTGGGTACATATAACCAACATAGAACTCCCTTTTAATGTATATATGTTAGCAACATTGAAAAATAATAAATATCAATACAAAATTATTACTAAGTATCTTAATTTAAGTGTCAAAAGTTTAAATTTTATGAGGGACCTCAACCCAGTTACCTTTCAACTTTTAAGAAGTGCAAAAGAAATACAATATTAAAATATCTTAAAGAATTCTAGAACTTTATGAAAATTTAAGTTTAAATCAAATCTATTTATAATTAAAAAAAAATCAAATCTATTTATAAACTCTCATAACATAAATCAAATACACTAAATATATGAATCAACTAAAAAGGTTGGAACTAATCGATACCAAAACTCAGCATAGAACCAGTATGGTACAGTACCCAAAGCTTTGGAGAAGAACCCTATATCCTTAATCCTCTGCCTTAATCTATGCTCTTCCACCGAATTCAAAATCCCACTTAATGGATTTCTTACAGGGTTTATCGTGATGTAGGAAGCAATAGAAAGTGACGAGACAATAAGGGATTTATTGGTTTCACGTCTGTTTTTCTGTTGCGATTTTTAGTTTTAGTTTTTTGTTTTTGTTTTTTTAATTAAAAAAATAAAAACCTGCTTAGTTGAGATTTCTATTATCAAACTGAAAATAAAACCCTTTTTGGTTGAGATTTGTAATAAAAATTGAAAATAAAAACATGTTTAGTTTTATCCTCCTATTTTTATTTTTGTAACTGTACTCTTATATTAATAATTTTTAATATAATATATTGTATTTTTAAATTAATTAAT
>JAOTBA010000009.1:5965062-5978957 GCA_025629845.1 Erythroxylum squamatum | reverse complement strand
AATTCAAAACATTCAACATATATAATAAGTAACACAAAACATACTCCAACAATTTGCAATTTCAACAATTACAAAACATACTTAATATCATTTCCACTTCCTTCCATTTCCAACAATTTCCAATTCTAAGTCCTAACAATCACAAACCAACAATTTCCATTTCATTCCATTTCCATTCCAACATTAACCAACAATTTCCAATCCTAACAATTACAAAACAATCATAATTCCATTCCCAACAATTTCCAATGCTAACAATTACAAAACATTCATAATTCCATTTCCATTCAATCAATTCCCAACAATTTCCAATGCTAACAATTACAAAGCATTCATAATTCCATTTCCATTCCAATTCAAATCAATTCCAATTCAATTCCATTCCAATTCAATTCAACTCCAATTCAATTCCATTCTAATTCCATTCCATTCCAATTCCATTCAATTCCATTCTAATTCAATTCAATTCCATTCTAATTCCATTCCATTCCATTCCAATTCAATTCAATTCCAATTAATTTCAATTCAATTCAATTGAATTCCATTCCAATTCAATTCAATTCCATTCCAATTCAATTCCAATTCAATTCAATTCAATTCAATTCCAATTCAATTCAAAACATACTCCAACATACTCCAAAAATTTGCAATTCCATTCCAATTCTAATTCAATTCAATTCCCATTCCAATTCGATTCAATTCCATTCAAATAAATTCCATTCCAATTGAATTCAATTCCAATTCCAATTCAATTGAATTCAATTGAATTCAATTCGAATTCAATTCAAAACATACTCTAACATACTCCAACAATTTGCAATTCCATTCCAATTCCAATTCCAATTCAATTCAATTCAATTCCAATTCAATTCAATTCCAATTCAATTCAAATTCAATTCCAATTCAATTCAATTTAATTCAATTCAATTCCATTCCATTCCATTCCAATTCAATTCAAAACATACTCCAACAATTTCCAATTGCATTCCAATTCCAATTCCAATTCAATTCAATTCAAATCCAATTCCAACTCAATTCAATTCAATTTAATTCTAATGCAATTCAATTCCAATTCAATTCCATTCCTTTCCAATTCAAATCAATTCAATTTCAATTCAATTCAATTCCAATTCAATTCCATTCCAATTCAATTCCATTCAATTCAAATAAATTCCATTCCAATTCAATTCAATTCAATTTAATTCCAGTTCCAATCCAATTCAATCCAATCCAATTCCAATCCAATCCAATTCCAATCCAATTCAATTCAATTCTAATTCAATTCAATTCCAATTCAATTCAATTCAATTCCAATTCAATTCCATTCCATTCCAATTCAATTCAAAACATACTCCAACAATTTGCAATTCCAATTCAATTCAATTCAATTCCAATTAAATTCAATTCAATTCAATTCCAATTCCAAATTTAATTTCCAATTCCATTTTCAAAATTCAATTTCATTTTCAATTCCAATTCCAAATTTAATTTCCAATCCACTTCCAATTTTCAATTCCCAATTCTAATTTTACAATCCAATTCCACAATCCAATTCCAATTTCACATTCCAATTCCACAATCCAATTCCAATTTCACAATCCAATACTAAAATCCAATTCCACAATTCAATTTCAAACTTCTAATTTCAGTTAAATTTAATAACTCAAAAAAAAAATACATATCACATTTTCGGTTGATCCAAAACCGAAACCATCATCATCCAAAATTGAAAATTCCAAATCCAAAGAAATGAAAATCCAACCCAATTCCATTCCAAAAATTTTCCTAAAAGTCATTCGGTCGGTTACCCTAATCTCCACCGAAATCCACTACTCCATTTTCCCCCAAATCCAACAAAATAACAACAATTTTCAACCTCCAATCTACCATATTCCAACAATCAACACAATCACATAAGCAATATTTGTCAAAATGCATGAAAAATGAAACCAAAATAAAAAACACACCCAAAAACTATCAGGTTCGGGTCACTGGCGCAAGACTATCAGCGGTGTTGCGAGCTGCAACTAGGGTCTTCGGTGTGCCGGCGACGAAGAGGACGACGACGAGGGAGGAGCAGATCGGAGGAGGGAGGGGCAGATCCGAGAAGAGAGGACCGGAGGAGGGAGGAGCAAATCCGAGGACGGCGAGACGAGCGGCGACGAGAGCGAGGACCGGAGGAGCAGATCCGAGGCGGGAGGAGGGAGGAGCAGATCCGAGGAGGGAGGAGGGAGGAGCAGATCCGACGACGGCGAGACCACAGGGAGGACCGGAGGAGCAGCAGCGACGAGAGGGAAGAGAAACCGAAGAAGAGAGAAGCAGATGGTCGGGAGTGGACTCGGGCGTGGGGGGTAGATGTTTTAAGTAATTTTTTTTTTTTTGCAATTTGGTCCCTGAGAATTCTAATTTTTACGAAATGATCCGGAAAATACCGGAATTGTTGGTACCGGCCAGTACCGACAGAAATCGGCCGGTACCAACCGAAATTTTTGATCGGAATTTTGATAACCATACCTGTACCGTTTTCCGGCCGGTACGGTACGGTACTCATAAGCCTGGTAATAAGTTAAAAATGATTATTTTGAAAATTAATCCACTTATTCCTTATTTCATGATCATATATTTTTCGGGCTAAAGAGAGGGAAACCTTTCTTTAATTACATTAATTCAAAATTTATTTTATCCAGAAATCATCTTTTCTCAATAATACTTTTATAATTTGATTCTATAACAAATACAATATAAGAAAGTTAGATAATTTTATGATTATAGTAAAAAATAGTTAGTCAAGATAAAATAATGAGATGTAAATGTATATTTATATAATATCAATTAAAACTTGATCGTTTAATCAAAAAGAGGAAAATAGAATTGAAGTTCTTCTTATAACCTTTACAACATTAATCATTGGCTTTTCAAAAGGAGTAATTTTCATATTGTGGATATTAAGTTCATACATACTTTAGTATTTGTGGGTGATACCATAACTCGGTGTCGTTGCGAAAACAGAATGGGCCCATTGAGAAAATGCATGAAGGTTCATATGAATACTAGTTCGCAGGGCCCGAATATGGACACGTCCTCGTGAAGTTCAACAATGTGGATAAGCAAAGCACACATCTTCACTACTTATTTTGTGTCTGCAGAACTTGTTTACTTTTCCAACTCAGTCTCGCTCGGAGACGACAAATATGGAGAAACACTTTACAATACGAGTGCTTGTTTTTGGGAATTCAACGGTTTTTGCGTGAATGGAGACTCGGAGGCTCGCCATTCTCTGCACCCACCTTCGGCCTGCCGGTCCCGCTTCGGGTCAGACTCGGTTGTCGTCCTCAGTTTGCGTTTCGGGGTCGAGCAGCGAACGAAGAGGGCAAAACGACTGCGTTTTCTGCAAGATTATTCGCGGGGAATCCCCAGCTACTAAGGTGCTTGTGTACTTGTCATGGTTTCTAGTGAACTTTACGATGATTTGTAAATCATGCACGCTTCAAAATTAAGTGGGAATCTTATATTTTTTAATTTGACTCTCATCCTCAGCTTTATGAAGATGATACGTGCCTCTGTATTTTAGACATAAATCCGCTGAGTCATGGGTAAGGTATCATTTCACCTATAGAGCATATCATATGCTGCTTGATTGCCTTTTCCCGTTTTGATTTATTTCAGGTTTCTCTGACACTGTCCATTGTTCAACTTTCAAGCAATAACGTCAGTCAGTCACGCTATACACTTTAAAGCTACGAAGTTGAATATAAAGTCTAACTGCATTGACACCCTCATAAAATAAAATAGAAATAATTTGCTGTCCTCAGATGTATATGGTTATGCATATGCTGATGGAAATCGTTAGGAATATATGGTCGTATCCTGCCTTAAATTTTGCAATGCTTAAGGTTAATGAAGTTTAATGTTTCACATTGTTACATGTTCAATAGTGCAATCTGTCATTTTCGATTAGCTGATTTTTATTTCCCCTGTGGTTTCTTTTTTAAATTTCAATTTCAATTTCCTTTTCTGTTTTCTCCTTTCGACAGGCACTCTCTTATTATCCCAAAATCACATTTTTCATCCTTAGAAACCACCCCTCCATGTGTAAGTAGTTTTCACCCTACGCAATCACTTATCTGATCTTTTGGAGACTTCTTGATGTGTAGTGAATATAATTATTACTTTCAATTTCTTCTGAGTATCTTCTTGCCAGGAAAACTAATGGGTTTTTTTTGTTTCTGACCATTATTTTACTTGGAATGGCTCTTGCTTCTACATTAATCATACCAATCAAAAGCATCCTTGGGATAACTGGTTAATTCTTTATGTTGTTCTCCTTAATTGTTCTGAATCTGAAAGGTTGGTTGTATGTGGCTCCTAGTGGAAAAAGAAAAGTCCTTTATGACCATTATGTTTTTCATCCGAGATAGTTTACTGGGTTGAGCTGCAGGGTCCAGTTACAGTTGCATAGATAGCCTGATGTCCATGTTCCCGTCGTTCATGTATACATAGTCACATGTCAATGCCAATCAAAGTTTATCTTACATATGACTTTTATCTCATGAAATTAGTGATTATGAAAATGCAAAATCTGGAGTAGGAGACCCTATTCATTCATCATGGCGTTGGGTTCTTGAAACTTCAATTTTTCCCTTTATCTCCCACTTATGACATTAGAATTGATCCTTGATATCTATTTGCTTTAAACACTTAGTCTCTGACTTGAGCAAGGTTCAATTTGTTATGAACCTTATGAACTGGATCTGCAGCTGGTAGCAGCAATGTGTTCAAAGGTACCTTTCATAGGACGTGCAATTATGAAAGCTACTGGTTCTGGTATGCATTAAGACATATCCTTTGCTCTTTCTAACTGTTGGATCCCTATTAGATCTCTTTTGTTCTATAGCTATTTCATATGCCTAATATGCCACGCAGTTTTGTGTAGCTATGAGGATATGAATTGTTATAAAAGGAATGCTAGGTTTGTCTAGTGCCAACTGGTGAGGTTTGACCAGATTTATCTGCTATGTTAGTGTTTGTGATTCGCCAATGTGAAATATTGCTGCTTTGCCTAATGGTTTGGATTCTGCAGCCCTAATTCAATTCCTTGTCATTAACTATATGCATGGGATTATGGGAATGATATTCAGGTTTAAATTTTCTGTACTGCTGAAAACATGTAATGTAAAGACTGGCGTTTGAATCATCAATCATCATAATTACATCCAGGATATTTCTGATGACATTTTTGGTATATCAGCTAAAAACAAAGTTCCGTTATGCCTAACTGTATTTCCTTTTCTAGTAATGGAAAATGTATTGGTTGATAAATGTAGATATCGCCTCCAACCATTAGTTATTTTTAGCATGAGTGCAACTTTCTTCATACAGTATTTCTCCAACAATGAATCTCCTGATTTAACTCGATTGTTCATTTTAATCTAACATGGTACCATATCATTTAGATGGAGAAATGACGTTTAGATCTAAAATACAGTTACTCAACTTTCGGCATTGAACTTTAATCTGAAATACCTTAACTTTCTGTATTCTGAGTTCAATTTCGCTACTTTTAGATGCATGCCGGTGATTGTTTTGAGAAATCTAAATCAAAATTTGTAGTTGGATGGATCATAACAAATCATATTTGATGTTGAATGGCTTTGAATAGTCAGTTTATTCCGTCCCAACATTTTCCAGCTGCTTCGGTTCTTTTGTCATCAAACTATAGCTGCATCTGTTAGACTTCAGCATGTTGGTACATTATCTTACCTTTGCTGTTGGAAATTTTGCAGATTCATTCAACTTGTTGGTGAACAATGGTGCATCTGCAGGGCAAGTTGTATTTCATGTAAGTTACTTCAAACTTCTCTTTGATGAAAACAAAATTTTGCAGCAGCTATCTGTAGATGCAGATTTTTCACCCAAAAGCACTCTTTTTGCTATTTGTCTGGGAATGTCAAGTGCTTTCTCATCATTATTATACTTATCAAGGTTCATGACGGCTTTTCTAAAATTTACTCTTCACTGGGTATTTCAGACGCACATCCATATAATCCCTCGTAAGGCACATGATTGCTTATGGACAACTGAGGTATGCTCAACTTGCTCTGTATTCTTATTGAGGTGAATGTACTAATCCAGCAATGATGATAGAACTTATAAAACTGTAATAGAGTTTACCGAGGAATCGCTTGAGCTTGGACCATGAAGTTTCTCGGTTAGTTAAGAGTGTGCAAGAACAGTTATCAAAGGTCTCTTTGGATGGCAAGGATCAGGAATCAATTGTCTCCTGAAATCAGTGGGATTAGATAACCTCTTTTTATCTGAAGCATGCAATTTGACCGTTCATGTTGCATGCTAGGCAGACATGCAAGTGGTTGCTGTACAAAGTACGGCAGAAATTATCTAATTCTCTGTGAAGAAACAACCCCCGATGTTTAACACTGTTGAGGCAGAAAGAAACAGAGATCAGTACTTGATCAGTGTCGAGCTTCAAGTCCTTGATGCGAAAAGTGTAAATTAGAGCAAGAGATGCTCCTCTTGCAATATCTTTGTTTGAAGTTAAAAAGATTTTCTTCTTGAATTGGCATGTTCTGAACTAAGGGTGCTTACCTTCAGAACTTTGTCATGTAGACGAAACTGTATGTCTCATTCATGGTCGGTGGATACTTAAAGTTGTATGTGTCTAAAGGGATGTGTTTAGTGGTACGTGTCTAAAGGGATGTGTGCACAGTTTATTGAATTGCGTTGTCAGGAATTCAGAGGCTTCAAGAGAAATGCATTATCCTAATTCTGTACACGTGCATCCGCCGAACCCGTCGGTTGCCAAGATCACTTGTCTAGGAATCCGTGGCTTGCTTTGGTTTCAAAATCTCTGGAGCTGTCAAATTATGCTTTTACGTGTACCGTACGGTGGCAATCCGTATGCATCAAACAAGAAAGTTTTATAGCAAATTTCGGTTAAAATTTTAATTTAATTTAAAAAATTTAATTAATAATTGAGGATAAATTTATTGGCAATGAATGAAAAAGATTAAAATTAAAGCTATTAATTTAATTAATTGAAGTTATAAATTTTAATTGATATAGAAAATGAAAAAATAAGATTATAATTGAAATAATCAATTCAATAATGAAGAAAATAGAGGTTTTATAATGAATAAATATATAAAAACTTACATATATTAATAAAATGAATATGATGAAATTTGTAACCATAATTATATTCTTTTTCTACTAATTTTAGCTATAGTTTGTATTAATTTTTTTTTGATCATATCTATTTACATTTTCTTATATTCCATTTATATTATTTTCATTTTCATTTTCTATTTATCTTTTTCCAATTTTTTAACTTCTATTAAATTTTAATTATGAATATTTTTCATAATGAAATACAGTTAGTTGCTAATTTTTTAATTAGATTTTACTTTTATTTATTTTAATTTGGGAATAATTAGATTTATATAAAATTTTTATATAGAATTTTAAATAAACAAAGAAAAATTGACCTATTTTTAATAATTGAGATACTTTTTCTAGAATTTTATTTAGAGTGAAAAAAGTTATAAGGAAGCTTATAAGAAATTTTACTTAAATAATTAATTTAATTTAAAAAAGGGAGAAAGGATAAAGGTTGTAAATTAGTTGTAAAATAAAAATGAAAAAGTTAACTTAGCCATGGGAATAAGAAGAGAGACAACTAAGGACCTTTTGGAATTTTTAAGCATTTCTAAACCTTAAAATAAAAGATAAATTTAAAAATTATGAAAGGTGAGGTCGTCAATGAAATGATAAAATGAATATATAAAAACTTACATATATTGATAAAATGAATAAGATCATTAATTATAGTAATCTTAATTGTACAGAAATGATTATCCAAATCATTTACAAAAATGATACAATTTACATAAGATCAAGATAAAATCATGATGGAGACTAGAGAAGGTAGAGACTAGATAGACTGAGACAAAAACTAATTATTGTAGACAGGATTATCAATAATTTGCATCACTTCATCTGTATGTATAAATATTATATTTAGTAATGTAATATTATAATTAAAAATATTAGGGACATGGTAATAATTAATAAATAATTAAATATACCATCATCTTCAAATATATTATCTAAAAACTGTCCACTTAATTGATGAGTATGACTACTCCCCTCCACCTTAATACCTGTGGCTATATTAATATACAAATTAAAAAATATCAGGTAAGATAATATAAAAAATAGACGAAATTGATATATCAAAAATAAAATAATTTACTCTCAATATCTTCATCATCTAACTAATTTTGGGCAGAAATAAGGGCTTCCACAGTACGAGGATGAAGTCGAGCACAATGAGGACTAATAACATGACCACTAGTGCTAAAAGTAGACTCCGAAGCAATGGTAGATGATGAAATTGCTAATAAGTCTCGTGCAATTATTTGCATGATTAGAAAATTATTTTCGTAATTTTCCATCATAATAATACATCGAATTGCACACCTTCAATTTCGACCATATAATCTTCTATCAAATATTTATCTAATTCCATCATGTTGTCCGAAGTTTTAGACCCTTTTTTTCTTTCATAAATTTTGAAAGTGGAATTAACAAACTGTTGTTAGAAGATGAGCAAAAACCTAAGATTGAAGTTGGGGTTGAATAGCTTGAACTACTGTGATCCCAATTATAAATTTTGTCCATTCTGAGTTGATAATTGAATTATTTAATGACATCTACTTGCTCTTAGGCTCGATCACTATACAACACATTATATATAAAAGTAATTGATTGACCTATTTTGTAAGTTGATCAGTTATGTAATAACTGTAAGTGCAGGGCATAGTTATAGCTAGTACTGATAAGTATGGGTCGATCCCACGAAGACTATGAATACTAATACTTACCCTTCCCCTATTATCTAGCCTAATTATTGATTTTAGATTTTTAATAAAAAGAAATTAACAACTAAACAATTAAAGAAATAGGAAACTATAATGAACGCAAATACAGTGGAATTCGCTTAGAAAACTATAATTATTAGAAATTAATATCTAGGTTTGAATCCCCTTAAACTCTTAACAGATTTATCTTTTATCTTGCAATCGTTTTGTTGATGTATTGGACGGTGGAGACTCCTATGATATGCTAGTAGTTGACCTTGAGTCTACGAACAACCAATTCTAAGATCTCTAACGGAATTACTCAGGTTAAATCTTATAGGATTGTGTTACTAATTTATGAGGCCCTCTATTATGTTCGATTATAATAGGGAAGATTTATGTTATCTTATCTTTAGGGTTGCAATCAGCTCCATCTAATTACAGTGGATCTATTCACACTAGGATATCTCAATCTCTACGTTTGAAATCAGATTTTGATATAATATCCTCGAGTTATTAAAAAATAAAAAACACGTAATTAAATCACAATATATCAAACAACCAATTGCATTAATAAAATGATCAAATCATATCAAAGTATTAACATAACGCTCATATAACCTAAATACTAGCTGGACGTTTAGTTAAACATTATTGAACACAAAATCAAACATACAATGAAAGAAAAAAATGAATTGAAAACAATGAAATAATAATTCTAAATCTCCCTGATTATCTTATATGGAATGTTCTTGTGATGTAGAGGCTTGATCTTGTATTCTGATGAATCTTTCGATCAATTCTTCGTGTTTTCCACTTCTCCAGACCAAAATTGCACCTAGAGAACAAGTCCCACTTCTGGAAATCACCTCCCAACATCTCCTCTCTCCTCCCAGAATGGTCATTTTATCATGAAATTTAGGGTTATGGGGAGATGCATGGTCTCTTGCATGACTGTGTATAATCAAAATTGTTTGAAAATCACGAAAGTAAACGGCCATGCAAAAGTGCACATCCTCATAGTCCTTTACGTTTTTAACCTTGATATCTTCATATTTAGTCGTGATGTCTTCACAGAAATTGTATCCCCACTTCTTAGCTTTCCAACAAATCCTCTTTTGCTTATAAAAAAGCCCTGTAGCAACAATTATGGGCCAAAAACCAAGGGAAGGTCAGACCAGGTGGAGACAAACTTTGTATCTCATTCTTAACTTTTTTAGCGCCTCAAAACAACACTTTTTGGCCTTGAGTTGTACATAGGTATTATGACTCAGGATGTTGGATTGAATTTGAGCTTTTGAATCACATCATTTGGATGTCATAAGGCTCAGATATTTCCACGTAAAACTTCAGTGGTCAGGCTGCCAATTTTGCAAAAATAAGTTTTTCTTTGAACAACCGGTTACTAGTCCAAACGAATTTCAAAAGATACGAATTTGGGCTTCCTAGCAATATTGAGATGTCCTCTAATTATTCTCTAAAGATGTTGTTTAGAATCAAACTCTTTATTTATGTTAAAAATTGTGCATAGGTTCCGTGCATCAAATCTTCACTTTATGTCGTGTTTTTGTCTTAATTCTTCTACTTTAAGTCCGTAAAGGAAATTATTATCTGCGAAAGCACTGGGAGTGAATTAAGTACCAAATATAGGATCAAAGCATAAAATATCAAGCAAAATACATCAAACATGGGTGGTAAGATATAGCCAAATATCCATCTATCAAACATTTCCACATTTAAGTTTTTGCTTGTGCTCAAGCAAACCATAATTATAATTATAAATTTTACAACATCAATCCATCATCAATCTCAACCTGTCCATTCATACTTTTCATCATCATATCCTATTGAATTAAAATAACATACAATTAAAGTTAAGTTATCCTAAAATTAACTTTCCAAGTAATATTAATAGTAATCACATCAATAATCGCATTGAAATCAAAAGCATAAATCTTTATACCCTTACTAAGATTTCACTCAATGCACTTAGGTGTTTAAGGTGAAAAGTATCAAAACTCTGAATTAATGTATAGTACAATCCTTACCATAGCCTTGCAATAAAATCACTTCTCCACCACCTATGTACAAATTAGAAACAAAAATCAAAAGGTCTTTATAAGGTTGTAACGGGATTTAGTTATGGTATGATTGAGATAATAAAAGAGTTAAATTGAAGGAAATTTACTTACAAAAATAGTACAAGACTTGTTTACAAAATACATAGGTCCTTTCAATGCAACTCTATTGGGACCATAAACTTATTCTTTTTTATTTTTTGATTGGTTTTTTCTTTCTTTTTTCTTTTCTTTCTTTTTTCAACATTCCAATCAGTACCACAATTCAACAAATGTAGGACCTTTAAAAAATTTCAAGTCTCAAATAAGTAAATAATGTAAATAACCTTCAAGGTTCAAAACAATAAAAAGGTTTTTAAAGAAAAATAAGATAAAGGTATATAATTTGGGTTTAATCAATGAAAAAGGCTAAGGCTCAACTTGATTATTCCTAAAGGTAAATTTTTGGGTATGGTGATTTCAAAAAAATAGGCTAAAGCAAGTTGGTGAATCTAAGTGTTTTCATCATATCAATGCTTCTAATTTAACAAATATGATGTCAATGTGTATAATAAAAGTAAATTCTAGAATTATCCAACTATAAATGATATCACACATATGAAAGAATAACAAAAGCTTTATTTTTTTAAAAATTTTCTCTTTAGGCTCAAAAGCTCATAAAAATATCGATAGATATGTGTGCAAATAATATGCAATTTTATTCAACTTGAATATTTAGATGATTACAAAAAATATGTCTTAGATAACTAATTTTATTCTAACCATCATCCTTTTACGCACCAATTCAAATCAATATTCAATAATAACATATAGTACTCATGACAAATCTCAACCAATTCAAGATATTAGTTCATAAAATATTATAATCAAGATTATAATAAGCTCAAAGAAAATCGTTAAAAATTCATTAAACCCATCCCCACACTTAAAGTTGCACGTTGTCCCCAATGTATAGAATATAAGAATTTATGAATAAGTGAGAGGATTAATTTATGGAATCTTAGTGGTGGAGAAATGAAATGATATGCAAAGTCATGGAATGTCGTTATAATGAATGATGCATGAGTGTACCCATAAATCTATCATATTTAAACACATTTTGTTCAAGTCTACCTCTAAATTGCTTAGTTTCTAAAGGGAATGCTTGTTGATTGGTCATAAGTAGAGGCATTGAATGTTGGGTCCTTGTCATGGTTTTGAAAGTTATTCCTCTTTATTTATGGCTATCCATTCTTAGGAAATATGGAAATTGTGAAAGTGGTTAGTTTGTGACTTTGATTTTGTTGTTTTATCCGAGGACGATCAAAAGCTAAGTGTGGGAGAATTTGATATGTGCTTAAATGATTATACATTTATCCAACAATACTTAGTGATTAATGCTATGAAATGTTTAATAAACTCATTTTGGTCCATATTTGGTTTCAGGTACAATTTAGAAGCATAAGAGCTAAAGTGAGTTAAAAGCACTTTTTTTGAGCCATCCTCTTTATGTTCACACCCAGTTGTCCATGTGGAATAAGAAGGAGACGGATTAGGGTGAAGATGTGATAAGAAAATGCAAGGAAATGAAGATTTGAAGATGATCTGGAAGATACACGATAAGTCCATGAATTAGGCATTTTTAATGACAAACATAGTTCTACACAGAAATCTAATTTTTAATATGAAATGGACATTTGAGTTGCTAAAAAAACATGGGTCAGTTTTGGGAGAAAACAAGGGGTAAAGCATGCACTCTTTGGAGACCCATGGAGGGCTAGGATTTCCCATTCTATTTCTGAGGTGAAATCGAAGCCGAAGACATGTTTTGGATATCTCTCCATTGTTTATTGTGTTCTTTCTCTCTCAGGGATTGTTTATGTTATCCTATGTTTATTGAATAGGGTGTTGTGTAAGAATGATCTTAATGCTTTATTAGATTGTTTTTATGTAAACCCATTGCAAGAATGTTAAATACAATATGTAATAGCTTTATTTGGATTCATTTGTGGCAAGTAATTGGTGTCGAATCATTAGGGATAATGTAACGATAGTTAAATGAACCAAGCTTATGTGGTTGTTACCTTGATTAGTTTGTTTTCCTAACTTGTAATGTAGCTATCCTATTAAATCTGGAGACCTCGCTCTAGGTTGTTCGATAGCTAGGTTTAGTTAAAGAACAACCTAAAGGAAAACCAAGGTTAACAAAGTTTGTTCTTAACCTACGATTAATAGTTGCTATGAGAGGTATGAGAATAACAAGACATTGAAGTATGCTTATTTTTGTGTAGGTTGAGATTGAATTGAGAACCGGACTCCAAATCCATTCATCACTTTTTGATTGTTTGCTTTAATTTGCTTTTGTTAGCTTAATTTCACTTTATTTTATTTACCACTTTTAATCGAACACCGCCCCCTCCCCCTGCCCCAACCAATATCCTAAACATTGATTCTTTTCATTACAAAAGCTTTGCATACACTCTCTGTGAGACTGACTTAGACTTATCACTAGCTATAGTTTTAAGTTTAGTTATTTTGTGTAGTGTTACGATGCACTATTAATTTTCGCGTCGTTGCTAGGGATTGGATGCTTTAGTTTTTATTTTTTATTTCAATTGTTGATTTGTGCATATTTGTTTAAAGCTATTTTTTCAGTTATTTCTTGATCTTTTCACTTTTTATTTAGTTTTTATGTGTAAAAAGGACATATGGAAGAGAATAGATATTATCAGTGTTCTTGGTGGAAAATTTTCCCATAACCCATATTCCTAATCTTATAACTAAGCTTGGAGTGATCATACAAACTTTATTTATGGGGGGAATTGTTGGGCCCCGAAACTTTCTTGGAAGCTGGGACTATTAAATGATCAGTTGTTCATGATATTTGATCGCGGCTCTGTCGTTCGATTAGAAAATCGACCTTGGAAACCGGTCAAAATAAAATTATTTCCAAGATTGCAGC
>JAOTBA010000009.1:5937963-5951700 GCA_025629845.1 Erythroxylum squamatum | reverse complement strand
GTAATTTATCATCCAAGCATTTTACACAATTTGCATCACAACTTAACATGTCAAAATGCAAATGCACAATCAAATGGTTCGAGGGTTCCGTGAAACAAAACGGCAAAACCGAAGTTTATACCGTGAATAAAACGAGTCCATTTTTTGGATCTCGTGGGCCACAAGTGGGCAGCCAGGAGAAGGTTTTACGTCGACGTGCACGTGACTACAAAACGATTCCTCTCTCGCCCAAACAAAGCACATAATCACATCTTATGCTCAATTCAATCATTCACAATTTCATAATCATATACTTTTCTTCTTTCCATTTTATCAAAATGCCATAATATAAGGCATAGCATAATCATGCTCATATTCAATTCAAAATGTCATAACCTTTTACAAGGTATAACATGATCATAATTCGTCATACAAAAAGCCATTCATCTTTCATGGCATGACATAAGAATGAATCATCATACATTTTTCATACAATCACAACAATTCAAATTCACAAAAATCTAAGCATAAACATACAAATAGGGCATTTGCCCATCACACAACAACCATAAAGATATTACCCACCTTATTACTCTTCAAAATCCAAACCTAATTTGTGCCCTTCCTCTTGCTCTTGGGTAGAATTTTCATGATTTCCTAAAATAAACCAATTTCCCCTTTTTAAATCCAATTTAATAAAACCCTAAAACTTCAAAAATCACAACCAATGAAATCAACACAAATTAATCTCAAACTCAACCTACCCGTAGTCCATCTAGGTTAGAAAAACCAAAACCTAGCTTAGAAACCCTAAAAATCAATTGTGTTCTCTCAAATCTTCTTCTTCTAACACAGCACCCATTCTCTCTCTAACTCTTTCTTTAACAAGACAACTCATTTCTCTAATAAAGCAAGAAGAAAAAGATGAACTTACCTTGTCAAGCTTGATTTCTCCTTCTTTCTTCTTCCTTCCAAGCTTCTCTTGCCCATTCTCACGAACTCTCTCTTTTCTCCTCTCTTCTTCCACGTTTTTTCTTCTTTCTTTTTGGCATCTCACGACTTCTCTCTTATTCATTTAACATGACCACAATTTAATTGCTCTTCCCATTTTACCCTTCACTTAAGTGGTCCTTCCCATTTTACCCACCTTTGGTCTTAAGACTAACATCTTATACTTCTAACATCTTAACTAATGATTATAGAACAATTGAAGGAATTTGCTAACACTTCCTTCTAGAAAAATGTTCCTCATTGTCTTAATTTTTTAACGACATCAAAATCATTCAATTTGGTTCGGTAATTTGAGAGTTATGTCCTAAACATTTCCGAACTATCCTTATACTGAAACAATATTTCGTGCTCAATTTCCATCCAAAAATTGAAACTCTTAGAATCTGAATTAAAACTCGATTTCTTCAAATAATTTGTAGCCCTATTTCTCTAGTTTAATCCAAATAAAGAATCATCTCATTTCGATAACTAGAGAAAAATTTATGGCTAAAACACCGAAGCATGCTCAATAAACAAGTTCCAACTACATTTTCCAACTTTTAACCTCCAAAATTTCAAATATAATAGTTCTAACTTCCAAGAACAGTTTGGGATCCAACAGTAGTGGCATAACGCCCAACAATACATCAGCTCTTTCACCTCTATTTTTTAATGGTGAGAATTATCAAGTTTGGGCACTCAAAAATGAAAGCTCAGTTGAGAGGTTTTGGCTTGTGGTAGTAGATTGAAGGTGAAAGACAAATACTACCTCTAGGAAATAAGCCAATACTTAATCAAATTAGGGTTCATGAAGTGAAGAAGTCAAAGCTTTAAAAGCCTTATCTCAAATTCACGTTGTTGTCTCTGAATCAATTTTCTCAAGAATTATGGGTTGTGAAACAGTTAAGAAAGTTTAGGACACACTGAAAGAACTCTATCATGGTAACGATAGAACAAGGTGGATGTAAGTGTTAAATATCAGAAGAGATTTTGAGATTCTAAGGATGCAAGAAAAGGAGACTCTATAAGAGTTTTCTGACAGGCTACTGATGGTTGTAAATAAAATTAGATTAATGGGAGAAGAGTTACCTGATAACATGATCGTAGAGAAAGTGCTTGTAAGCTTGCCCAAAAGATTTGAGGCAAAATTTTCATCTCTAAAGATTCAAGAGATATCAATTAAATTACCTTGACTGAATTAATCAATGTCCTACATGCTTGGAAGCAAAGAAAAATGTTGAGAAACGAAGGAACCCAATAGGTAGTTGAGGGGACTTATCTAGCAAAGGCCTCATCTTTAAAAGAAAAAGCTCAATCTCAATGTGGTATTTGCAAGAAGCCTAGTCATGACGAAGACAATTGTTATCTAGCAAAGGCCTCATCTTTAGTTTGAATTTTTATTCTACTGTTGTTATTTTAGCTAGTCAAAACGTTAAGTTAGGTTTGTTGCTGTTTTTATGTTAAGTAGGGCCATGAACCATGTTGCCTTTTATGTAGCCAATAAAGTAGCACTTGTAAGCCTGTAAAAGGCTACTGTTGCTAGTGTATTTGATTAAGAAAAACCGAGGCCATTTTTCAATAAAAGTTTAACAAGGTTTTAGTACATGGCAAGTTCATTTCTCAATTTCTTACTCAGATGAATTCCAGTAGAAGCGATCATTGGCTACGTTTTCTATTTCTACTTTTCCATGTTTTCTAAGTTAACCTACCTAACAACTGACAAAGGAAAACTTCTTTTTTCTTTTTTTGTCTACAGAATGTTGTCTTACGTGGACCCTCCAAGCTCTAACTAGTAACTACATACCTGTTGCACTATAGAGTATAGGCCCCATCTCATGTGACATGTTTGAATAAAGCAAAATTTAGAGCATTATGGCGTATTATTCCCAGTAAAAGAGCATGGTCCATGAGCCATAACCCCTTAATGCGATTCCTGATCTCCAGTTAGGCCTCTAAGCACTACAATTGCCGACACCGTCAGAGTCAAAGTGCACGACTTCTTCGCACCCAAAAACACTAAAAGTACACGTTTTTCTACTTAGTTATCAATAGGTCATGATGGCAGCTGTTGAAGGCCCCCCCCCCCCGGTACAATGACCACATCGCCCCGCCTTCTGGTTCTTGGGTCCAGGTTCTAGAAAGTAGAATAGTGTGCATCTGTTTGAGCTAAATGGTCGTGAATGTGGTCCAACCTATCGTATGGGGGATTAGAAAAGAATAAAAGCGTCGAATGGGGAATGGATCGAGTCGGTCCTTTCTTTTTGCTGTTGTTTAAGGAAAATAAGGCATGTGCTATTCGAAGCCACAAAAGTTGGCTGTGTCGACCGACGGTGGTGGTTATTAAAAGGAATTAGGCATCTAAGTTAGAAAAGGCTTTCGCTTTTGAGGTGACAGACCGCCCACAGAAAAGCTGAAAATGAAAGGAAGCAAATAGAAACAGATAATGAATGCTAAGCATATACTTCTTTATTTTCCGTAATGGTGGTGTGGTCCTAGCTCGTTTGACATTTTCCATGTTTGTACCAATTAGAGTTTTTTTCCCCCTTTTTCTAAAGGAGAGCTTTTGGCTTTACTTTTGCCTTCTCATCATATATTTATGGTGTCACAACATCAAAAAGATGCTATCTTAAGATTTGCTCTCTCCCAACAATATTGTCTTGCATTTTCATGGTGGCGAGGATTGGGAAAGTCCAGGATTGCTCATATCATAGCTGTTTAAGAGTATGAGCTTGTTGAAGCTATTCCTGAGCTAAATTGTATTAAAAATTTGTAAACTAGCATTTATATCGAGTGTCCCCGCACAAGGAGATGGACGGGCTTCTCTTTTAAGACTGTCTTCGGCGGCCACAGGAAGATGACCGTAACCAAACTCTTCAATTTTTCTAGCTTCCTTTTTTTTTTTTTTTGGGAATCATCAGACATTTAGTAGGAGGCCTTCCTTGTTCGGAATCTTGTGGCCAACAAAGCCAATTTCCCCCCTTTAAGTGGAATTAAGTATAACTGTCTGAAGTCTCTTCCCCACGGTTCAAGGTCTAAATCTATCTTTTTCTTTACCTTTATTGACCACCTTTCCTTTAATGTTGAATGGTCCTCACAAATTATTTAGGTTTGCTTGTCCATAGGATCATTCTTGTCTAAACATGTCTTCGGTAGTATCAAGAAATTTTAGGTTTAAAGGAATTCAAAGATGTGTGAATATATACAACGAATGATATAACTTGAAAGTAGACTGTTCAAACAAAGGTAGAATAGTCCTTTGTTAAAGGGTAGAATAGTCCAAAAATAACTTTTCTACTATATTAGAATAAGGTTGCGTACTATCAGACTTCTCTAGACTCTACTTTACTGCGAAACTTCAGATTGAATGTGACGATGATAATGAAATGAGACGAAACAGAGGAATTCTCATTTAGATGAGCAACAAAGGAAGGCAGTAGCTGGAGGGCCTCAAGGAGACAGGAATAAATGAAGCATTGTCAAACATTTCAATGGCTAATAATGATTAATGTACAAACAATTAATTCGGTAGCGATATCCACCGCTCAAATCTCAAGGCAAAGAAGAAGAAAAGCAAGACCGTCAGAACTCAGAAGCATCTCAATCTCAGGAGTCGGGACAAATTCCCCTCATTTTAGAGAACAGCTAGTTTGGATCACTTGGTGATGTGTTTTCAAATGACAGGTTCACCTGTTTTGTTGCCCATTGCCCATCAATGGCGCAAATGTAATTCAGCAAATGCCAGGGCCTTTGTGCTCGATAGGTCTATTCTCTCCTTATTCTTTTCCCTTTCCGAATTCTTATACCCACTAAAATAATAACTTTCCACCACTCATTGCTCATTCAATCCAAAGTTTGATCCCCAGACTGGTTGAATAGACCTTCCTCACACCACGTCCAAAACTGGCCAGCACATTGCCCAATTATTCGCTTTATCCCTCTTATCACATCACTCATCCAATAATTCATATACAACTAACAGCATACCACCGATGTAATTTTTTTCCCACATCCACTCCTGTTATCTGCTATCTTCAAACTCCCCTTTCCAAGTGTCTATTAATAAGAGCTTCCCTGGAGGATACACCGCTCTCAACTACCCCTTAAATAATATGCTTTATTTATCATAAATATACTCTCAATGTTGATTTTGTTACAATACCCCTTTCAAGTTCATTAACACGAATAGATATCCAAGATTAAAGAAGTTATTACCTTATGGTGCAAACTTCCTGACTTTTTACACTATGCAGTTCTTCAACATTTATAGCCATACAGCAGAAAGTCATCGACGGAGCTAAGCTTTAGCTATACCTTTAATTGGCATGGACAACTTCAACTGCTAAAAGGAAGCATACAGTGTTTGGTGGCAATAACTATTCCTGAGAGACTACTCCAAAAGGGCAGGTAGGAATCCTTTGAAGGACCACAATACCAGAGGTTACTGCTCCATTCAATATGGGCACGATACTCCCATTGCATATACATCAAACCATCTCTATACCACTTATTTATCGTGACCAATACGCAAAGGATATAAGGTGACAGTAATCTCTGGATCGGAGAAAGGAAGATCTAATATTTGTCCTTCCAAGGAAACTTGAGTTTTTATCCAAAAAGACAAAGGTCATGGGGGTTGAGTAAATGGAGCCTCTCCAGAAGAAATTACAAAAAGTTGCCAAGCGGTTCCAACTGAAAATGAGTGGGGATGCCACTGGCAGTGTGGAACGTGCAAAGGTAGAACATGGGATTAAAATTTCTACAAATGTTCTGTAGGGGACCAGAAAATGATGCCAAATAAAACTATTAGGTACGACAAAATTGTTACTATAAAAATCCAGAAACATTATAGGAGAGAAAGGCATATACCCGAAAGAACTAATGAACAAGTCGAGAGGAGTAAAATCTGTACGGAGATCATGGTGTATTTATTCACAAAGACTACTAACTCATGAACCTGAAATAGAAAATTCCCCGGAGGTAAAAGGATGGACGATGGAGACTGCTCAAATGCTGGAGTTCCACCAATGGGCGATCGCAGAACAGGAAACAGATGCAGAATTTACATAATGCTATTGCTGAATTTGATGATAGTACACAACTCATCTCATCATGCAGTATGAGTAAGATTAATTCCCTTATTCAGTCGTTCAAGAATGCCATTGGCCTTCCTCTTGGCCCTGGAAGTTCCATCTCGAGCCAGCTTTGAGATTGTTTCATAAACACTCTCCTCTTCCCTAATAACCTTCCACATGTTCCGATCATTAAAACAGATTGTATGAAGAATAGCAATGCAATTTTCCTTACTACGCTCGCATGTGCTCTCTCTGATAATGCGAAGCAAGCAAGGGACACCTCCAAGTTCCCCTATTTCTTCAACAGCATGTTGATGACTAGAAAGCATTGCAAGAATAGCCAATAACTCATCAACATGGGCACCAATAATTATCTTCTCGACAATTACCTTAACTGCACCATCCCTCACAGCTCTTGCCTTGTTTTCATGCATGATACAAAGATTAAAAATTGCAGAAGCACCATCTTTCATGGCCGTAGGATGTCCCTCTTCCAAAAGGTCAATCAGTGGCCTTAGTGCACCAGATTTCCCAATAAGTGCCTTATTGGAGTCAAGGGCAGATAATGTGAAAAGTGCAGCCGCAGCATTAGTTCTTGCTTCAATTGTTCCAGACCTTAATGTTTCCACAAGAAGTGGAATAACAACTGGCGTTTCGGCAACAAGTTTTTTGTTGTTATCGTGGATAGAAAGATTGAGTAGGGTCGTAATCACATCTTCTTGAAGCTCAGGATGAACTGCACTTCCAGACTTGCTTTCAGAGAGTGGATGCAGTAATTGTGGAATGGCATCAACAGACTCACCAAACAACGCCCGGAATGAGGGCATCCTCTTTGTCAACAATCGGAGCTCTTTAGCAGCTTCTTTCTGTTCAGGAAGCACTGAAGACATCTTTTGAAGCAGTGATAAGAAATGATCACGATCAGCTTCTGTCAACCCTTCCCCATTAACATAGTTGACAGAATCTGGCAGTTCTAAGCCCTGAATTTTGCACCATTGAAATATCATCTCCCTGACCAAGTGATTGGGGAGAAGGACGGTGTGTGAGAGTACTTGTTGAGTTAGAGGACATGTCCTATTGCCAGCTTTCAGCCATTTCTGGATAAATGGTCTATCATAAGTCTGCACAATAAAACCAAACATATGAAAAGCCAAATTAAATATAAAAAGGACTAATGAATGACTGAACTAACTACATACAAATACCCAGGAGAAAAACTGGACTAGAAGAATCGCAACTGTTAAATTCTGGTCCTGTACTTAGATAGACGTTGAAAACGGTAAACATGACAGTACTTCCGAAAAACACAAGGAAAAGGAGAAAATGTGGGAGGAAAACTCATATGGTCAGCGTTTTGGTAATCCAAATTCATTCAGTCAAACTAATTGCTATTTCCCAATGTTTGAGAGAGGTTAAAAGCAGCATCCAACACTTTAATTCCACCAACTACTCGATTTCAAATCTTTTTGACTGGTAATCCAATCCAACTAAACCCAGTAAAAGTTTTTAACAGCATTGTCACACGAAAAACCACATTCATCTTGTTTGGTTTCTGAGAAAAATATCAGGGTGAGAAAGAAAAAAAAAGCCCCTGCAACGCCAAATCGAGAAAAAGTTACAGTTTTTCAAAAGTAAATTTGAAACCTTACAGAAGGCCAACAGTAAAGTAATACAGAAGACAATATATTTTGAACAGTTGTGGTTGTTTCAATTGAAGCAACGAATTTTCTCTGACTTCTCTGAGTAACCAAACAGCGAAAAGAAAAGAAATCTTGAAACTAACCTGACCCGTAGACAAAATCACAGGATCTCTCATCAACTCCTTGGACAAAGGACACTTAAACTCCTCGGGACATGTCATCGCTTCCCTTAGTTCCAAAGACAGCGATCTCTTCCTCATCTTGAGTTCCTTTAGAGCAGATAGAGTTTCTCTTGCCTGATCGACTGCTTCAACGGGGTAATCATCAACGTCGACAATAGTCCTCACTAGCTTCTGAAGCTCTCTTTTCAACTCCGTTGCCTTCGCCATGACCGGTGGATCGGAATCAAAAGCGCCGGTTTTGGCCATGTGACGGTGGGGTGAATCAGGGCCGTTGGACAAGAAGACTTTGTTGGATTATTATACAGAGATTATCTTAAAATCCTCAGGGCACTCTTGAAAAGGGAATGGGAGTGAGAAACGGAAAATTTCTCTACTTCATTTGCTTACCTCTCTCTCTGTCCCTCTCTCTCTCTCTCTCTAGTTCTTCTATTTACAGTGACTCTCTGAACTGAGAAGAAGCTGTCTACACTCAAATCTCTCTGTTTTCATGTAATCCGGAACCGTGTCCTAAGAAGTTTTCTCTCTCACACACACATTTAATGGGCACAGGTTTTCCTCCCCACCAGATTGTCACGTTCTCATCAAAAATTTCCTCTCTTGTTTTCTTTTTTTTTTTTAATTATACAAAAAAATCAGAGGGGTAAGTAATTATGTTCTTATTATGTTCAGGAAAAAAGAAGAAGAAAGGCATGTACCGTACATTTGGCTTCGCTTACAGAAGTTGAGTGGAGCTGTGAATACGTAACATTTGTTTGGTAAGTAATTTACTTCTTACGGGGCTAACTTGGTGCCTTTTTAAAATTGAGACACTCCTAAAATACTTCGTGGCTAAATAAAAAAAATACACAATTTGCCCGTAAAGTAAGATAAACGAATTAACCTCACTCAAATATTTATAAATTGGTAAGACTAAAGGAGATTACCCTATTAATCTTAATTTGTCACTTATAATAAGACTACACCAATTGGCTCTAATTAAGCATGTGTACACAATCTAAACAGTGAAGATAGAAATAGTGACTTCAAATGGGGATGCATGGGACCCCATGGTCCACAGGTACGCAATCACGGAATCTATGGCCTAAACAGCTGGAATGACGCGTAGGCTGAAGAGACTGCAATCCGGTGCTTTTCTGCTGTTGTTACCTCCTGGAACGGATTTCAAAGAGGCATGCATCTGATCGACGTGGGTTTAAATTTGGTGCAATCCATTATCATCACACCTGTCACTCTGACGACCCAAAATGCGCTCTGTTGAGAGTTTGAGACACGTTTTCTCCTCCTTTTTCTACCGTCCCGATTGAAGGAGAGAAATACAAAGTCAAACATTATCTTAGAAATCGAAATCGAATCTAACGATGAAGGTTCTTGAAACCTTCCTTAATGACTGCCTTTAAAGAAGTGATTTGCCGTCATATCTATCATATACCCTTTAAACATACTTATAACACAAGTTTTGTTAAAGTGATTCTATGAATTCTTTTCTATCCACAACCCATTAGAAAAGAAGTGATTGTATTAATCGTCAAAATTAAAGCACACTTCTTCTTGGAAGGAGGGGATCTTGATGACATATCAAACTGTTTACTGTCCGCCAAGATGGGTCCATGCATGTGTTAATACCTTCAATATTGATTAATGTCTATATCCTTTTGATGACTTACGAAAGATCAAGTGTGGGAAATGTGAAACGAACTCTTCAAGTGAAACGCAAATTTTTTTTAAAATGTTTTTAACCTTACCCTTATAATGTTAAACTTATCCGCCTTGTCTTTTAAGTTTTGCTTTTAAGCTAACTTATTGTATTCTTCTTTTTTGTTTCCTTCATTTTTTATCAATGAATTTTTTTTTAATTTCTAAAAAAAAAATAGTATTAGAGCTTTGAATGCAGTCTTACACTACAAAAAAATAGGTATTTAACGACAAAAATTACTGACGGAATGTGAAGGTTTTCTGTCAATAAACGAATTTACTGACTAAAATTACTAATCGCATGAGTTGCCGGAGAAATGATCATCGATAATCTTTAGCGACGAAATATAAATATTCTATTGGTAATTTACTGACGATTATTTTTTTCTCCGTCAGTAAATATTACTGACGGACAAAGTATTGAAAATCCGTCAAAACATTTAGCGACGGTAAGTTGTATTTTGTCAGTAAATTTGGCGACGGTCAAGTTGTAGAAGTTTCGTCGAAAAATTTAGCGACGACGATCACTTTAATACTAAATTTACCGAAGAATACGATAATTATGTAAAAATTAAATATCAATAATAAGATTACCAATCAAAATTAAATTTACAACTTAAATGTATGAAAAAAACAATATTGGTACATTTACCGACAAAATGTTCTTATTCCATCAATAGTTTATTTAATTTTGATTAGTAATCTTGTGATTGATATATAATTTCTACATTTATTTGGTGATAATATATTGAATTTTTTCTACATTTAATTTTTTTAAATAGTAATTTGAATGATAATATAAAATAAAAATTATCTTAACTGATAATAAAAAGATTATTATCTACAATAATATACAATAATAAAAATGTAATTCATATAAAATGACTTGAGAGTAGTAAAACTACGCTATACAGTTGCTGAAGGTGGATGGTCTGACTGGTTCGATGAGGTGCTGCCCCTCCCCTTCAACTCATCCATCTCATTACGAAGCTGCGTGTGTACTCCATCGACTATTGCAACTGAGTTGCCAGCATTTGTACTGTGCTCTCAAGCTGAACGACTCTCTCATTGGATGCTAATTGCCTACTAGATGCAACTGTATTGGACGTGGAGGATTGCGAATAGCATATGTTCGCAAATGAACATAAGCCAAAGATCCTTTTACGACAGTCCCTACCACCCACTCCATTAAGATATCCCTGACTCTCATCAATAGCTTCAGAGTGCTGAAACTGTCGTTGAATGCTTTTTGTATTTGGTCCTATGAGGAGGCAATGTTTATGTTAATTAGTGATAATTATTAAGAATTAATATTAAAGTATAAATTTCACATATATTAAGTTCCTTACATCGGGTGTTGACAAAGGTCACACCATTATGCTTCTTAGTATGGGTGTGCAAAAAGAGCTGACGGGATGTAAGCTTCCTACCCATAGGCTTTTTCCACATCAGAATAAAATGTTATAAGTGAACTACAATTTTAAAAAATTTTGGTATAGTCTCCTCTATTTTTATAATATTTACCCCTTGTTGAACAAAAAAAGTAACTAAAAAATACAGTTATATATGACACCAGACATTTATAGCATTATCATTCTCCATGATACACATATTTTCATTCCAAAATTCACACATCAAATTAAATTGAAATACATCAACGTGAAAAAATCAGAATATAAATGTAAAGTGTAGATAGTTATAAGTTTCTCTGCATGCTCTTGGTAGGTAAAAGATCCTCCAGTATGTACGGGAAGACTCTCTACCCCAATCCTCCACGTCTGTTGGCAGAATTGCGTTCTGAAATGGACATTGCCTCAGGTGATGTCCAATACTGCTGTCAACGACTCCATATTTCTTTAGATATATATATGGAGGTCATACACCAGTCTTATATAGCACACCAAGAAAGACTCTATAAAGTGTACGAGCTCGCCTCTCCCATACTTTATAAATTACCGCCAAAAAATTCTTTATGAAAAAAAAACATACTATAAGTACTTATAACCTACAATATTTATCTAATTAATGTATAAAATTAATTAGATAAAAAATATATAAAAGAATGTATTTTTTTGTACCTCAAACTCTTGATAATAAAAATTCTTTGTCGCCTGAGAGACATTCTTCCATATATAACCCTGAAGATCAATCTTCTCCTTGAACTTGGATGTCATTTTTCTTGAGCACGTTCCAAACAGAATCAACCTAATATATAAGCAATTTTAGATCATTTTCAAATCAAAACCTATAACTTCAGTATAAACCTATGGTGTTATCATGTATGTATTTTCACTCACAGATTGTTGACTATTGTGATGTGCGTTCTTCCATCTACTCCCTTAGCTCTAGGCTGGAGGTCACCTTCTTCATCTGCAACATTTACCGCTGATATCTGTGTCAGTATATGGGTGGTAGATGGTGTAGGGCTGATGGATGGTGTAGCAACAAGTACAGAAGTTGATACCTCATCTGGATGTGTAGTAGCTGGAGGTACAACACCTGATTCTGTAGCAGCTGCAACATATGATGCTTCACCTAAAAAGTAACTAGCTCCAAATCGTGGTAACCTTAACCTTGGCCACATCATATCCTATTTTCTCTTTGTTGGCATATTTTTAACCTGAAATTCACATTTTTTAAATATTCCAGTAATAGAACAATATAAATTAAATATATAACAATATATTGTTGATGCAATAATAGATTTATTCATCTAATATTTTATTACAAACACAAATTAATCGTTATCATGATCACTTAATTGTAAATTAAAATCATCATCATCTTCTTTTTCTGAAGGATTAGAATCGAACTTAGGCTCCTTTTCAGATCTCTCACCCTCCTCATCCTCTCCAGTAAAAATTTCAACATATTCATTACTTGGATCGTTCAAAGATTCATTCCCATCATATATAACACATGCATTTATTTTATAAACATCTTCCTGAAATGCTTCACTTTCAATTCTCTTATTTTCTCCTTTTCCACATAATTCAAAAACACTTCTAGGTTTTTCTTTACAAATGGCCAACCAATCTAACTTATCTCGTTGTAAGCTGGGAAAAGGGATATAATACACCTGGATCTCTTGCATCACCAACACAAAAGGTTCAAATTGTCTAAATCTTCTTTGCTGGTTGATTTCAACTAGATTGCATTGACTGTGCACTTTTGTACCAACATTAGGAGTTGGTTCAAACCATTCACACTTAAATATCACACTCCGCTTTATTAGCAATGCAGGGTACTCAATTTCAAGTATCTCAATAATTTTACCATAGTAATCCATCAATTCTTCCTATATGCACACCCCACTATTCACTGTTGCCATGCTATGACCATGATGTTCTGTATGAAATTTGTATCAATTAATGAAATATACCGGATACAATTTAATAGTTTGCAAAGGTCCTTTCGTAAGATCACATATGAACTTGTTCTCTATTGTATTTTCTAAGGCCTAAAAAAATAATATTAAATAGTATAATGTCATTGGAACACTTTGATCTTATAATTCAACAATTTCAATAATTGTACGTAAAAACTTACATATTTCTTGAACCATCGAGGAAAGTGTTTTTCAGCTTTTTTATTGATATCATCTTGTAATGCCCCAACATATACCCTAGAAGTATTATCGCATGTCTATGGTGTGTTAAGAAGTGAACATAACGAATTAAGTACATCTAAGTATAATAAGATATTTAATGATACTTAATGTAAAAGACATGAGTAAATCGATAATTTGTTCGCTTTAACATGGACATACATACTTAGACGTGAAATATGTATACAAAATTTTGATATGTTTGCTTGAATTTATAATGTGAGGGGAATTAGTAGAAGAAGTATTCCATAAGTAAATGGGATATTGTTGGTTAAATTGGATGTGTTTTTGCATTGCTATTGCATGATAAGACTGAAGTTAGTTGGTTTGGGATATGTACCCTGCTGTTTGGATAGGTTCTTCTGAATATATTTCTGTAATTTGGCCATATCCTGGCTTGTAGACCTCAAAATTGGATAATTTCAATTAGAGAATAAATTAGAGATGTAGTTCTAAAACTTTCAGGAAGGAACCGATGTAACATCCCGATCTCGTAACAAGGGTAGAACCCTAAACATGTGGTATATGTGTGATTAATCGGAGAAATTGGGACGACACATCTCATGCTCATGCAT
>JAOTBA010000009.1:5913651-5927688 GCA_025629845.1 Erythroxylum squamatum | reverse complement strand
CTTCTCAAAATCCTTCCCAAAACTCAATCAATCAAGCAATATACAAGTAGATCTAGTCAAAACAAGAAGAAATCAACCCATTCTTACCTGTTTTAGCCTCAGATTCGTCAAAATCTCCAACTTTTCTCAAACCCTTTTCTTCTCTTCTTCTCTCCCTCGCCGTCGACGACTCCCTCTCTTCTTCCTCTTCTATTTTTCTTCTATTTTTGTTTTCTTTTCCCTTTTTATACTACTCTTAACCCTTTTTATGCAAAGCCTAAAATACCCCTCCACTTAAGCCTAAAATCCTTAAACCTAAATGGTCTTCCGAAATTACCCCTCTTCCATTTACCCAATTAATCATACTTTAGGCCATAATTTAATACCTTAATCAAACTTTAATCTAATTCTAACCTTAGCAAAAAAATTTAATTCCAATTAACTGATCTAATAAGACTTTAACAATTTAAAAACATGCCTCATAATAAATAACAAGTTCGGGGTCCAACATTCCATCTTTTTGTTCATGTTCATTATGTCATCTTATGTGAGATGCCGTAACATCAGAGGCATATATTCTTTGAAGTCTCGGAGTTAGTGGGAAATAATACATTTGCTTCCAAGGTACTAAGTTATGTTTCATAGTATGCTTTCTAGGTTTGAACCTAGATTGACCATAAAATTTGTACTCTTATAATTTCACAACATCTCCCCAAAACAACATACATCCCAATTTGTAACAATCAATTTTTTCAACTAGGAAACCAAGACCTTAATAAGTTTCTTCATATTGTAAAATTTATCAACCATTGTATGATCAGGAGGCAATGATTCATTATACCAACCAAGAATTTTATCAAAAATTCGATCAGGAATATGTCTTTCAAACTTTATGTTCAATATGCGAGCAACTGAAGACAATTGAGTCATCGTCTCACAATTTGGCCATAATTCTTAGTCAGTTGATTGTAGTATGTCAAAAAACTATTTTGTATGTAGGTTTAGTTCTTCTTAAAGATTTTCTATATTTTTTTAAAAGGTATAACCAGTTGCATCATAAACCATTTGGATGTAAGGATTTTCAATTGCACCCATATTATTTGTTCTAAATCTAATCCCCCCTTCAAACCCATCCATATTTATTAACGAGTTTGCTTCATTACCCCTTAAAGTGTTACATATCAATGGCTCCTTATGTTGTGTCCACTCAAAATAATTTGAAACAAACTATTTTCTTAACAAATGGAGTTTCACTTTATCAATAGGAAGAAAATCAATATGTTTGCACTTTTTACATGGACATCTAATCTTTGGGCCATCCATATATACATGTTGAGAATATGCATAGTGAATAAAAGCTTCAACTCCCTCAACAAAGTCAGGATTAATGAAATCGTCAGGTGTTAATCGTTTATACATCCGAGATCTATCAACATTACTCATTTATGCAAAACAATTATTTAAAAATTGAGAATTAATCACATTGAAGTTCAAGTAATCATGTTTGAATTAATCACTTATAAGTTGATTTCCAAAGTTTGATTTTAAGTAAGCACTATGGTACGTGGCATTGTTTACTCCTGTGAATCGAGAAAGCAGGTTCTCGCTATGACTTGTAGGCTCGTGGAATTTTTCATTGATAAGTCTCGTGGGAGCTATATCAAGGGTTTCCAGCCTATATACCTTCTTAGTTTTTATGCCTCAAATCATTGTGAATTTTCTATAACTAAACAACTTACTACTTCTTTAATGTTTTGATTCAAGTTCATATAAGTTCGAATTAAAAGAAACACTAAGGTACGTAGCATTGTTAAACCATATGAATCGAGAAAGTAAGTTCTCATTGCAACTCCTAGGCTTATGGAACTTTTCACCGATAAGCCTTATAGGAGTTGCATCACAGGTTTCTAGCCTATATACCATCCTAGGGTTTATTATGCGTCAAATCATTATGATTTTTCGTAACTATACAACTTACTACTTTTTTAATTTTTTGATTTAAGTTTGCAAACTAAGTTCGAATTAAAAGAAACACTAAGGTACGTGGCATTGTTACACCATATGAATCGAGAAAGCATGTTCTCGTTGTACTCCTAGGCTCATGGGACTTTTCACTGATAAGCCTTATGGGAGCTGCATCATGGGTTTCTAGCCTATATACCATCCTCGAGGTTTATTATGTGTCAAATCATTGTGAATTTTCCATAACTATAAAACGTTCTACTTCTTTAATTTTTTTATTCAGGTTGGTACAATAAGTTCGAATTGAAAGAAACACTAAGGTACGTGAAATTGTTATCCCACATGAATCGAGAAAGCAAGTTTTCGTTGTGACTTCTAGGCTCATGGAATTTTTCACCGTTAAGCCTCATGGGAGCTGCATCAAGGGTTTACCATCCTAGGAGTTTATTATGCATCAAATCATTGTGAATTTTCAGTAACTATACAACTTACTACTTCTTTAATTTTCTTATTCAAGGTTGTTCACTAAGTTCGAATTAAAAGAAACACTAAGGTATGTGACATTGTTACACCATATGAATCGAGAAAGCAAGTTCTCGATGTGACTCCTAAGCTTGTGGAATTTTTCACCGATAAGCCTCTTGGGAGTTGCATCATAGGTTTCAGCCTATATACCATTTTAGGGGTTTATTATGCCTCAAAATCATTACAAATTTTCTATAACTATACAACTTACTACTTCTTTAATTTTTTGATTCAAGTTTGTACACTAAGTTCGAATTAAAAGAAACACCAAGGTACGTAGCATTGTTACACCATATGAATAAGGAAAGCAAGTTCTCACTATGACTTTTAGGCTTGTAGAATTTTTCACCTATAAGCCTCATGAGAGCTGCATCACGGGTTTCCAGCCTATATACCGTCTTAGGGGTTTATTATGCATTGGATCATCTATAAGATTCCAAACTCATTCCACATACAGTAAATACTTATGTAATTCATACATCTACTCATCAATGATTCAAAGAAAACCCAAACATAAATACTTAGATTATTAAAGAAGAACATAAAAGCTCATTAATGATTATAAGAATATTCTAAACAACAACGCAAAATCAAGACCTTCTTTGCATTAACACAAAACCCAAACATAAATACTCATACTATTAACACAACATATATGGTAGACATTAGTTAGACGACTTACTTGGATGGACGGACAACCACAACTACAAAGAAGAAGGATGAGTGATGCTCTTTGACACAAAATAGGGCTTATGAAAAAGACTATTTCATATTTAATATAATACACTTGTTCAATAGTTTTGTATTTATATCTGTTGCATACAACGCCAAATTTCACTATAAGCATTAACACTTGAAACTCTTACAATCAATTAGAGATATAATGTCAACAAAAGCATGTGATATATACCAACACAAGCAGAACAATTTCAACATGTGATATAAACATCAAAAAGAGATAAACATAATGATTTTGTTACTTCTTTTGTTACCTTGGGAATTCTTTTACATAAGTGATAGAATAAATGGATCACAAAACTTTATCATTATATTCCAGACTAACATAAACCAAAACTTGCCATAAGACAAATGCTTATAATCTCTAACCAATATTTTGTTATGTTAGGCATAATGTAATGGAATTTATATTACGACATACAGTTCAAATAACATGCTTCATTAATGCTCCAAACAAGTTCATTATACCATTTTCCTTATGATTAGAGTCGACTATTATAATCTCCCTTACTTTTATTAAAATGCAATAACACCACCAATGCTTATTCTAAATGAGAGGATTAGAAACAATGAAGAAAAATATATTCAACTCCAATTCATTATCTAAACTGTTATTTCATGCATCAATGCTAATATAAATAAATAAAATACAGTTACCAATCTAGTCTTGAATGAATCAATGGCAATATCCAAATCATTGCCAATATATGTTGCATATATGAAAGCAATATGCAAGAAATTAATAGATAATAAGGAAAAGGATTTGTTGATATTTTTCTTCAATATTTTGTTTACATCTGTGTAACAAGATTACATCAATTTCAATAATTGATGGATAGAACAATGTATTAGTTTCAATCTAGGAATTAAGGCAATTCCATTCTATAATTTCATGTAAAAGACGGTTCTAATCCTTTTATTCTTTTATAATAATAAGGAATCACATGAATTGATTGCTATTTATCTCAAAGAACATATTTTTATGCCACATAAAAGCATGCCATGGATAATACATTGATATGCCATTTAAAAATGTTTTTTTGGCATCAATGCTTTGGAGAAAGAGGGTAAGGGCCATAGCCACCGAATATCCTGATGTTGAGCCCTCACACATGTATGTTGACAATGTTGTAATGCAGATTATTCGCGATCCGAGACAAGTTTTTGACAAGCATATAATTCAGAAGAATTTTAGATATGTTCGAAAGCGAGGTGGCAGTAGAATTGATAAAGCCTATCAATATCTAATATGTGAACTTTGTAGATTGATACAATAGTGACTAATAAAATATTTAACGATATACTCTCTGATGAGGCTTCAATGATTACTAGAAGTATAGGGATGCTACCATGTGTAAGTCTTGGTGCAATGGTATGCAAAATCATATTATTAAAATCATGATTGTAATAATTCCTTATTATACCAAACTCAAATAACACATAAACTCAAACACACAATACTTAAATTGGCGTTCATATATAAGCATTTAAATGAAGACTTGAACTAATCACAATGGCTTGTCAACAATTAGGAATTTCACTCATACAAGTAAAAGCACTAAGGACATATAACCATTTGATAAAAACTTCAAGAAGGGTTTGTTTTTATAATGGCATGTTGATCGTATGGATTCTAAGTAACATAATTCATAACATGTGATGCTCTAACCAATCAGTCTAAATACATATGAAGATCACCTTCTAACCTTATCCAAAACAATATATATATATAAGAATAAAGAAACAAGATAAGATTGAAGCACTTATAAGTAGTTAAATAGTATTAACTTAATAATAGAGAAATAATAGTCATTAGAGTATCTCACCTATGGTAGAATTGTTATTATCTTAATATTGGTACGAGTCTAGAAACACTTCAACTCCCTACATAAAAAAAGAGAGAGGTTAGACATATAAATAGTAAGGTGTAAATTCATGAAACGAAGAAAGATATTATGCACCTACAATAAAGATAAAAGGTAAATAGTAAATTTATATGTTAGATTACATAAAGTAAAATAAAAGCCTTACAAAGTACTTTTTTTTTTTACTTTTTCTCTAGTTGACCTATCATCATAAAAACTTTATCTAAAGTTAAGCAAGAACCAAAAGTAATGGAGCGATATAAAATAGAGAAAGAATGGTAAGCATATTTTTTGTATTTCTTATTATAATCTCAATTTTATTAAAAATATGCCCAACAAATACATTTTTCACTGTATCTCAAGTTTTTTCTTTTCGAATTTCACTTGTCCATCATAGTCAACTATTAGGATAACATAAATATTAATTGTGAAATTGTAGGTATTTGAATGGAAAATAGTTGGGTATTTAATACTTGATAGAAGATACTGTGAAAAGTGAATGGAAAATGTTGGTTATTTGAGAGTGGAAGGGATAAGAAAGCTAAAATGTAAGAGAAAACTTAAATTAAACACTAAAATGGATAGACATGTCACATCCATCTCAAAAAATAACAAATGGAAGAGGCAGTGAGTTAATATATACTAGAGGAAAAAGATAACTCATCAAGTAGTTTAAACTAAAATAGGCGACTTTGTGGAAGTGGTAACTTTTGATCTACGTAATAACTATTTAATATAAAATATGGTTATAGTAATCAATTTATCATTATATCTAAGTGAATAAAAAGAATATTATTAATACATATGAAGAGTACCATCATAACTTATAAAGAATACCCTCTATACAAAGTATACCATAATTCAATGTAAAAAATATCATCATGCCATATAAATAAGTAACATCTTTACTTTAATATGTCAATATCACAATTGAGTGCAAACAACACCATAATAATATATAAAGAATATCATGAATTTATACAAATTATACCACGAGTCTATATGAAAAACACCATTACACTATATAAATAAGTACCACTTTTACTTTAACATATTAATACCACAATTGAGTATAAAGAATGCCATCATAACTTATAAAGAATACTATGACTCTATATAAATTATACTACAAATAGATATAAGAAATATCATCATAATATATAAATGAGTACTTTCTTTACTTTAATTTTTTAATACTATAACTACGTATAATGAACACCATAACAACATATAAAGACACATTGACTCCATACATTCTACACCATAATTATATATAAAAATAACATCACACTATACAAATGAGTATCACTATTACTTTTATGTGTCAATAACATAATAAAGTAGTAATAATATCATCACAACATATAAAGAATAACACGACACCATATAAACTATACAATAACTCCATAGAAAAGATATCATTATACTATACAAATAAGTATCAACTTAAGTTTAATATGTTTATACTATAATTAAGTATAAATAGTATCAACATAATATCTAGAGAATACCATCACCATACAAATTATATCATAACTCTATATAAAAGTACCATCACACTATATAAATAAATACTATCTTTACTTTAATATGTCAATACCACAACTAAGTATAAAGAATACCATCATAACATATAAAACAAAATATCAAACTCTATACAACAAATAACATCACACTATAATCAAAGTACAATTTTAGTATAATTTTGAAATACTATTTTTTTTAGTTCACGCAAATGTTCGTTATATGATCCTAAGTAGATTAGCTTCTATATTATTTTTGAATTCCATTTATTACATATTCATTTTTTAGTTATGCAAAAATATCATGTATTAGTTCATTATCAAAATTGGTTAATCTTTTGTGAAATGTTGTATATGTTTTTCTTAATATTTAAACTGCTTTAAAGCAATCACGGTGGATTAAATGTACTAAATTTCAAAGTAAAAGATTTCCCTGATGAATTTCGAAGTGCAAAAGATTTCAAGATCATCAACATTATCTCGTGACACTAAATACAAATTTAAGCATCTCAGGTGGTGGGATGATGCTATAAAAAAACCATCAAATATTTATCTTTGTTTTCTCAAAATCACGAAAATTGTAACCCCTTTAGGAAAAAAGAAAGAAAAACTAGAAAATGAAATCTCTCTCCTTACATTCATGCAAGTTATAATAATATTCGTTCCGTTGGTTTCACAGATACTATAAATCATAATAAAGAGTCGTTCATAGCACAACAAAACCAAAGTGTTGTAGAGAAGATCTATAGACCATACTTAGTTGTCATTGTCTCTAAAGCAGATGCTACACCTTTTCAGGCCTTGAAGCAGATGCGACGAAGGAGGGGGGCTTCGATAGTGACAGAGATGAGGACGGTGGGACGATGAGGATAGTGGGGCATCGGTAGGGATAGAGAGGAGGACGATGGGACGACGACAACAGAGAGAAGAGAGAAAAGGCAAATGCAATGGAGGAGGGGGAGGGGGGCCTTCGGTAGCTTTTAGGTTAAACGAAAACGACGTCGTTTTCGTTTTATTAAAAACATTGAAACTAAAGCAAATAATGACGTTTATCTTTCAAATTTACATCGTTTTCGTTTTATTAAAAATGTTGAAACTGAAGCAAATGATGATGTTTATCTTTCAAATTTACTGACGGAATACATTTTCGTCGGTAAACCCCGACGCTTATTTATGCCGCCAAGTATTGTCGCCTATTTTACCGATGAGAATTTTCCATCAGTCGCTATATTCTATTAAAAAATTTGCTGGGATAATTTCTCTCCACATTTACCGACCGGTATTTTGTCCATCACAAAATGAAAATTTTCTCAACAATGTTACCAATGGAACATGATTTTTGTTGGTAATTTGCTACGGTTTCATTTCCGTTGGTAATTTTCTATTGCTAATTACTAATTTTCTTGTATTTTCTGTTACATAGTGAATTTGCTCTTGATATTAACTTCATTTTTTCCTGAAACTAACATGAACTAAAGGGTAGTAGTGGCTCTTAAATGTTGAATTTCTCGTTTAGTTTACAAACTGAGAAACTTTGAAAACTATCAAAATAATTATTCTTATCTGGTTATATCATATGGTTTAGAAAATATTTCTAAATTGAGGTAAATAATTCAAGCATTGCATACACAAATTTATGGTGGAAGAAAAAAGTTAAAAGTGTGCTTCGAAACAACTTTGTAAATAGCAGATGTTTAAAACCAAGGGGAACCAGATAATCTTTGTGATACAACATCACCCACTCAAATAAATGCATTGTGTGTATCTTAACTAGTCTGTAATGGATAGGAGCAGTATTCAATAATATTGCTGCAGGACCTAGTAACAATGCCGTCAAAAGCTGTTGTGGTTGAAGTATTCTTCCATAGAATGCATTAGCTACATTGAATCACGGTAAATGAAATATACAGGAAACCGTAAAGTGTAAGAAGCACCAAGCACGGTTTTAATAAGCCAGTTTTTAGAAAAGAAAGCAAAAGAAACGAGAAAAAGAAAGAGGGTCATGTTGTAAGCTTTGTTGTTCAATAACTAATGACTATCAAAAGGAATGCTACCTAAACTATTCCTTCAATTTCAGTGTTTCTCTTAGAAGTTCAACTTGATTCTCAACTATCTAACATTTTGCACATTGTATGCTAGTTAAATGCTCTAGTTCATCCATCGTTGTTACATGCCAACCAGGAGGGTTGTCCGTGCATGGGTTTATATGGGACCCACGCCCAATCCATGCCAACATGTCTAGCTGTCGAAGGCCTTTGGTGTTTGCCAAATGGCTGCAACAACAGGTCCATTGCACCAATAATGCTCTTTAAGAAGCTTAATCCTTCCATCTCGTTGTACTTGGGTATGCTCACATCCAACATGTGCAAATGTCAACACCTTGCATCATAATTTGTCTTAGTCAGTTAGGGTAGGCGTGGGTTACAGAAGAGAATTGACGATTAATTTTCTTGTCATTGCAGAACTTCGCGAATGCTTTCCAGTTTCGTCTTTGTCTACAATTATCTTTAAGGGTATGCATATCAGCTTATGAGAAAAAATTTTATCAACTTTTTGGAACACTTGATATGAGTTCTGTTTCGACCTATAAGTAAAGTAATTTACTGTCATTAACAAAAACCTGTATTGTCTCATTGTTAAGGGGTATGACTTGAGGATATCTATTTTGTGCTAAAAGAATGAGATTGCACTTGATACGATTAATTAGTTTGCGATTAGCTGGCGGTGAAATTCATTCATAGATATGCTAGGTGTATTCTTTTGGCCACGGTTGTCTCTTTTGATAACCTCTGCATGTCTATGAATGAGTTTCTTAAAGTTTTTGTCCATATTGCAATTTTGAAATACACCTAGCATATGAGTGTGTGTGTGATCACTCGTACAAATGTTCATCTATTAATTATATTACAGTCACTACAATAGATAATCTTATTGGCGACGAATTCAAACGCCGCCAAATATTAAAAAATCATGTGAAATAATAGTTTGCGATGAAAAACAATCGTTGCCTTAATGGTTGCTAAATCTAGGTAGCAAAACAATATTCGCGACGCTTTTTGAAATCGTCGCAGAAAGGTTTTGGATACATAATATATTCGTCGGTAAAACATGTAACAAACGAGACCCAAAAGCGTCGCACTTATGAATTTGTGACGTATATGTTTCGTAGATAAAGGTTTTTACCTACAAAACTATAGTCGTACGTAATTATTTTTACTGACGATTTTGTTTTTGTAACAAAATAATTTTAACCACTAATTATTTGTTGTAGGTAAATGTTTTTAAATACGTTCTTGTAAACGTAGGTAATAACATTTTGTGACGATTTTGTTTTGGTATCTAACACTTTTTAGTGACAAACATTTGTTTTAAATATAAATTTTATTATAATTATTAAAAGCAAATTTAATTTAATTTATTACAATTTTTAAAGCAGTTTGACATTTTATAATTAATGTTGGTGACATATCTTTTAAATAATAATAAATTGAAATAAAATAAACATTAAAAATGGAATGTATTTTATAAAAAAATAATTACAGAGTTAATTACAGAGTTTAAACAAAATTTATAAACAAACTAAGACTCCTCATCATTACTGCTACTAACATAATTTGAGTCAAGTAATTTTTTGACCATCTTTTTAAGCTTGTTTACTTTTTTTACATTACGATCTAATTTCTCTTCTGTATATTATAACTTAGACTTCAGTGATTAGTTCTCCTCTTGAAGTGCTATGACATATACTTCTTGTGACGAAGATGCACCAACAGACTTAGGGCCATACCCAAGACCTTTCATATACCTCGATTTTGTACCAAGGACATTGTTGCAAATGTCATCAACATTGGGCTAATTCCCCTGAGACAATGATATTTGCAACAACTCCTGCATTTTGTCCTACAATTTAAAGTACAAAATCGAGTTAAGTAAAAAATTATTACTTAGTAATACACAAAAAATAAATTGTAATATTATTTTTTTGTATATATATGATTACTTTGTGCCTCTTCAAACGTCCAACCTTCACCTTCCTTGTAGTGTGTTAGCTTGTACATTGTGATCCTATCACACTCTTGCCTTTGGAGTTAAGTTTGACTCTATTATATGAATTTAAAAAATTAGAAGATAATAGAATTTATTGTATTAAGAAATAGAATAATAAGATGAAAATGTTACACTTATAAATTCTTATCAGACGACAACAAATGATTTGGAGCAAGTATTATGAAGAGTCTTCATTTTTGCTCTGTTCACCTTGGCTTTCTCACACTTTTCCTAAATTAGGAGAAGTAGTCATGAAATGTATAAACAAAATTAATGAAAGGAAATATGAAGAGAAATAAAACAAACCTGAACCTTCGCAGAGACCCAATAATCACACATTTCATTCCAATTTTTTAGAGTCAACAGTTCCAGAACATGTCTCCTTGCCTCTTGATCGAAAGAGAAAGACTAGTAATATTTATGAAGTCTATATTGATGATCCTTCGCCCTTTGTTTCAACAGTGAACTAACACAGCTTGAAACCTCAGGCTTGTCGATATTAACGATATTGAGCTTCATCTATAAAGAACACGTATAAGTTAACTTGCTGTTTTTATTAAGTAAAATCGCAATACGTATAATCAAATGAATTGAAATATTACTGAAACTTTGTCCAAAGCATTTTGGAGCAAGTTGTCTTCCTTCAACTGCCTGGCATGCTGAAGGTAAGGCAATTCATTTATCACAATAACGCCCAACTCAATGGACAATTTTGCAGATTGGATCTTATCCAGAGGGCAACGTTGTGTGGGATCAATGGTCACAGACAACTTATTGTTCATTGCAACATTCATCCATTGCAAATCATCTCCTTTTGTGATACATCTACCGCATTTTTTAATGACAGTATTGGAACCTAAAAACAAACAATCATAATAAGAAAAACACACTAAACATGGAATAAGTAATTTCAACATTAATGTAAATATGTTTGGTTAACACTAAAATATTTGAAGATCCCTCAGCACTAATAAACGATGTTCGTAAAGGTTGTTACTGACTGTCTTCATTCGAGGATGCAATTGTTGGTTGTTGAATGATGGGATCAGATTGAATTGGTTGTTATGGGGGAGGAACTTCTACGATCGTTGTCACCCTCTTTCCCTTGTTTCTATCATGTGACATTATATTGAACAACTAAAACGAAATATGAAGATAACACATAATCTTAACTCAAACAACAATATTCCACGTGAATATAAGGAGATCAATAGTCAAGTACTAAACATTCGGTGTTGGACCCTGAACTTTTCTATTAAATGCGATTATTTATGTATAAAGAAAAGGAGAATTCTTGAATTTGAAATGAAGTAGGAAATATGGTTTAGGTACAAGATGGGTTAAATGAAGTAGAAAAGGAGAATTCTTGAATTGGAAGTTAAAAGCTGGAAAAATATAATGGAAACATGTTCATTAAGTATGCTTCGGTGTTTTAGCCATAACTTTTTGTCTAGTTATCTGAATGAGATGATTTTTAATTTAGGTTAAACTAGAGAGATAAGGCTACAAATGTTATGATGAAATCGAGTTTCAATTTAGTCTACAAGAATTTCAATTTCTGGATGGAAGTTGAGCACATAATATTGTTTTAGTATAAGAATAGTCCGAAAGTATTTGGGGTTTAACTTTTGGACTATTGAATCAAATCGAATTGAGACAATGAGGAACATTTTTCTAGAAGGAAGTGTTATCAAATTCCTTCAATTATATGATTAGAAAAAGGTCTTGATTGTTTTGGAAGGAGCTAAACATGATTTAAATAATTTTGAGGTCTTGCTAGATTAATTATTTGATTTGGAGTTAATTATTATGTTGATGTTGGTAGGATTTTAAAATATGGTTTAGTTGAATTAAGTAGTAAGAGTATATATGTATGAGGGCTTTTTGGGAAGATCACTTAAGCATTTAAGTTATAAGGCATATAAGGAAGGGTATAAGGGTCTTTGTACACTTATTAATGGCAAAATTGAAAATAAAAGGTGTGGTCTTGTTTTTAAGAAGGGGAAAAACGTGGATTGGAAGAAAGAAAGGAGAGAAGCATTGAAAATTAAGAGAGAAAGAAGGAGAGTTTCGGTTTTTAGAGAAAGGAGGGAGGAAGCTAGGATTTCTTCATTTCTTGGTTTTCAAGAGTGGTTTTGAAGTTCATTCAAGAAGGAAAAAGGAATAGGAGGGTGAGAGCTTCCATTAGAGCCAACAAACTTTTCATTTGGTGAAGATTCAAGGTAAGTTTGTGTTATATCTTTTAGATTTTTGAAAGGGTTTTCGTTCATATAGCTTAAGAAATGTATGGGTTTAAGAATTCTAGGATCAATTTTAGTGAATATATCTTATGGGTTTCTCAATTGGAATGCCTATTGATTTTGAAATTTTGCCATTGATGAAAGAGATCAAGAGAGGCAAAAGGAATCAAGAAAAGGCAAGGGGAGGCAATTTGAGCAAAGTTTAAGCAAGTAATTTGAGGTGGGTTTCACGTTTATAATTGAGTAATAAGCCATTGATGTTTTTGTCCAAAGCAAGAAAGTAAAATGATTTCAATTACTTCATAAATGTTGCTTTTATTGCTTTTTAATGATTTGTGAAATTGCTAAATATTTGGTGTATGAAATTTTGATGATGAATTGTGAATTGCTAAATGAAAGGGTTTTTCGAAAAATTGCATGTTCATGAAAAAAACAAGTTTCCGAAAAGTTTCCATTTGGGCAATCTGTTTTCAAGTCATGATTACATGTTATGTGGGTTTGGTTTGGTCCGTTCTGTTCTGTCAAGTGCACTTGTCTAAAGACTTCTCCCGCCTACCCGTTATTGGCATGGAGCTCCTTCATAGACTCCCTTACGATTACACAAAACCACTATGTGGGATTGTGTTAGTTCATTCTGTTCACGACTACACAGGACTATTATATGGGAATGTGTTAGTACGTTCTGTTACGGACTACCCAAACCATTCTGATGTGCTTATGTGTTTATGATTAAGTTGAAAAATGCATAAATTGTGTTGTTTGTGATTTTGATTACTTGACAAGAATTTTGAGAAGCATGTGTTTTATGACTCAAAAACAATTAACTTTTTGAATGGTTTTGCTTGTTATTCGTCATAAACTTGTTACCCACGAGCTTTTTAAGCTCACTTCCATTTCCGTCCCATCTCTAGGTGATGAGCAAGAGACAGAGTGAAAGAGAGTCAAGGCATTAATCTGGATTTGCATGTCTTGTTTTGTTTTGGAATGATTTATGTAAAACATGGCTGTAGTCGCATGTTGAGCAATTATAGTTCAAGTATTTTATGTAATTTATGATTTTGTGAAATATTGTATTGTGGTACGGAATGCCCATTGAAGTTTGTAAAACTCTTATTTATGATGTTAATGAAATATGGATTTGTGTATGGATTTGAAATG
>JAOTBA010000009.1:5857727-5874918 GCA_025629845.1 Erythroxylum squamatum | reverse complement strand
AGGAATGGGAATGATTCCTATATTTATTAATACAATTCATTTAATTAATTATTAATTAAAATATAACAATTAATTTTAACAATTAATTTATTAATTAAAATATAACAATTAATTAATTAATCAATTAAAATTTCATTAATTAAAATATAATTAATTAAATTATTAATAGTAATTAATTAATTACATTATTATCAATTAAAATATTATTATTAATTAAAATATAATTATTCATTAATTAAAATATTGTTATTAATTAATTAATTAATTAAAATATTTTAATTAAAATATTGTTATTAATTAATTAATTTTAATATTTTAATTAATTAATTAATAACAATATTTAATTAATTAATTAATTAAAATATTAAAATTAATTAATTAATAACAATATTTTAATTAATTAAAATATTAAAATTAATTAATTAATAACAATATTTTAATTAATTACATTATAATTAATTAAAAATAATTAATTAGTTTTGATAAAATTAATTGAAATATAATTTATTCATTAATTAAAATACTCTAATTAATTAATTATAATATTTAATTAATAAATATATTGTAATTAATTAATTACATTATTTTTTACAAACCAACCACTATCAATGATAATGGTAATCATTCCTTCCTCTTAACCAACCATCATAATTATAATGATAATATTCATTCTCATTTCTTACTATATTCATTTCCATTTCTATTACTATTCTCCCGTACAAACCAACTGCCTCCTAAATGACGTAAAGATTTGCGATACAGAGCTCCAAGCTTGTCCCTGTGGAGGAAATCCAGGATTGGCATCGGAGGTTCTTGAAGAACATGAAATCCGGTGCTTGCGATGCTTACAAGGACAGCTAGGTTATTTATGCATCGACTCTCTTCACAGTACACATGCGTGATTTGGCCCTCCTCTTCTATTGTTTTAGTGTTTGAATGAGATTTCTCCCTGTTTAGGTCCTACTGTAAGACGAATAATTTTGAAAAATAATTAAAACGAACACTAAGATGGCTTTGAATTTGACAAGTGCCCATCTTATCATGCTTTTAAAATATCTCCGGGTGGGTCTTGATTTATCACATATTTGGTTGTGTTGCTTTTCCTTTTCAGTATCATAAGCATAAAGCATTTGCTATCCAGATTGGTTATTAAGTCATCTTGTATTCCTCTCTAATACTAATAAAGCTATTTTAACATTTATGCCAAAAGACTAAAGAAGGAATGGTGAGATTTGTATCGTAGCCCGCCCTCACAGTATTCAGAACGCTAGAGTTGGTTTGGCTGGATAGACAGAATCGATTACAGCCACCCTTGACCCTTCTTCCTCCCATGCGAGATATCTTCTTTTCAACCCCTTTATCTTTTAAAGTTCTTATGGCTCATCAAACCCTTTATGCCGACACAAAGAAATATTTTTCTCCCATTGTTAGTACACCTACTAATGTTTCTGAAGTTACCTCACTTGTTCATATGAGTTTGTTTTATTATTTGCATTATTTTCTTCGTAAAATTAACTCTTTTGATAATCCCATAATGTTCAACCTCAAAGTACCTTACCTTAATATGATTTTTCTTCATGATTCTCTTTCTGAAAACACATTATGATATCTTTGGGTACTTTCTGCCTTCTATGCTTGTGTCGTCACCTTATTCCCTCTTCAACTCTACCAATATTTCTATGACATAAACAATCAAAGGTCTTTGTTATGGATATTTCTTGAGTGGTTTCAACCATTAGCTCAATAAAAGCAACAATTTTTTATGGTTATTTCACAACATCGTCTATGAAAAGCTTCTGCTAGACGACAATCTACTCATTGTTTCTTCATCCTCCATTGTTCATATCGTGAAACCTATACTACAGCCCTTTACACTGAATACTGTGTTTATTTTTATCATACTTTATTATATTGACCACAATATCAAGACAATGTGCTCTAATCTCTTAGAGATTTTCTCAAAGAGATCAATCATTTTTCTCATACACTGATCATTTCCTCCTCTATTGGACCTTCTCCAAGTGAATTTGTTCCTAGTGAACCAAAAGCACTAAATGTTGACATACTAGGTATCAATAGTCTTTAATATGACACAGAAGAATCAGATTCAGACCTTGCAGGACCTTCTTAGCCTCTTGACTCAGTCTTTCAGGATGCTCAAAACCCTAATGATGATAGTTACATTCCTAATGAAGATGAGTTAAATCAATTACTGCACAAACTTCACACATGTGAGCTCAGTCATAGTAAGCGACAAAAGGCATGTCAAAATAACACTGACAACTCAAGTAATCCAGACTCTCCATCCAATTTGCAATCATGGCATGAACTAATAGATGACAAATAATGCATTGGATTCTATGCGACTCGTCTTTTTAGGTGTTTTCCTTTTTGAGTCTTTTGATGAAAGAGAATCTTGGTGACCACAAAATACTATGTAAGATTCTTTCTTATCATCATACTATTTACTTTTTATAAAGTTGTTTGCTTTTTCAAAGTAGCTTTGTGAAAAGTCTGATGATTGTACTTAAAGTTGCTTTCTTTTTTAAAGTTATAATCATTGTGTTTTTTAGTGTTTTACTTTCTTATCCTTGCTTCACCTATAAAAGCAAGGTTTCTCTTCTACTGTAAGGAAGTAGAAGTTAAGGCAAAAGTTCAACATTTGATTTCAATGGATATTAGTTTTTGTGTTTTCCATTCTCTCTAGGTTCTTCCTCTCCTGAAAGTTTAAGTCTTGAGTAATGTTACTATCTGTCATTATACAGAGACAAGTATACTCTACACTCACCTCTTTTGAGAATCTTGTGTATTAGAAAGTATAAGATAGTCTATGACTACATAAAATAATTACGCTGTAAGATTATAGTTCAACAGAGAAAGAGTATAGGTAATGTTAAAACTATTGTTTCAAAGGGGAAAAAGAGTTGTGAGAGTATAAGGTTCCTAAGAGGAAAGCTGAGAGTTGTGTGCTCGTGGAGAGAAGGACCTTGCGTCTCGACCATCATACTTGGAACTTATCAATAGTCACAAGGTTCCCATGTTGTTCTACAATAGTCTACCAAACACTGCAATAGTCTACAATCTGAATTTGGTTAGTCAATGGTCTGTTCAAAGGTGTTATTTTAGGTAGTTGATTGTCGTACTTATCATGTGTGCCTTTCGGGGTCCCTAGTGTGGTATCAGAGCCATCTTTTGTATCTTGGCCGACAGTAACATTGTCTCTTGATAAGAGTGAGTAAGGAGAGAGCCTAACAGTTAAGGAAACACTACCAAATGACCCTCTTCATCTGTCTTCAACTTTGTCTATGTAGCGTTAAGCGTGTTTTGTCTAATCATATAAAAAATCTAGTTGAAATTACCCATATTCCTGTATGAAATTGTGTTTGTGAGTTTTCTTTACCTTTGTTGAGTCCTTACAGTATCTATTCTCGTGATCGTTCTTAGACAAGAAGTATACGTACTATTTTGTCTACATCTAAACCAAAAGTCAGAGAAATAATCCAGAGTTTCAGATTGGAACAGTGTGGTCTTAGATCTACTATAGCAAAACAATATATAAAGCTTTAGATACCAAAAGAGCTAATCTCTCTCTGGAGATAACATAACCATACACATCTACATGTAAGAGCTATACGCCATGCTCTCACACTTCGTGGAAGAAAGGGAATACTTGCTACAATTAGGATATCTTTTATAGCACATGATTTCAACATCAGGTTGGATTAATCTTACTTTGTCTGAATGACTGCAAGTTCAGATTCAAATCACTGGAGCAGATCAAGATCTTACAGCCATCGTGGCTACCTTACATCACCAGAGGATCTATCATCTACAAAATCATGCTTTGGACCTCAACTTTCCAAATTCTACTTTGAATGCTCTTTATATGGTTGCTAATCATTCCAATGATCAGACTACTATCCTCTAGATCCCGAACCAATTACCATCTGTGGAGCTTGAAAAGTTGCTGCCTACTGAATGGATCACCAATTGCCAGAAGGTGTTCTATGGGCCTCATCGACACTCTTTTCATACAACCACTCCTTCGATTCTAAAGACATTAAAAGATGGAACAGTGAAGTCCATCTATGCAAGACCCAATGAAGATCCATTTGGACCTTCTGCATCCGGTGCTATATTTTTTATCCAACCTGTGTTTTCTCATACAAAAGGTAAATCTGGTCCTCCTATCCATTGTTTTAAATCTGATAGAGATCCAGTCTATGTAAGCTATCATTGTGGACACTTTGTTGGGATGTTGACCCATCTATGTGCGAACCTGACTGTGAAATTTGTCTTAACCCTGAGTCAGACAGTGATGATGATGATCATGAGCGGTATGCCAGATGACGAAGGAGGAGAAAAAGTCTAAAACTCGTTGTATGCCTTCTCAATAGTATCGTCCACACCAGGATGATTTAGATCTAGATGATTCCAACAAATCTAGTGGTCTACCCACAGAAAGATCCAGATCTAGATCTCTTCGTAAGATGCTGAAATCTTCTACCTGTCAGCCTAAGCCAGCAATTCCTGTCATTACTCCTACTCTTATGCCTTGTATGATGGCTAAGCCATACGAAGAAGAGTTTCCTTCTCTACACAGGAGTACAGATGAAATAACTAGGTTGTCTCTAGCTCTTATATTCGAGCCACAGGAATCACTTCACAAGGAACACTGGTCTCAAATCCTTCTGAAGAAGTTCTTAACTGGTAGACATCAATTGTAGTAGCATAGAATAAAGTCCTTCGAAGAATTGATTCCAAGCTAGATGGAATCAGTCAACAAACTCATGCTACTCAACATAAATTTGACGTTGTCTCTAAGCAGATCCAATAACTGTACCATTCATACAAAGCTCAAATCCAGCAACTTGACGCTAATCTTCGACATTATATTGCTACAAAGTATTTTTGACCTGACTTCGACGTTAAAACTAGAGAACTCATGAAGATACAAGGAATTGTGCAATGCATGGAAGCTGATCTGCAATCTGTACAGTCTAAGACTGTATATGGCTCATCCTCTTCAATATTTTCAAATATACAGCCAGTATATAGTTCTCCTCTATTTCAGACGTCTCCAGAAGAAGCTGACTATTCAAAGGTCTTCAAGTTCAAAGGTCTTCAAGTTTAACTATCTTTTGATCAGACGACATATCCATCCTCAGACAGCTCAAGCAAAACCTAAAAAGCCAAAGCCCAAGCCAAAGCCTGAGCAAGTTCCTAAGTCATCACCTTCATATACTAAACCTGAACCAATTAACTAGTGGAGTAAACCATTACAAATCCAAACACCTCCCACTTCTCCACCGAAGTTTCAACCTTTTACCTTTACTGGGAAGGACAAAGAGCCTCTGACAGAGTTTATAGCACATTTTGCACCTACACCTGCTGCAGAAGATTCCTCTGCCCAATCAGATAATTCAGAAGCTTGTTCTGAAGCCTTTGTCCCAACATCTGAAGTCTCTGCAACAATTTTTTAGTCATTATCAGAATAGATCTCTGAATTGTTTTCTGATTCCTTGGCGGCCTAGCTAGCTGATCTATCAAACTAAGCACAAGTTCTGATGAGTATGCCTGAACCTACTGAAGCTAAAATGGATATAAGTGAAGCATAATCTACAGGCACTGAACCTTTTAGACCTGCATCAGCACCAACACCACAAGCAGCACCAACTCAATTAGATGCATAGACCAAGCCTACTTCAGGACCTTGGTTTACTTTTGACGATTTTCTCCTGAAAAAATGGAGAAATCGCTTGCATGAATTCGGTGCATGGATAGATCTTTAAATAACTAGACCAAATAATCCTTTACAGGATATTTTTGTCTGAGTTTATTTCTCGTTTCACTGGTACTTTGCGAGAATGGTGGCAAGGAATAGACAACTATCAAAGAATTCAGTATATCCAAGTCACTACAACCGGAGCTCTTCTTGGAATAATTCATAAGAAATTCATTAGTGACTTTCAGCTTATAAATAAGCAGATTCGTCAGGAGTATTTTGTAATGAAATGTTGTTCACTTAACAAACGTGATTTACAGGAGCATTTTCATCATATAACGGAAAGGTATTATCTTTTGAATGGATGGAATGATGTTAATCCTCGATATAGTTTTATCTCATCATTTCCAGATGAACTGTGACCAGAGCTACAACGGACCATTGTTTCTTTACAAAGGATATTGCTAATATATCTCTTGGAGAAATCTACTAGCTTGCTTTAGCCTCTATTGATAAGCTTTGTGATCAACATGCCTTATTCAAGAACGTCGTTAAAGGTTGTCCAATTCTCAAACAGGCTTGCAAGAAGCCTTATCTTCAAATAAAGTACAAAGACAAAAAGAATTGTGATTCTAGCAACAAGAAGAAATCTCATCACAGTCACGTCTATCATTGACGAAAGTTCCACAGAAAAATGGAAGGTTACAAGCCCTTCAAGAAAACTTATATGAGAAAAGATGGAACAAAATGAAAGTTTGTTCGATTCTTCAAGAAGAAATTCCATCATTCTCAAAAAGTTGATCGATGTTTTCTCTATGGACAACCAAGATACTTTGCATGAACCTGTCCTCACAAAAGCAAGAAAGATATCAAGTTATTGAAGCAAATGCAATCAATTTTGCCTATTCATTATTCCAATAACTTTGAAGATCTTATTGTGGAACAATTCACTGAAGATGAAGAAACCAAGTTTGTTGTTTCTGTTACGACCTCTGAAGATGAAGAAACTAAGTTTGTTGTTTCTGTTATGACCTCTGAAGATGAATCATCTAATTTCTCTATCTCTCTATGGGATGATTCTTTATAAATGTTACAATAAACCTGCACGAAATTAGATCGTACTTTAGTTCAACGACTATATGTCCAGATCTAACTCTTCAAACAAGATAAATACAATCGACCCATCAAAGCTATTGGATTTATGGATACTGGATCCAGTCGTACAATTATAAAGCCCAACATTTTACCTTTTGAAGCATGGACCTCACATCATGAGTACTTTACCGCCGCAAATGGCAATTCATTCAAGATTGGGTTAATTACAAAGAGAAAGATTGGGATATGATTCTTTCCACAGTGTATAGTTTGGATTAAAGTACTTGGCAGCAATATACCAGGCCCAGATATTCTTATTGGTATGGATGTATACAACAAAGCCTCACCTTTACAGATCCTACTCACAGGCCTCAGGTATCGATCATTTTACAATCCCTACACTGAAGTGAAAAATGTGCTTGAACTTTCTCAAGTTTTTACACCATATACCTCATTGCAAGATAAACTGTTAGACTACTGTCCTGAAACACGTGCACAGTTTTTTCATCCATAGCCTCTTTAGAAAAATGCTGACTTTTTCATAAGTCTATCCTTCAAAAAGAATAAGGATATCAATCCTATGAAAGTTACACATCCGGAGATGAACCCTGATGACCTTAAACTCGCACAAAATAAGTGTGCTATCCTTCTGAGGCAAGGACTCATTGAGCCCACAAAGTCAAATTGGGCTTTCCAGGCTTTCTATGTGAACAAACGTTCAGAGCAAAATTGCGGTAAAAAGATATTGGTGATTGATTACAAGCATCTGAATGCATTCTTACAAGATGACAAGTTTTCTCTCCCTAAGATCGGTACTCAGGTATTATTTTTAAAAGAAGCTGTTATCTTTTCCAAGTTTGATCTTAAAGTAGGATTTTTGGCAATTGGGTGTTCACTCAACTGAGCGATACAAAACTACATTCTGCATTTCCAATGCATAATTCCAATGAACTGTTATGTCATTTGGGCTTAAAGTTGCCCTATCACTGTTTCAAAAAACCATGACCAAGATCTATGAGTCAATCCTCAACAGAGCAATCATTTATATTGATGACATTCTCCTATTCTCAAAGACTCACGAGAAACATCAGGCCTTACTTCAACAATTCTTAGATCTTACTAAACAGTATAGCATCATGCTTTCAACCTCTAAAAGCATCATTAGTACAAAGGAGATTGAATTTTTGGGTATACATTTCAAAGATGGATTATACTAGCCTGATCCACATATTACATAAGAGCTGTTATACTTTCCTGAAGAAAATCTCATTGTGAAACAGATACAACAATTCCTCAAGATTGTTAATTATATTTGTGAGTTCATACCACACGTGACAGCTTACACTTTATGTTTATCCAAGTTGCTCAAATAGAATCCACCCTAGTCTTCAGATATTTTCTTTCCTTTTTCTCATTATAAATATCTTCTTCCTCTTCAGCAAGGTAACTTCTTCTTAACCCCTTTATCTATTAAAGTTCTTATGGCTCATCAAACCCTTTCTGTTATCACAAAGAAATACTTTCCTCTCATTCCTTGTACACCTACTAATGTTTCTGAAGTTGTCTCACTTGCTCATATGAGTTTGTTTTATTATCTGCATCATTTTCTCAGTGAAACTAACTCTCTTAGTAGTCCCACAATGTTCAACTTCAAAGCACCTTACCTTAATGTGATTTTTCTTTATGATCCTCTTTCTGAAAACACATTATGGTATGTTTGGGCACTTTCTGGCCTCTATGCTTGTGTCATCACCTTATCTCTTCTTCAGCTCTACTAACATCTCTGTGACATAAACAATGAAAGGTCTTTATTATGGACATTTCTTGAGTGGTTTCAACCACTAGCTCAATGAAAGCAACAATGTTCTATGGCTATTTCACAACATCGTCTATGGAAAGCTTTTGCTAGATGACAATCTACTGATTGTTTCTTCGTCCTTCTTTGTCCATATCGTGAAACCTATACTGAAGCCCTTTACACTGAACACCATGTCCATTTTTTCCATACTTCATTATATTGGCTACGATATCAAGACTATGTGCTCCAATCTCTTGGAGATTTTCTCAAAGAGATAAATAATTTTCCTGATCACCGATTATTTCCTCCTCTATTGGACCTTATCTAGGGGAATTTGTTCCTGGTGAATCAGAAGCACTAGATATTGACATACGAGGTCCCAATAGTCCTCAATGTGACACAGAAGAATCAGATTCAGACCTTACAGGACCTTCTCATCCTCTTGACTCAGTCTTTCAAGATGCTCAAAATCATAATAAATATGAGTTAAATAAATTCTTGCACAAATTTCACTTATGTGAGTTCAGTCACAATAAGCGACAAAAGACATATCAAAATGATACTGACAACTCAAGTAATCTAGACTCTCCATCTAATTTACAATCATGACATGAACCAATACGTAACAAATAATGTATTAGATTCTATGAGACTCTGACTTTTTAAGCATTTTCCTTTTTGAGTCTTTTGATAAAAGTGAATTTTTGTGGCCACAAACTATAAGATTCTTTCTAATCATCATACTATTTGCTTTTTAAAAAGTTGTTTGCTTTTTTTAAGTAACTTTGTGAAAGGTATAATGATTGTACTTAAAGTTGCTTTCTTTTTTAAAATTGTAATCAATGTGTTTTTAAGTATTTTACTTTCCTATTCTTGCTTCGCTTATAAAAGCAAGATTCCTCTTCCATTATAAGCATGCAGAAGTTTAACGTTTGATTTAAATGAATATTTGTTTTTGTGTTTTTCATTCTCTCTAAGTTTTTCCTCTTCTGAAAGCTTAAGTCTTAGGTAATGTTACTATCTATTATTATAAAGAGACAAGTATGATTTATAGTTGCCTTTTCTTAGATCTTGTGTATTAGAAAGTCTAAAACAGTCTATAACTAAATAAAACAATTCTGCTAAAAGATTAGAATTTAACGAAGAAATAATATACTATTATTGAGACTATTGTTTCAAAGGAAAAAAAGAGTTGTCAGAATGTAAAGTTCCTAAAAGGAAACCTAAAAGTTAAGTTCCTAAAAGGAAACCTAAAAGTTCCTAAAAGGAAACCTAAAAGTTGTGTTTCGACGAGGAGGTCTTTGTATCTTAACTATCATATTTAAAACTTACCGATAATCACAAAATTTTCGTATTATTTCACCGTAATCTACCAAACACTGCAATAGTTTACAATCTAGCCTTAATTATTAAATAGTCTATTAAAAATGTTATTTTAATTAATAAAATTGTCATACCTACCCTATGTTTGTATCTATCGACTCTCTCGCTCTCGCATCTTCTCCCCTTTGTCTCCTTAAACCCACAGGCAATAAAACAACACAACATCTCATCCATCCACGTCCACGTTTTCACATTAATCACGTCTCCTACCCACTCCTATCCTATCTTATACACGCCAACTCTTGATACGGACATCAACCAGTAATTTTCATTATGATCGTACTCCTCCGTCCCATCCAATCATCATATCCATTTTCAGCATATTCGTACAGACCAATCACATCGTTTGTGCCACGTCATTATACAAAACCCAAGGTGTATCATACGGCTAAATACGCAAGATTAAAAACTTCTGCAAATATTGTGCATTTGCCGCGTTACACTCAATTTTATGTACCGTCAAGTCAGTCCGCTATTTATTTTTAATTTACAAAAACGCCAAACCGAAGTTTATCTAATTGATTACCCCACTAGAATTTAGACATGCCCAACCCCAAATTCCGTTTTATCTTGTATGAACAACAAAACGACCGTTGACGGTGTCATCGAAACCAACCATACGGCATTTTACGCCGTTTACAGGCACCACCGTCTGTTTCATGAAAGAGCTGGACGGAACGAGATTTGTCGTCCGTCTGTAAGGGCCAAGCCACTTGTTTTGCATGAAACGGTTTTTTCTCCACGGAGGTAGAGAAAGGCCTCTGCTCTTCAACGATCTCCTTGCCACGTCACACATGGTCTTTACGATCCTCTTCAAGTCCTCACTTTTCCCTACGAAAACCCTAGGCAGCGATTGCAATACCTTCGAGTATTGCCCTGTAGGCCTCGCAATCTCGAACTGAGCTGCGAAATCTAGATCGACGATGTAACGCGTGCCGTCAGATGCTGACTCCATCACATCGACGAACTCGTAGTTTCCGGCCGTCAGGTTGCCGGAGGATTCCCATCTGGTCTGGCAAACTGCCGCATTGTGCCCCAAGTCTTTCAAAAACTTCATCACCTTTCGCCTCAACACAGCGGTGTCATTTCTCCACCAAGAATGAACTTCAACTGCTCTGCACACATGCGCTAACAGAACGTTTCTATACGAGTCCCTATTGTGATTTAGAGTCAACGTCAGAACCCCTTCGACGACATCGGCACAATCAGTTGACTCGTCGGCTGGATCGGAATCCGACTTGTTGTCCTGCGACTCGGAGACGGAGTCGTCCTGGAGAAAGCCGTGAACAAGCTCGGAGAGGCACGGAGAGTTGTCGTTAGAATGTTCGCTGCCACTGCTGAAGTAACTGATTAGGTCGCCGACTAGTCGGCCTCTTGCTTTACCGTGGAGCGGGTGAGTGATTCGACTGGAGGGCACAAAGCCGGAAATATCTTGACTTCCCATTAAGCGGAAACCACGGCGCGTTCAGTGAGATCAGGAATGATACTTGTTTGTATTTGTATTCATTGGTAAAAAAAAAAAAGAAAAAAAAAAGAAAAAAAGAGTTGGGTTTAAGTTAAAGAGGATACGGAGGAGAGAGGGGTGTGATATGGTTTTATAAAGCGAATGATTGATCAGTGCAGTAGAGGGAATATTCGTTGGTGCTTTGGTTGAGATTAAAATGATAATGGGCAGTATTTTAATTCACTTGTAAGAAAGGATATACCAGAACGAAACTATCCCTTGTTCTCCGTGGGGACGTGTGTTTGACGGCATATCCAACGGCATCTAGGCGTTTATTCGTCTCGCTTTGGGTGGGGTCAGGTTGGAATCGCACGTGTCTACCACGTGTTTTTAATGAGAAATGCATGTGGTACCGGTGCCTCTTCAGAGGAAGGAAAGGCAAAGCGCGCACGATGTGTATGTGGTACCGGTGCCTCTTCGGAGGTGGTCAGGTGATTGCTTGGAGTTCAAGTTTAATCGTCCATATGATCAAAACTAAAACTTCTCTCGTATTATCATTATCTCGTGTAAACTAACTGAATCTAAACAAAAATCATGTCTACTGACAAAACTCGTGCTCCTCGCACACTTCGAATGTACCAGAAGCTTGTGTACTAATCGCATAGTTGGGAATCTAAACCCACACACCTTGGATTTGATTGGATGATAATGGCGCAAAGTCACCATTACTCACTAGTAGCTTCGGGAGTCCATATCCGCATAGTTGGGATTCTAAACCCAGACACCTTGGATTTGATGGGATGGTAACGGTGCAGAGTCACCATTACTCACTGGTAGCTTCAGGAGTCCATATCTGGAATGTTCTAATGGAGATAAATGCTTCTCAGTTCCCATGTCTTAGTGCATTCCTTTATGTAGAACCTAATATGAACCATGAACTGGTTATAGTTCAGGCAGTGGTCTATATGCCTTCCAGTCTGAATTTGACGACTGATTCGTTTGTCCACGATGTCATCCTCGTGTTGTCTACCTCCAACCTCCAAATGAATCCCTAAGTGGCCTCTCAATAAACTGTTCATAGAAGTCGAATATGTTGGACTACTCATTGAAAGAAATAATCTCACGCACCCCATCAAAGAGTTCACCCGTCTAAGAACATTCAATAATGAATCAGGGCGTGTCAATCTGTTTTGTATGGATGGCCTGATATCTCTTCAGTTGAGTCTCCATCTCAAAATGAAATACTGGATGATTTGATTGCTGTTGACTATATGTAGAAGCTTATAACTCTGCTGGAGGTGATGGTGACATTACGACTGTCTATTCTATCCTCTACTGCCTCGTCAGAGCATGTGTCCTCTCCTCAGGGTAATGGAGCCCAATATAAAGCAGGTGATGTCTACTCTGTCCTTACGCAATGATGGCTATTTAGGTCTTTTAGGTGGTAAGCTGGTCCATGTGTCTTCGCCGTAGCGTGATATCTGAAGAAAAAATAATTAAGATCTCAAAAATTATAATCGATATTACAAAAATGTATAAGTATGCAGTTTAATGCAATAAAATATAAAACAAAATAATGAACCACAAAATATAATATGAACAACATATAATACTCCCATATTTGTATTTTCATTATTCACATATATAATATAATTGTAACCTGCATATTATATCGTTTCAAAAAAAAATCCTACATAATATAATGCTAAAATATTATTTACCATATCTTTTAGTCTATTATAGAGTCTAAACTAACCAATCTTGAGTTTCAAAAAAAAAAAAAACAAACCAATCTTGAATTTATAAGACACTAAAGCAGCCTATATATGACACACTAAGAATCTTCCACCATATAAAACACATGTAAGTCCAAATTCACTTAAGTTATTATTCTAGCACCTAAAGTAAAGTTAATGCATAATGTATATCTCATCATTAAATAAGTATAAAACATAATTTATAACATTAAATAGCCCAAGATGCATCAAAATAATGAAACTAGGAATGTTATAGAAAAATACTTGGATGAAGCTAAAAGTTTGGGGAAGAAAAATTAAATGTGCACTAGGTCAGAAGGGATAGGGTGATTTATCTCTCTAAAAATTAAAAGATAAATTAAAATTTTAGAAAAAACTGAGTGGAAACACGATTGAAAATAAGGAAACAAAGACACACGTAAGAATTAGTAGCTATATACAATGCTTCATAAGTGAAGAGTCTAATAATAGGTTGCTTCTTGAAACGCCCAATGAAGGCGATATAAAACACATATCTAATGGTGCATTTTCTATTATCAACATCTTCTGCCTAATCACTGTCATAATAGTCAACAAGCTTGAACTTATTAATGGTGAGTAGAGTAAGTTATAATCAAGTGGGCATTTAATATAGTGGAAGATCCTTTTATAAATATTCAAATATATGGTCTTAGGTGACTTTATGTAATGACTAATAAGTCTAACTCTATAAAGGATATCAAGTATTGTACATGTTAAGTAGCATAAGCTCCCAACAAGACTCTTGAATAATATAAGATCCATATCTTTTCCTTCTTCATAATTGGAAAATTTCATTCCATATTCAACAGGTGTCTTAATAGGATTACATTCATCTATCTTGAACTTATTGAGCATGTACCTTGTATAGCCTTATTGGGAGTTGAATATGCCTTCCTCTTATCTTATTACTTCAATGCCAAGATAGTTGCACATAATGCCAAGTTTAGTGATCTTAAACTCTTTGTTATTAAGCCTCTGAATTCTTCAATCATCCTTGGATTGTTTCTCATATAGATCAAATCATCTACGTATAAGAAAACATTAATCACTATACTTATTCTTCTCCAAATCAATGACATCTTCATATGAGCAATTTGTAAAGTTGGTGTCTTGAAAGTATTTATCAATTCCACCATGCCATACCGTCGGTGCATGCTTTAAGCCATACAAGGATTTTTCAACTTAACACTATGTCTCTGGGCTCTTTCACCACATAACTCAAAGGTTGTTCTACATAGATTTCCTCTTTAAGGAAGCCATTCAAAAAAGCTTATATTACTTTTATTTGATGAATATTTCATTTATTTCGGGTTGGCAAAGAAATGATTAATCTAATAATTTCTAAATGGGCAACAGGCGTAAATACCTTTTCATAATCAATGTCGAACTTTTGTTTATAGCCTTTTGCCACCAGCATTACCTTATATCTTTCTATCTTTACTTTAACATTTTTATTTGACTTAAAAACTCACTTTACTTTAATTGCCTTTTGCCTTTTTAGAAGTGTTGCAAGCTCTAATACAACATTTTTTTATGACATTGGTCTCCTCATCCATAACATTTCTCCATTTCTTTTAGATCTCTTTCCTTTCATGCCCTTCTTTGTTCTAAGAATGATGGTGGAGAGTCAATGTCATATCGTGCCCTTGGTGATGTGGAACATGTAGTGAGCTTTTGTGCTTCTTCATTTGCTTGCTCTTCTTCTTTGTCATTAACAATGAGAGGAAGGAAGTTACAATTTTGTTCTTGGACATCCTATTGCCATGTACCTTGTACCTTTTTATCAAACTTTATGCCTCTGCTAATGACCACTTTTCCATTTCTTGGATTATAAAGCTTGTCTATTTTTTAGCTTCGATCATAATCAATAAATACGAACTTTCTCACTCCTCTCTTTAATTTTTGGTCTCCTTTCACCCAATATGTGGGTATAATTCATAATCCTAAATCCTTTCAAGTTTGTAATGTTGGGTGGGTTTAGGTCCACTCCATGAATTTTGTGGCATTCTTCCTTTTACACTACTTGTTACTGAGTGGTTGGATAAGTAGATTGCACAATTCATGACCTAAAACTCTTTAGGTATCTTTTTGCTTTTCAGTATGCTTTGAGCTATTTTAATAATAGTTTTATTCTTCCTCTTAGCTACTCCATTTTCTTTTGGGGATCTTAGAACTATTAAAGAACAATAAATTCCATACTCTTCACAAAATTTGTTGAACTCTCTTGATTTGAATTATCCTCCTTTATTGAATCTCAAAACCTTGATCTCATATCCACTTTCTTTCTCAACAAGTGACTTGAACCTTTGAAAGGAAAAAATGCCTCTAATTTCTCCTTAAAAATATACCTATGTCTTTCCTAAAAGTTCATTAATGAAGAGAGAGAAGTATTTATTCTTAGCAAAGGAGCAAGGTGAAATTGGACCATATATATTAGTATATACGAATTGTAATAGCTCTATAACTCTTATAGTGGTTTCTTTGAAAAAGCTTTCTCTTGAATGTTTTCCTAGTAAGTATCCCTCACATAATTGATATGGATGATTGATGGAAAACAACCCTTTCAACATTTCTTTCTCACTCAATAACTTTAATCCTCCAAAATTTAAATGCATCAATATTAGGTACCAAAGCTAAGAAGGATTTTTTGCACAAAATTGAAGAGATATTAAGAACATTTTGCTTCTTATAATTGATATCTTAGCTATCAAATTATTTCTTTGATCTCTTATTAAAAGGCTATAATGTTTAAAGCAAACATTGTAGCCTATCCCTAAGAGTTATCCCAAACTTATTATATCATTTTCCATAATTGGAACATAATATACATTTGAAATAAACTCATTCCTTCCATCTTTTAAAACATTAAGATGTTACCTTTTCCTTTGATAGGTATCTTAGATGCATCTCTAAATATAAAGTTACCACTTATGGACTATATCTTTGCTCCCACGTATATATGGTTACTAGTGCCAATGCCAATTTTCAAGCACGAAATGCTCTTTTCTATGTGTTTCCTTCCACTTGTAAGATAATAATGGAGCGAAGTCTCTTGCTTCTCTTCTTTAACATAGTGAGCTTTCTCTTCATCATTGTTAGGATAATTTCTATATTTTAAAGCAAAGTGGCCAAGTTTGTGACAATTAAAATATTCAAATTGAGATTTTTTATATCTCTAGCCTCCATCATTTCTTGTCATCTTTCCTCTTCCATGCCCCTTTGTAGATGGATTGCTTGGTCTTCATTCTCTATTGTTAGATGGTTTTAAGTCTTCTCATCTCTTTGACTTCCACATCCTCCACCATGACCTCATACTCTTTAGCCTCTTTAGGTGATAAGTTTTTTTTAATCCTTTTCATTAAAAATGAGCTTGGTTTGAAGAATATGCTCTAAGACCACTTGTTTCCTATATTTTCCTTTCTTCGTATGCTTTAAGTGAACCTTTGAGTTGTTTAATGGTTATAGCCACCAAATAATTTGTCTCTTCAGTGGTTATTATACTATGCTCAAATTTTAGAAGTAAAAAGTAGGAATTTTCTCTATAACTCATATATTAATGAATAGTTTCTTATTTGATTGACTATAAATATAACTTTTTCAAAATAATTACTTATAGTTTCATTTTCTTTTATATGTAAAGTTTCAAAATCACTTACTAAATATTATACGCGTACTTTTCTTTTTAAACTTTCTTTTATCTTTTGTAAGATACTCGGAACTTCTCCTATGCTTCCTTAGTGGTGTCGGAGGTTGAGATTGTAACATCCCACCCCCTACTGGAAGGGTAAAATAGTAAATTGGCATAGGATGAGATTGATAGGGCTTTCTTAGTATTGTCCATGCATACTGGTACTGGTGATTAGTGTAATTAGTGCACATGAAATTACGGTACATGCATACATGACATTCCCGGTAATTGGGCCTAAACGGCATTTTATTGTGTTTCACGTGGTTATTGGGTTTGAAAA